>CM066162.1:65268720-65872053 GCA_033629205.1 Lithocarpus polystachyus | reverse complement strand
TGGCTGCCCAATATGTCTTAACTCTTAAAACATATCAACATATTAACTAGAAGTCACCACTTCCATGATCAAGACAAATCATCGTAGTTAATATGTTATAGTCTTCGCAGATGAAATGCCCAATTTCATCACCGACTACGAAACAAAATTCTGAGTTTACAAAGAACTTGTGATCTGTATCTTCTGTGACTAAATCACATAAATCACATACTATGCATCTCATGGACTATTTGATAATGTCCGAATATTCATGTTACCATTATTTTAGATAAGAATAAAACAACTTTATTAAACATAATATTAAGTCATACATCATTTCTCAAATAATGTCATACATAATATCATACATAGCATCATACAATAGGATTTAAGGGCACATATCCTAACAAATCTATATGATGTAACCAGAAGGTTTCATAGCAAAGAACCAAGAGCATATGTTATGCAAGTTGAATAGGTCCATTTATGGACTTAAGGAAGCATCTAGGTCATGGAACATCAGATTTGATCAAGCAATCAAATCATTTGGTTTTGATCAAAATCTTGATGAACCATGTGTGTACAAAAGACATCGAGATAAAGATAGTAATGTTCCTAGTGCTTTATGTTGATGATATTCTATTCATTGGAAATGTTGTAGGAGTAATGTCATCAGTAAAGGTTTGGTTGTCTAGCCAATTTGATATGAAGGACTTGGGTGAGGCTAACTTTATTCTAGGGATCAAGCTTTGGATCGCAAGAATAAGATGTTAGGCTTATCACAAGTTGGATATATAGATAAGGTTCTAGAACGGTTTAACATGCAAAACTCTAAGAAGGGATTACTTTTTTTCAGACATGGAGTTCCTCTGTCTGATGACCAAAAGCTTAAGACTTAAGAGAAAGAAAATATAATGAGACAAGTTCCTTATGCTTTTGCAGTAGGAAGTCTTACATATGCCATGCTTTGTATTAGACCAGATATCTGTTATTCAGTTGGCATGGTCAGCAGATATCAATCAAATCTAGGACCAAAACATTGGCAAGCAGTAAAGCATATTCTCAAGTATCTACAGAGAATGAGAGATTATATGCTTGTTTATCGGTGTGAGTATTTGATTCCAATTGACTATAGATTTTCAATCAGATCTAGATTTTAGAAAGTCCACTTCTGGTTGTGTGTTCACCTTGGGAGGTGGAGCCATAAGTTGGAGGAGTGTTAAGCAATCTTGTATTACAGACTCCACCAGGGAAGCTGAGTATGTTGCTACTTGTGAAGTGGCAAAAGAAGCTGTCTGGCTTAAGAGATTCCTTTTTGATCTTTTGGAAGTGAGAATGGAGCAAGTTCCTATCACATTGTTTTGAGACAATAATGGAGTGGTTACACAATTCAAAAGATCCAAGGAATCATAAGAAAGGAAAGCACATTGAGATAAAGTACCATATCATTTGAGACATTGTTGCTCGTGGAGATGTAGTGGTAGCAAAGGTTGAAAGTGCAAATTGTTAGGAAAATACATGTTCGTATCACATACAAAACATACGCAGCAGAAAATTAACGGATCTACTTCATTCGCAATTGATAACATGAACTATGTAAGTTTCAGAATTTGAGAACAAGAAAGCGTATCTTGGTGCAGTGAAATTCAAAACCAAAAATTAGAAGTTCTTGGTAACACTTTTAATCTTCACTCCAATTCCACTTAATGCCCAAGATGTGTGGTCTCTCAATCAGTTTCCAAGGAAAGAACAAGGGAGTGTCAGTAACGACCCAAGGAAAAGCGCTAGCCACATCTGCGCTAGCCACATCTGCGCTATACCTCAAAAGGACTAGTCACAATTGAAGCTCCTTGTAGTTATTAATAAAGTCCAGATCTACCCAGTAAATACCCGATGTGGGACTCATCACACACCCATACATATCACACAATCAATCAATCAAATTGGGGCATCACAATCTCCCCCACTTAAATCCCTAATGTCCTCGTTAGGGCTCACTTTGTGGGGTAGTGTCTCCGAGCCCACACGGGGATACCAGGTCGGCTCTGATACCATATGTAACGACCCAAGGAAAAGCGCTAACCACATCTGCGTTATACCTCAAAAGGACTAGTCACTATTGAGGCTCCTTGTAGTTGTTAATAAAGCCCAGATCTACCCAGTAAATACTCGATGTGGGACTCATCACACACCCACACACATCACACAATCAATCAATCAAATTGGGGCATCACCTGTAACACCCCAAACCCAAACCAAGGATTTAGATGCATAACCTGTTTTAGAAATAATCAACAATAATATAATGGAACAGAGCGTAATTAATTAACCACAAATAAACTTCTATCCAACATCAACTCTCATATGAAATCCATAAAAATACAAAATCCTTCACAATAATGTCTCCAATACAATCTCAAAATAGTTCCACAAATGTCAAACTCATTGTCCCTAAGAAAAATATACTAAAATAATTCACCAACTATCAAAGCTCCAAAAGAAGTCGTCAATCTAAGGCTCCATTGATCTACCATCAAAAGACATTCCATTGCTCAAATCTGAAAGGAGTGGAAAAAGAGGGTGAGCTAGAGGCTCAATAAGAGACTACATAACATGAGGATGTCTTTCAAAACAAAATATTAGTATCATTGACAAAATATAGTCTACACGAAACATTTACAAATAGTTTTAACAGTAATATAATATATTCTATAGAACTGTTAAAAATAGAACATTTCACTATAACGCTGTAATCATTAAATAAAATAATAACCACTTTAATATGCCAATATGCACCAAATAGGTATGAACAATTTATTATAAAAAAATAAATAAACAATTTTCCACTTACAAAGATCTGTAGCAATAAAACAGTAGTTCGATATGGATAATATTAGTCAAATACAGACAAAAGCTGCTAAACACTCGGTGGGTGATTCCCATGGGAAACAATAACACTAACCTCATAGAGGCAACACTAGCTCCAAAGAGCAACAGTAACACACCACACTAACACTACATCGGCCGAAGACCAACACTTAACCCTGTGTTGGCAAAGGTTGCAGACTATCTAGTTGCCCATTTGAAACATTCTTGACATATATAGTTTCATAGTAATATACAATAAATAATAGAATTTGAGTATGTATAAAGCACTAATAATGGTATAAGTTTTTGAAACTTCACTTTTGCAATTATGTATATGTATATATATATATAAATATATTTTTACCACAAATATATATATATATATATGTATATAAATATATACGTCTTGAGAGACGTCATGTGCTGAAGTCTACTTACCTCTAGTTGCTATACCAAGCTTCACTTCAATCGCTCGAAATGACGTCAACTAGAACCTAAATAATAATTAAATAACTCAATAAGGGCAGGTTTTGAATAACCACAAAGTCCTCTTGATAAAAAAATTCCTCAGCCACTATGAAGATTTGGCAAAGTAAAATTTAACATATCTTTCTAATATACCCCCAAACCTATTCTAGATTTAAATAATTGTAAAGAATTCCCTAAACTAACATCTAATATACTTATATATAAGAACACGTAAACCATCTGATTAATACCACCCAAGGACATCTACAATTGTTTAATCTATATGAGATGAGATGTACTCCACGTACATAAGAAGATCTGATTCAAAACAATCGAATATAATAAAGCATGACTAAATATACTTCCATAATCTCTATTCCTATGCACTATTATTATAATTCAATTAATTCAATCAGCCTAGAGGCAAAGGTTCCTAAATCAAATAATGTCCAATGATATCAAATAGGCATGCGTATATGGATGTTACCTCAATTCAACAAATTTGCTGGCTGCCCCCTGAAGCGCACGGCCATCAACCCTTTTAGTTTGAGAAACCCTAAACTCTACTCTTAAGCTTTATCCGCTAATCACTGATTCTTTTTTTTTTTTTTTTTACTCTCTGCCTCTCACGTAGGAAACCCTAACTTTCAGCTTTACACGTTAAAACTGTCCCCTACATAGGCTGGAAATTAAACTCATAATAAGGTTATTTACATAGGCTAGGACTCTAAAGAATTCCAATAACACTTAAACTCCTAATCCAACTAGGTTTTAATCTCTTATCCTTTTCCTTAACTGATAAGGAGACCAAAAGTTAAATTTGAATAAACCACAAAATAATTATTCACGTTACCCCTTATTATTATTATTATTATTATTATTATTATTATTATTATTATTATTATTATTATAGAAATCATAATATAAAATAATATCTCCTCCAAAATAAATTAAGCAATTCATCAAATCCACTCTAGAAGCAGTTAAATTAATTTTAAGTGAGACAGGTGTTACATTCTCCCCCTCTTATAAAATTTTCGTCCTCGAAAATTCAAAACATACCTCACTTTTGAAATAGCTGGGGATATTTGGATTGTATTTCGTCTTTACGCTCCCATGAAGCTTCTTCTATGGAATGATTCCTCCATAATACTTTGACCAAATGTATAGTCTTATTACGTAGCACTTGCTCCTTATGATCTAAAATCTAAATTGGGACTTCCTCATAGGATAAGTTCTCTTTGACTTGAAGTGGCTCATAACTCAAGATATGAGAAGTATCAGGGACATACCTTCTCAACATGGATACATGGAAAACATTTTGTAACCTTGACAAAGCCGGTGCTAAGGCAAGCCGGTAAGCAACAGAACCAACTCTCTCCAAAATTTCAAAGGGCCCCACGTACCTAGGGCTTAACTTACCCTTCTTGCCAAATCTCATAACTCCTTTCATAGGTGCCACTTGAATGAAAACAATGTCTCCTATTTCAAATTCCACTTCTCTTCTCCGTGGATCAGCATAACTTTTCTGTCTACTTTGAGCTGCACGCAACCTTTCCCGAATTACATCAATCTTTTCACTGGTCCTTTGAACAATCTCAGGACCCAAGATTCTCCTCTCTCCAACCTCATCCCAACAAACTGCGGATCTACACTTTCTCCCATACAAAGCCTCATAAGGTGCCATCTTAATACTGGAGTGATAGCTATTGTTATAAGCAAACTCCACCAAAGTCAAATAGTCATTCCAACTACCCTTGAAATCCAAGACACAAGCTATCAACATGTCTTCTAAAGTTTAGATAGTTCTCTCGGACTGTCCATCTATTTGAGGGTGGCAAGCAGTACTAAAGTTCAACTTAGTACCCAAGGCTTTTTGCAAACTATCCCAGAACCCTGAAGTGAATCTCGAATCTCTATCAGATACGATAGAAGCTGGTACTCCATGCAACCTCACAATCTCATTTATATAGAGTTCAGCCAGTTTGTCAAGAGAGTAGTTCATTCTAATTGGAATGAAGTGGGCAGATTTAGTCAACCTATCCACTACCACCCAAATAGCATCATGATTCTTAGGTGATCTTGGTAACCCACACACAAAGTCCATAGTGATATTCTCCCACGTCCTCTCAGGAATAGGTAAAGGTTGTAACAACCCTGATGGTCTCTGATGTTCCACTTTGACTTGCTGGCAAATCAAACATTGTTCCATAAATTGAGCAATTTCTCTTTTCATGTTGATCCACCAATAAACTTCTCGAAGGTCATGATACATCTTGGTACTACCTGGATGCATTGTATAAGGCGAACCATGGGCCTCCTCCAAAATCTCTCTTTTAATCAATGAATCATTAGGCACACAAAGCCTATTACCAAACTTCAAAACACCATCATTAGAGATATTAAAATCAAATCTACTTCCACCACGTACCTGTTCCATGATCTTAAACAACTGAGGGTCACCACTTTGAGCAGCTTTGATCTTATCAATTAGAGTTGGTTGTACACTTAAACTTGCCAGGTAAGATTGGGAGTCTCCAGTCACTATGTCTACTCCAAGTTTCTGAAGATCAACAATAATATGCTTCTGAGTAGTTAATAAAGCAGCTGAGAAGCTATACGACTTTCAACTAAGTGCATCAGCCACAACATTGGCTTTACCAGGATGGTAATTTATGGAACAATCATAGTCTTTTATTAATTCTAGCCATCTCCTTTGCCTCAAATTTAATTCTTTCTGAGTGTATATGTACTTCAAACTTTTATGGTCAGTGTATATTTCACATCTCTCACCATATAAAAAATGCCTCCAAAATTTCAATGCAAAAACCACTGCTGCCAATTCCAAATCATGAGTTGGATAATTCTGTTCATAATTCTTTAGTTGTCGAGAGGCATAAGCAACCACCTTCCCGTGTTGCATTAGAACACAACCAAGGCCCTTACGGGATGCATCACTATATATCACAAAACCACCAGAACTAGATGGAATAGTCAATACTGGTGCAGAAACCAACCGTTGCTTCAACTCCTGGAAACTTCTTTCACATTCTTCTGTCCAATCAAACTTTGCATGTTTTCGAGTTAATCGAGTCAAAGTGGTTGCAATACTAGAAAATCCTTCCACAAATCTTCTGTAATAACCTGCAAGGCCCAAAAAACTTCTTACCTCACTTACATTAGTTGGGACAGGCCAATTAGCTACAGCTTCGATCTTACTAGGATCCACTGTAATTCCATCTCTAGAGATCACATGTCCTAAGAACACCACTTGATTCAACCAGAACTCACACTTCTTCAATTTAGCATACAACTTCTTGTCTCTTAAAATTTGCAAAACCATTCTCAAGTGTTCCTCATGCTCTTCTTGGCTTTTAGAGTAAACCAAGATGTCATCAATGAAAACAATAACAAACCGATCCAAGTACTCATGAAATACCCTATTCATCAAATCCATAAAAACAGCTGGAGCATTAGTTAGACTAAAAGGCATCACTAAGAACTCATAATGACCATACCTAGTTCGAAAAGTTGTCTTTGGTATGTCATCCTCCTTAACTCTCAACTGATGATAACCAAATCTCAAGTCAATTTTAGAGAAGACTTGAGCGCCTTGAAGCTGATCAAACAAATCATCAATTCGTGGCAAAGGGTATTTATTTCTGATGGTTACCTTGTTCAACTCCCTATAGTCAATGCACAACCGCATACTACCATCCTTCTTCTTAACAAACAACACTGGAGCACCCCAAGGGGTAGCACTAAGCCGAATAAAGCCTTTATCAAGCAAGTCTTGCAATTGCTCCTTCAATTCATTGAGCTCTATAGGGGCCATTCTATAAGGTGCTTTGGAAATTGGGCCAGTACCAGGTACTAGGTCAAGAGTGAACTCAACCTCTCTGTCAGGGGGTAGTCCAGGTAAGTCCTCAGAGAACACATCTGGGAACTCTTTCACCACTGGGATATCTTCAACTTTTAATTCTATTTTATCACCATTCAAAGCACAAACAAGGAACCCTTCACAACCCTTCCTTAGCAATCGTCTTGCCTGCATAACTGAAACCAATAAAGGTGGTTTCACTACACGATCTCCCTCGAAGGAGAATTCTAGCTCCCCAGGAATTCTAAATACTACCTTCTTCCCAAAACACTCTATGGAAGCATAAAAAGTAGATAACCAATCCATCCCTAAAATCACATCAAACTCAAACATATCTAGCAACATAAGATCTGCTTTTAATTCCCTCCCAGAGACTAAAACATTACAAGACTTATACACTTTATGGGTAATCATTTATTGTCCAGAAGGTGTAGCAACACACAATTCATAATTTAAACTCTCAGGTTCCATGTTTAGCCTTTGTGCAAGTCTATGTGAGATGAAGGAATGGGTTGAACCAGAATCAAATAACACTTGTGCATGTTGACTGGAAACAAGAAGTGTACCTGAAACCACTGATGGGGATGCCTCAGCGTCCTGTTTAGTCAAAGAAAAAACTTGGCCCTGAACCTTGGGTTTCTGTTGGCTCCCATTTATATTGGTAGTTTGTTCAGCTCGCAAATTTGGACAATCCTTGATGAAGTGTCCAGTCTTACCACATTTAAAACACGCCCTTGACTCCAAATAACATGTTCCACTATGAGCCTTTCCACATCTTGGGCAAGTTTTATGTGCCTTCTTATTTGAATTAGGCACCCCTTGCTTCTTGAATGAAGTTCCACTAGACTTTCCCTTGAGAAAATTACTCTGGTTTGGCTTCCTCTCTTGATCATTGGCGCTTGAGAGACGGTTGCAATTTCTCTCTGCTATGCGAGCTCGATCCACCACTTCTGCGTATGTTTCCAATTTGAACATGGAAACTGGTCCCTGAATTTCCTCCCTTAAACCTCTTTCAAAATGCCTAGCCTTCCTTGCTTCCGTGTCAACCATGTGTGGAGCAAAGCGGGATAATTCAGCAAATTTTCGCTCATACTCATACACTGATTGAGTACCTTGTGCTATGCGAATGAACTCAGCTTCTTTTTGCACCATCAAACTATCAAGAAAATACCTCTTACGAAAGAGCTCAACAAAATGCTGCCAAGTTATAACTTCTCTTCCATGTGTCCTTTCTGTGGACTCCCACCATTCCAATGCATCACCTTTCAGTACAAAAACAGCAAGGATAACTCGTTGCTCATCACTAACTTCCATTGCTCTAAAGAGCCTTTCTATCTCCTTAAGCCAGTTGTCAGCCTCAATTGGATCTTTTGTACCCTTGAAAGCAGGAGGGTCAAGCTTTCTAAACTTCTCCAAAGCACTAGTCGGATTGGTGGCTCCTACTTGATGTTGCACTATATTGGTTAAGCCCCCAATGGCTTCAATAATAGTCTGAAGATTAGTGGTTCCCCCAGCATTCGGTTGACTGTTCCTTGGGTTCCTCCTTGGTGGAGCCATCTCTCTAAACAGTACAACAAGATATCATAAGTAAAGATTCCAAATATTCCTGAGGGTCAAAACCAAACACATAGATAGTACAACAATCATTCCTACACACTCTAGAATAAATAAATAAATAAATCAAATCAAATCGCTATGAAAGGTCAAATAATTCTAACACTAAAATTCCTTGTAATCACACTCTTGTTCAAAATAATCTTAAGATTAAACCTATAAGTCTACAGAATCATAAACCTATGCTCTGATACCATAACTGTAACACCCCAAACCCAAACTAAGGATTTAGATGCATAACCTGTTTTAGAAATAATCAACAATAATATAATGGAACAGAGCGTAATTAATTAACCACAAATAAACTTCTATCCAACATCAACTCTCCTATGAAATCCATAAAAATACAAAATCCTTCACAATAATGTCTCCAAATACAATCTCAAAATAGTTCCACAAATGTCAAACTCATTGTCCCTAAGAAAAATATACTAAAATAATTCACCAATTATCAAAGCTCCAAAAGAAGTCGTCAATCTTAGGCTCCATTGATCTACCATCAAAAGACATTCCATTGCTCAAATCTGAAAGGAATAGAAAAAGAGGGTGAGCTAGAGGCTCAATAAGAGACTACATAACATGAGGATGTCTTTCAAAACAAAATATTAGTATCATTGACAAAATATAGTCTACACGAAACATTTACAAATAGTTTTAACAGTAATATAATATATTCTATAGAACTGTTAAAAATAGAACATTTCACTATAACGCTGTAATCATTAAATAAAATAATAACCACTTTAATATGCCAATATGCACCAAATAGGTATGAACAATTTATTATAAAAAAATAAATAAACAATTTTCCACTTACAAAGATCTGTAGCAATAAAACAGTAGTTCGATATGGATAATATTAGTCAAACACAGACAAAAGCTGCTAAACACTCGGTGGGTGATTCCCATGGGAAACAATAACACTAACCTCATAGAGGCAACACTAGCTCCAAAGAGCAACAGTAACACTGCACCACACCACACTAACACTACATCGGCCGAAGACCAACACTTAACCCTGTGTTGGCAAATGTTGCAGACTGTCTAGTTGACCATTTGAAACATTCTTGACATATACAGTTTCATAATAATATACAATAAATAATAGAATTTGAGTATGTATAAAGCACTAATAATGGTATAAGTTTTTGAAACTTCACTTTTGCAATTATGTATATGTATATATATATATATATATAAATATATTTTTACCACAAATATATATATATATATGTATATAAATATATACGTCTTGAGAGACGTCATGTGCTGAATTCTACTTACCTCTAGTTGCTAAACCAAGCTTCACTTCAATCGCTCGAAACGACGTCAACTAGAACCTAAATAATAATTAAATAACTCAATAAGGGCAGGTTTTGAATAACCACAACGTCCTCTTGATAAAACAATTCCTCATCCACTATGAAGATTTGGCAAAGTAAAATTTAACATATCTTTCTAATATACCCCCAAACCTATTCTAGATTAAAATAATTGTAAAGCATTCCCTAAACTAACATCTAATATATTTATATATAAGAACACGTAAACCATCTGATTAATACCACCCAAGGACATCTACAATTGTTTAATCTATATGGGATGAGATGTACTCCACGTACATAAGAAGATCTTATTCAAAACAATCGAATATAATAAAGCATGACTAAATATACTTCCATAATCTCTATTCCTATGCACTATTATTATAATTCAATTAATTCAATCAGCCTAGAGGCAAAGGTTCCTAAATCAAATAGTGTCCAATGATATCAAATAGGCATGCGTATATGGATGTTACCTCAATTCAACAAATTTGCTGGCTGCCCCCTGAAGCGCACGGCCAACAACCCTTTTAGTTTGAGAAACCCTAAACTCTACTCTTAAGCTTTATCCGCTAATCACTGATTCTTTTTTTTTTTTTTTTTTTTACTCTCTGCCTCTCACATAGGAAATCCTAACTTTTAGCTTTACACGTTAAAACTATCCCCTACATAGGCTGGAAATTAAACTCATAATAAGGTTATTTACATAGGCTAGGACTCTAAAGAATTCCAATAACACTTAAACTCCTAATCCAACTAGGTTTTAATCTCTTATCCTTTTCCTTAATTGATAAGGAGACCAAAAGTTAAATCTGTATAAACCACAAAATAATTATTCACGTTACCCCTTATTATTATTATTATTATTATTATTATTATTATAGAAATCATAATATAAAATAATATCTCCTCCAAAATAAATTAAGCAATTCATCAAATCCACTCTAGAAGCAGTTAAATTAATTTTAAGTGAGACGGGTGTTACAGTGTCCAACACTCACATATAAACCATTTCATTCCTTATGTAATCTTGATGAAAAACACTTATCAAAAGACTTATGAAAAAACTTATGAAATTCTGTATGTTTCTCTCCTTAAATATAACTGATTATCTAATTGGACTAGCCTTTTGGACCATTCCAATTGGGCTCTAATGTGTGGCTTGGAGTGGGACCAAAAGGGAACAAATAAAACTCTAGCTCCAATGGGCCTTGGGCTTTTCTGTCAACTCTTGACAAGTTCAAAGTTACCATTAATTATATTTAATACCACTATATGAATATAATTGCACTCTAGCCCTTATAACCAAACCCATTAAACTTATCTCAAGGGAATATTTTATATCTCCGTTAAGAGATTATGAATTCCATCTTGAGAATATATGTTCCATCAACACTAAATATGGCTGCCCAATATACTGAGGTTTTGACCATAACTTGTAGATCTCACTCCTGATATATCAAAGTAGCCTACATCTTATGATCAGGTCCATTATTCTCTCAGGATTTAGAGTTGATGTAAATAGAAGTCGTGAGATTTATTATTCATTTGACAGTCGTTAGGAGAATAATAAATCTCACAGCAGTCCAGTTCAATATGTCTTAACTCTTAAAACATATCAACATACCAACTAGAAATCTCCATTTCCATGATCAAGACAAATCATCTTAGTTGATATGTTATAGTCTTCGCAGATGAAACACCCAATTTTATCATCAACTGCGAACTAAAATTCTGAGTTTAAAAAAAACTTGTGATTTATATCTTCTGTGACTAAATCACATACGATGCATATCATGGACTAAGATAATGTCCCATTAGTTCATTTATAAATAGTCTCATGTGATTAAACAATTTAATTATTTATGACATGCCAATAAATTGGATTTTAGGGGATAAACCCAAACACAAATAATCTAATAGATCCCTTTACCAAAGCCTTGCCTCAAAGGACTTTCGAGTCTCATTTGTAGGGAATGGGAGTTAGATTGGTACACAATAGTCTTTAGGGCAAGTGGGACATTGTTGGGATTAGTGCCCTTAAATCCTTTGTATGACATTATGTATGACATGGTGTATGAGTTAATATTGTAATTAATAAAGCTGTTATATTATTATCTAAAATAATGGTAACATGAATATTCAGACATTATCATATAGTCCATGAGATGCATAGTATGTGATTTACGTGAAAAGTCACAGAAGATATAAATCACAAGTTCTTTGTAAACTCAGAATTTTAGTTCGTAGTCGGTGATGAAATTGGGCATTTCATCTACGAAGACCATAACGGTTGGGTAATATACATGTTTGCATCGCATACAAAACATACGCAGCGGAAAATAAACGGATCTACTTCATTCGCAATTGATAACATGTACTATGTAGGTTTCAGAATATAAGAACAAGAGAGTGTACCTTGATGCGGTGAAATTCAAAACCGAATGAAGAAGTATTCGGGAAGACTTTCAATCTTCACTCCAATTCCACTTGATGCCCAAGATGTATGGTCTCTCAATCAGTTCTATGTTTTCTAGAGAGAATATATGAAAGAGTGTCTCTCTTCCTTATATCGTATCTAATTATTATTGAACATACAAACCATTTTATTCTATATAAAATTCTGTATGTTTCTCTCCACATAACTGATTATCTAATTGGGCTAGCCTTTTGGGCCTTCCCAATTGGGTTTTAGTGTGTGGCTTGGAGTGGGACCAAAAGGGGACAAATAAGACACTAGCTCCAATGGGCCTTGGGCTTTTCTGTCAACTCTTGACAAGTCCAAAGTTACCATTAATTATATTTGTAACACCCCAAACCCTTAATAAGGATTTAGATGCATAACCTGTCTTAGAAATAATCAACAATGACATAATGGAACAGAGCGTAATATTTATCCTCAAATAAACTTCTTGAATATCATCAGATTTCCTTAACAATCCATAAAAACAAAACAACAATAATATTCTTTTTGAATGTAAAATCTCCAAATAACATCTCAAAATAGTTCCAAAATAATAATCTCATTGTCCTGAAACAATTTTACTAAAACAATTCTGCAACTATCAAGCTCCAAACGAAGTCGTCCATCTAAGGCTCCACTGATCTACCACCAAAAGACACTCCATAACTCTAATCTGAAAGGATGGAAAAAGGGGTGAGCTAAAGGCTCAATAAGAGACTACAAACATGAGGATGTCTTCCAAAACAAAACGATAATATCATTGACAAAATATAGTCATCACGATACAATTAAAATTAGTTTAAACTGTAATATAATATATTCTATAAAGCTGTTAAAATAAAACACTTCACTATAACACTGTAAACATTAATAAAATAACGACCACATTTATATGCCAATATGCACCAAATAGGTAGAAACAATTTCATTTTGAAAATAAGCAATTTTCCACCTAAAAGAACAGTAGTAAATAAACAGTAATTCAATATGAAAAATATTAGTCAAACACAGACAAAAGCTACTAAACACTCGGTGGGTGATTTCCCATGGGAACAATAACACTAACCTCAAAGAGGCACACTAGCTCCGAAGAGCAACAATAACACTGCACCACACCACACTAACACTACTTCGGCCGAAGACCAACACTTAACTCTGTGTTGGCAAAGGTTGCAGACTGTCTAGTTGACCATTTGAAACACTCTTGACATATACAGTTTCACAATAATATACAATAAATAATAGAGTTTGAGTATGTATAAAGCACTAACAATGGTATAAGTCTTTGAAACTTCACTTTTGCAATTATGTGTATGTATATATATATAAATATATTTTTACCACAATTATATATATATATATATATAAATATATACGTCTTGAGAGACGTCATGTGTTGAAGTCTACTTACCTCTAGTGGCTAAACCAAGCTTCACTTCAATTGCTCGAAACGACGTCAACTAGAACCTAAATAATAATTAGATAACTCAATAAGGGCAGGTTCTTTAATAACCACAAAGTCCTCTTGATAAAACAATTCCGCAACCACTATGAAGATTTGGCAAGATAAAATTTAACGTGTCTTTCTAATATAACTCCAAACCTATTCTAGATTAAAATAATAGTATAGCATTCCCTAACCTAACATCTAATATTTATATAAGAACACGTTACCATAAGCAACCCTATAACCTATGTGCCTATATACATATATATAAACCCAAAATTACAATTTTCCATTTCGTCCAAACAACGTGAATATGAAAGTAAAAAAAAAAACACAATTCGGCACCCAAGAAATTGGTTCCATGACATTATCATCAATAATAAAAACATTTGCAATATCAATGCCATAGCCAAACACCACGGTGGCAAAAGGACCATTTACTATACTAACAATGATATAATGTAATATATATATATATATACTTATATAAAAACCTAATAGCACCAATCTCCACTTTCGGCCAACCATGTGAACTAATCATTGTAATATATATATATATTCGGCAATCCAATTGAATCCAATGGATGAACTATTGATGTAATATATATATATATTCAGCAATCCAATTTATACATTATTATCATTGAAATTCCAGCAACCATCATTGAATTTCCAGCAAACACAATTGAAATTCCAGCAAACTTAATACTAACCCTAACACTAACATGTCAATGATGAAATCCCAGCAAAAAAAAAAGAAAAAAAAAGGCTTTCCTAGAATGATGCTTACCTCAAAATCAAGATGAAGTTGCTGGCTGCCCTGAAGTGCACAGCCTCCTCTTCTTTTGTTTTTGAGAAACCCTAATTTTCTTTCATATAAAGCTGTTGCACTTGGGCTGAAAATTCAGAAGCCTATTTCAGGTTAAGGCTAATTTCACTTGGGCTGAAAATTTAGAAGCCCACTACAACTAAAATAAACTTCCAAGACCCACCTATATTCCCACTAAACTCATTATAAGGTTGTTAACATAGGCTAGGACTTCTAAGGAATTCCAAAGACACTAAAACTCCTAATCCAAAAAGGTTCAAATCCTTTTAACCTTTTCCTTAACTGATAAGAGGCTAATAGTTAATTTTTGAATAGACCACAAAATAGTTATTCACGTTACCCCTTAATATTAATATTGATATTATTATTATTATCATTGTAAAAATCGCAATATAAAATAATATCTCCTCCAAAACAAATTAAGCAATTTATCAAATTTACTCTCTAGAAGTGATTAAATTAATTTTAAGTGAGACGGGTGTTACATTCTCCCCCGCTTATAAAATTTTCGTCCTCGAAAATTCAAAACATACCTCACTTTTGAAATAGCTGGGGATATTTGGATTGCATTTCGTCTTTACGCTCCCATGAAGCTTCCTCTATGGAATGGTTCCTCCACAATACTTTGACCAAATGTATAGTCTTATTACGTAGCACTTGCTCTTTATGATCTAAAATCTGAATTGGGACCTCCTCATAGGATAAATTCTCTTTGACTTGAAGTGGCTCATAGCTCAAGATATGAGAAGGATCGGGAACATACCTCCTCAACATGGATACATGAAAAACGTTATGTAACCTTGACAAGGTCGGTGGTAAAGCAAGCCGGTAAGCAACAGAACCAACTCTCTCCAAAACTTCAAAGAGCCCCACGTACCTAGGGCTTAACTTACCCTTCTTGCCAAACCTCATAACTCCTTTCATAGGTGACACTCGAATGAAAACCATGTCTCCAACTTCAAATTCCACTTCTCTTCTCCGTGGATCAGCATAACTTTTCTGTCTACTCTGAGCTGCACACAACCTTTACCGAATCACATCAATCTTTTCACTGGTCCTTTGAACAATCTCAGGACCCAAGATTCTCCTCTCTCCAACCTCATCCCAACAAACTGGGGATCTACACTTTCTCCCATACAAAGCCTCATAAGGTGCCATCTTAATACTGGAGTGATAACTATTGTTATAAGCAAACTCCACCAAAGTCAAATAGTCATTCCAACTACCATTGAAATCCAAGACACAAGCTCTCAACATGTCTTCCAAAGTTTGGATAGTTCTCTCAGACTGTCCATCCGTTTGAGGGTGGCAAGCAGTACTAAAGTTCAACTTAGTACCCAAGGCTTTTTGCAAACTATCCCAAAACCCTGAAGTGAACCTCGAATCTCTATCAGATACAATAGAAGCTGGCACTCCATGCAACCTCACAATCTCATTTATATAAAGTTCAGCCAGTTTGTCAAGAGAGTAGTTCATTCTAATTGGAATGAAGTGGGCAGATTTAGTCAACCTATCCACCACCACCCAAATAGCATCATGATTCTTAGGTGATCTCGGTAATCCACACACAAAGTCCATGGTGATATTCTCCCACTTCCTCTCAGGAATAGGTAAAGGTTGTAACAACCCTGATGGCCTCTGATGCTCCACTTTGACTTGCTGGCAAATCAAGCATTGTTCCACAAATTGAGCAATTTCTCTTTTCATGTTAATCCACCAATAAACTTCTCGAAGGTCATGATACATCTTGGTACTACCCGGATGCATTGTATAAGGCGAACGATGTGCTTCCTCCAATATATCTCTTTTAATCAATGAATCATTAGGCACACAAAGCCTATTACCAAACCTCAAAACACCATCATCAGAGATACTAAAATCAAATCTACTTCCACCACGTACTTGTTCCATGATCTTAAACAATTGAGGGTCACCACTCTGAGCAGCTTTGATCTTATCAATTAGGGTGGGTTGTACACTTAAACTTGCCAGGTAGGATCGGGAGTCTCCAGTCACTATGTCTACTCCAAGTTTCTGAAGATCAACAATAATATGCTTCTGAGTAGTTAATAAAGCAGCTGAAAAGCTATACGACTTTCGACTAAGTGCATCAGCCACAACATTTGCTTTACCAGGATGGTAATTTATAGAACAATCATAGTCTTTAATCAATTCTAGCCATCTCCTTTGTCTCAAATTTAATTCTTTTTGAGTGTATATGTACTTCAAACTTTTATGGTCAGTGTATATTTCACATCTCTCACCATACAAGTAATGCCTCCAAAGCTTCAATGCAAAAACCACTGCTGCCAATTCCAAATCATGAGTTGGATAATTCTGTTCATAATTCTTTAGTTGTCGAGAGGCATAAGCAACCACCTTCCCATGTTGCATCAGGACACAACCAAGACCCTTACGAGATGCATCACTATATATCACAAAACCACCCGAACCAGATGGAATAGTCAATACTGGTGCAGAAACCAACCGTTGCTTCAACTCCTGGAAACTTCTTTCACATTCCTCTGTCCAGTCAAACTTTGCATGTTTTCGAGTTAATCGAGTCAGAGGAGTTGCAATACTGGAAAATCCTTCCACAAATCTTCTATAATAACCTGCAAGGCCCAAAAAACTTCTTACCTCACTTACATTAGTAGGGGCAGCCCAATTAACTACAGCTTCGATCTTACTAGGGTCCACTGTAATTCCATCTCTAGAGATCACATGTCCTAAGAACACCACTTGATTCAACCAGAACTCACACTTCTTTAATTTAGCATACAACTTCTTGTCTCTTAAAATCTGCAACACCATTCTCAAGTGTTCCTCATGCTCTTCTTGGCTTTTAGAGTAAACCAAGATGTCATCAATGAAAACAATGACAAACCGATCCAAATACTCATGAAATAACCTATTCATCAAATCCATAAAAATAGCAGGAGCATTAGTTAGACCAAAAGGCATCACTAAGAACTCATAATGACCATACCTGGTTCGAAAAGCTGTCTTTGGTATGTCATCCTTCTTAACTCTCAACTGATGATAACCAGATCTCAAGTCAATTTTAGAGAAGACTTGAGCGCCCTGAAGCTGATCAAACAAATCATCAATTCGTGGCAAAGGGTATTTGTTTCTGACGGTTACCTTGTTCAACTCCCTATAGTCAATGCACAACCGCATACTACCATCCTTCTTCTTAACAAACAACACCGGAGCACCCCAAGGAGAAGCACTAGGCCGAATAAAGCCTTTATCAAGCAAGTCTTGCAATTGCTCCTTCAACTCATTGAGCTCTGTAGGGGCCATTCTATAAGGTTCTTTGGAAATTGGGCCGGTACCAGGTACTAGGTCAATAGAGAACTCAACCTCTCTGTTAGGGGGTAGTCCAGGTAAGTCCTCAGAGAACACATCTGGGAACTCTTTCACCACTGGGATGTCTTCAACTTTTAACTCTACTTTATCACCCTTCAAAGCACAAACAAGGAACCCTTCACATCCCTTCCTTAGCAATCGCCTTGCCTGCATCACTGACACCAGTACAGGTGGTTTTACCACACGATCTCCCTCGAAGAAGAATTCTGGCTCCCCAGGAATTCTAAATACTACCTTCTTCCCAAAACACTCTATGGAAGCATGAAAAGTAGATAACCAATCCATCCCTAGAATCACATCAAACTCAAACATATCAAGCAACATAAGATCTGCTTTTAATTCCCTCCCAGAGACTAAAACTTTACAAGACTTGTACACTTTATGGGTAATCATTTGTTGTCCAGAAGGTGTAGCAACACACAATTCATAATTTAAACTCTCAGGCTCTATGTTTAGCCTTTGAGCAAGTCTACGTGAGATGAAAGAATGGGTTGAACCAGAATCAAATAACACTTGTGCATGCTGACTGGAAACAAGAAGTGTACCTGAAACCACTGATGGGGAGGCCTCGGCGTCCTGTTTAGTCAAAGCAAAAACTCGACCCTGAACCTTAGGTCTCTGTTGGCTCCCATTTGGATTGGTAGTTTGTTCGGCTCGCAAATCTGGACAATCCATGATGAAGTGTCCAGTCTTGCCACATTTAAAACACGCCCTTGACTCCAAATAACATGTTCCACTATGAGCCTTTCCACATCTTGGACAAGTTTTGTATGTCTTCTTATTTGAATTAGGCACCCTTTGCTTCTTGAATGAGCTTCCACTAGACTTCCCCTAAAGAAAATGACTCTGTGTTGGCTTCCTCTCTTGATCATTGGCCCTTGAGGAACGATTGCAATTTCTCTCTGCTATTAGAGCTCGATCCACCACTTCTGCGTATGTTTCCAATTTGAACATGGAAACCGGTCCCTGAATTTCCTCCCTTAAACCTCTTTCAAAATGCCTGGCCTTCCTTGCTTCCGTGTCAACCATGTGTGGAGCAAAGCGGGATAACTCAGCAAATTTCCGCTCATACTCATACACTGATTGAGTACCTTGTGCTATGCGAATGAACTCAGCTTCCTTTTGCACCATCAAACTATCAGGAAAATACCTCTTACGAAAGAGCTCAACAAAATGCTGCCAAGTCATAACTTCTCTTCCCTGTGTCCTCTCCGTGGACTCCCACCATTCCAATGCATCACCTTTCAGTACAAAAACAGCAAGGATAACTCGTTGCTCATCACTAACTTCCATTGCTCTAAAGAGCCTTTCAATCTCCTTAAGCCAGTTGTCAGCCTCAATTGGATCCTTTGTACCCTTGAAAGCAGGAGGATCAAGCTTCCTAAACTTCTCCAAAGCACTAGTCGGATTGGTGGCTCCAACTTGATGTTGCACTATATTGGTTAAGCCCCCAATGGCTTCAATAATAGCCTGGAGATTAGTAGGTCCCCCAGCATTTGGTTGACTGTTCTCTGGGTTCCTCCTAGGTGGTGCCATCTCTCTAAGCAATACAATAAGATATCACAAATAAATGTTTCAAATATTTCAGAGGGTTAAAATCAAACACATAGATAGTATAACAATCATTCCTACACACTCTAGAATAATAAACAAAACAAAACAAAATAAAATATAAAATCACTATGAAAGGTCGAATAATTCTAACACTAAAATTCCTTGTAATCACACTCTTGTTCCAAAATAGTCTTAAGATCAAACCTATAAGTCTACAGAATCATAAACCTATGCTCTGATACCATATCTGTAACACCCCAAACCCTTAAGAAGGATTTAGATGCATAACCTGTCGTAGAAATAATCAACACTAATATAATGGAACAGAGCGTAATTAAAACCTCAAATAAACTTCTTATTTCATCAACGGATTTCCTTAAATATCCATAAAAACAAAACAACAATAATATTCTTGTATGTAAAATCCCCAAATAACATCTCCAAATAGTTCCAAAAAAAAATAATCTCATTGTCCTGAAACAATTTTACTAAAACAACTCAGCAACTATCCAAGCTCCAAACGCAGTCATCAATCTAAGGCTTCACTGATCTACCACCAAAATACACTCCAAGCCTCTAATCTGAAAGGATGGAAAAAGGGGTGAGCTAAAGGCTCAATAAGAGACTACAAACATGAGGATGTCTTCCAAAACAAAACGATAATAATTTTTGACAAAATATAGTCCTCACAATACAATTACAATTAGTTTAAACTGTAATATAATTTATTCCATAAAGCTGTTAAAATAAAATATATCACTATAACACTGTAAACATTAATACAATAATAACCACATTAATATGCCAATATGCACCAAATAGGTAGAAACACTTTATTTTGAAAATAAACACTTTTTCACCTAAAAGAACAGTAGCAAATAAACAGTAATTCAATATGAAAAATATTAGTCAAACATAGACAAAAGCTGCTAAACACTTGGTGGGTGATTTCCCATGGGAACAATAACACTAACCTCAAAGAGGCAACACTAGCTCCGAAGAGCAACAATAACACTGCACCACACCACACTAACACTACTTCGGCCGAAGACCAACACTTAACCCTGTGTTGGCAAAGGTTGCAGACTGTCTAGTTGACCATTTGAAACAATTCTTGACAAATACAATTTCATAATAACATACAATAGATAATAAAATTCGAGTATGTGCAAAGCACTAACAATAGTATAAGTTTTTGGAACTTCATCTTTGCAATTATATACATATATAGATAAATATATATATTTTTACCACGTGTATATATATATAAATATATATGTCCTGAAAGACGTCATGTGCTGAAGTCTACTTACCTCTAGTGGCTAAACCAAGCTTTACTTCAATTGCTCGAAACAACGTCAACTAGAACCTAAATAATAATTAAATAATTCAATAAGTGCAGGTTCTCTAATAAACACACAGTCCTCTTGACAAATCAATGCCCTAAACTAACATCTAAGATACCCATATATTTAACAATAAAAGAACACACAACCACCTGAAGAAGACCACTCAAAGATCTAAAATATACATGTTCCAAATACGTACCATCATCTGATAAATCACCCAAACATCTATTATATAAAATTGGAATCAAGGACATAATATATATACATATTCGGCCAAAACTTGAACTACCTGATGGGTTTGCAATCTAATATATTCTATATATATTTTCGGCCAACAATTGAAACAAAAGGAAGAACTATTAATGTAATATATATATACTTACATAAAAGAAAACCTAATGGCACGAATCCATATTCTAATTCCCAGCATACGGACCCAAATATGTGAAAAGATGAGAAGATTCTAGGTTGCATAGTCCAAAATCAAAACATCAACAAGTGTGCAGCAATAATCACAAAGCTAAATGTCATGGTAAAATCATGACACGTACTTGGACACATCAATTCAACAATCTACAAATATATATATATATATATATATATATAATTGATCTATTAGGGCTATATATATATATATACTTGTTTATGAATCAAAAGTACTATTCATCCGTTTCGGCCATCACGTGAACTCATCTGATGGATTAGCAAATCTACTATATATGCATATTACATTCGGCCAACAATTAAGAATCAACCTCGTTAACTAGTATGTGATGGAGCAATCTATTATATATATTTATTACATTTGGCCAACAAAAAAAATGAAAGTCCAGAACAACACCATTCGGCTATCAATTAGATCATCATATGAACTATTATGTAATATATATATATTATATACATATACATATATATATATATATTCGGCCAACCCATAAACTTGATTCTATGATCCATGATTTCATATATATATTATTGCAGAACACATTCAGCATCACTAGAATTCCAGCAAATCACAATTTCAGCAAACTCAATACCACAAAATCGAATATCAGTTGCTGAAAAATTACCTTGAAGTCGTCTTGATAGTTAGGCAGAATTTCCTTCACAGCCGCTTCTAGTTTCTAGGGTCTCTTTCTCTACCTATCACATAGGAAACCCTAATTTTATTTCATATAAAAGCTGTTGCACTTGGGCTGAAAATTCAGAAGCCTATTTCAGGATAAGGCTAATTTCAGTTGGGCTGAAAATTCAGAAGCCCACTACACTAAAAAAACTTCTAAGACCCACACATATTCCCACTAAACCCATTAATATTAATATTATTATCATAGAAAAAATCACAATATAAAATAATTATTTTCCTCCAAAAATAAATTAAGAAATTTATCAAATCCACTCTCTATAAGCAATTAAATTAAATTTAAATGAGACGGGTGTTACATTCTCCCCCTCTTATAAAATTTTCGTCCTCGAAAATTCAAAACATACCTCACTGCAGAAAAAGCTGGGGATACTTGGATTGCATTTCGTCTTTACGCTCCCAAGAAGCTTCTTCTATGGTGTGGTTCCTCCATAATACTTTAACCAAATGTATAGTCTTATTACGTAACACTTGCTCTTTACGATCTAAAATCTGAATCGGGACTTCCTCGTAGGATAAGTTCTCTTTGACTTGAAGTGGCTCATAACTCAAGATATGAGAAGGATCGGGAACATACCTCCTCAACATGGATACATGAAAAACGTTATGTAACCTTGACAAGGTCGGTGGTAAAGCAAGCCGGTAAGCAACAGAACCAACTCTCTCCAAAATTTCAAAGGGCCCCACGTACCTAGGGCTTAACTTACCCTTCTTGCCAAACCTCATAACTCCTTTCATAGGTGACACTCGAATGAAAACCATGTCTCCAACTTCAAATTCCACTTCTCTTCTCCGTGGATCAGCATAACTTTTCTGTCTACTCTGAGCTGCACGCAACCTTTCCCGAATCACATCAATCTTTTCACTGGTCCTTTGAACAATCTCAGGACCCAAGATTCTCCTCTCTCCAACCTCATCCCAACAAACTGGGGATCTACACTTTCTCCCATACAAAGCCTCATAAGGTGCCATCTTAATACTGGAATGATAGCTATTGTTGTAAGCGAACTCCACCAAAGTCAAATAGTCATCCCAACTCCCCTTGAAATCCAAGACACAAGCTCTCAACATGTCCTCCAAAGTTTGGATAGTTCTCTCGGACTGTCCATCCGTTTGAGGGTGGCAAGCAGTACTAAAGTTCAACTTAGTACCCAAGGCCTTTTGCAAACTATCCCAAAACCTTGAAGTGAACCTCGAATCTCTATCAGATACAGTAGAAGCTGGCACTCCATGCAATCTCACAATCTCATTTATATAAAGTTCAGCTAGTTTGTCAAGAGAGTAGTTCATTCTAATTGGAATGAAGTGGGCAGATTTAGTCAACCTATCCACCACCACCCAAATAGCATCATGATTCTTAGGTGATCTTGGTAACCCACACACAAAGTCCATGGTGATATTCTCCCACTTCCTCTCAGGAATAGGTAAAGGTTGTAACAACCCCGATGGCCTCTAATGTTCCACTTTGACTTGCTGGCAAATCAAGCATTGTTCCACAAATTGAGCAATTTCTCTTTTCATGTTAATCCACCAATAAACTTCTCGAAGGTCATGATACATCTTGGTACTACCCGAATGCATTGTATAAGGCGAGCGATGGGCTTCCTCCAATAACTCTCTTTTAATCAATGAATCATTAGGCACACAAAGCCTATTACCAAACCTCAAAACACCATCATCAGAGATACTAAAATCAAATCTACTTCCACCACGTACTTGTTCCATGATCTTAAACAATTGAGGGTCACCACTCTGAGCAGCTTTGATCTTATCAATTAGGGTGGGTTGTACACTTAAACTTGCCAGGTAGGATTGGGAGTCTCCAGTCACTATGTCTACTCCAAGTTTCTGAAGATCAACAACAATATGCTTCTGAGTAGTTAATAAAGCAGCTGAGAAACTATATGACTTTCGACTAAGCGCATCAGCCACCACATTGGCTTTACCAGGATGGTAATTTATGGAACAATCATAGTCTTTAATCAATTCTAGCCATCTCCTTTGCCTCAAATTTAATTCTTTCTGAGTGTATATGTACTTCAAACTTTTATGGTCAGTGTATATTTCACATTTCTCACCATACAAGTAATGCCTCCAAATCTTCAATGCAAAAACCACTGCTGCGAGTTCCAAATCATGAGTTGGATAATTCTGCTCATAATTCTTTAGTTGTCGAGAGGCATAAGCAACCACCTTCCCATGTTGCATCAGAACACAACCAAGACCCTTATGAGATGCATCACTATATATCACAAAACCACCTGAACCAGATGGAATAGTCAATACTGGTGCAGAAACCAACCGTTGCTTCAACTCCTGAAAACTTCTTTCACATTCCTCTGTCCAGTCAAACTTTGCATGTTTTCGAGTTAATCGAGTCAGAGGAGTTGCAATCCTAGAAAATCCTTCCACAAATCTTCTATAATAACCTGCAAGGCCCAAAAAACTTCTTACCTCACTTACATTAGTAGGGGCAGCCCAATTAACTACAGCTTCAATCTTACTAGGATCCACTGTAATTCCATCTCTAGAGATCACATGACCTAAGAATACCACTTGATTCAACCAGAACTCACACTTCTTCAATTTAGCATACAACTTCTTGTCTCTTAAAATCTGCAACACCATTCTCAAGTGTTCCTCATGCTCTTCTTGGCTTTTGGAGTAAACCAAGATGTCATCAATGAAAAGAATGACAAACCGATCCAAGTACTCATGGAATACCCTATTCATCAAATCCATAAAAACAGCAGGAGCATTAGTTAGACCAAAAGGCATCACTAAGAACTCATAATGACCATACATAGTTCGAAAAGCTGTCTTTGGTATGTCATCCTCCTTAACCCTCAACTGATGATAACCAGATCTCAAGTCAATTTTAGAGAAGACTTGAGCACCCTGAAGCTGATCAAACAAATCATCAATTCGTGGCAAAGGGTATTTGTTTCTGATGGTTACCTTGTTCAACTCCCTATAGTCAATGCACAACCGCATACTACCATCCTTCTTCTTAACAAACAACACCGGAGCACCCCAAGGAGAAGCACTAGGCCGAATAAAGCCTTTATCAAGCAAGTCTTGCAATTGCTCCTTCAACTCATTGAGCTCTGTAGGGGCCATCCTATAAGGTGCTTTGGAAATTGGGCCAGTACCAGGTACTAGGTCAATAGAGAACTCAACCTCTCTGTCAGGGGGTAGTCCAGGTAAGTCCTCAGAGAACACATCTGGGAACTCTTTCACCATTGGGATGTCTTCAACTTTTAACTCTACTTTATCGCCCTTCAAAGCACAAACAAGGAACCCTTCACAGCCCTTCCTTAGCAATCGCCTTGCCTGCATCACTGAAACCAATACAGGTGGTTTCACCACACGATCTCCCTCGAAGAAGAATTCTGGCTCTCCAGGAATTCTAAATACCACCTTCTTCCCAAAACACTCTATGGAAGCATGAAAAGTAGATAACCAATCCATCCCTAGAATCACATCGAACTCAAACATATCAAGCAACATAAGATCTGCTTTTAATTCCCTCCCAGAGACTAAAACATTACAAGACTTGTACACTTCATGGGAAATCATTTGTTGTCCAGAAGGTGTAGCAACACACAATACATAATTTAAACTCTCAGGTTCCATGTTTAGCCTTTGTGCAAGTCTACGTGAGATGAAAGAATGGGTTGAACCAGAATCAAATAACACTTGTGCATGCTGACTGGAAACAAGAAGTGTACCTGAAACCACTGATGGGGAGGCCTCGGCGTCCTGTTTAGTCAAAGCAAAAACTCGACCCTGAACCTTAGGTCTCTGTTGGCTCCCATTTGGATTGGTAGTTTGTTCAGCTCGCAAATCTGGACAATCCTTGATGAAGTGTCCAGTCTTGCCACATTTAAAACACGCCCTTGACTCCAAATAACATGTTCCACTATGAGCCTTTCCACATCTTGGACAAGTTTTGTATGTCTTCTTATTTGAATTAGGCACCCCTTGCTTCTTGAATGAGCTTCCACTAGACTTCCCCTAAAGAAAATGACTCTGTGTTGGCTTCCTCTCTTGATCATTGGCCCTTGAGGAACGATTGCAATTTCTCTCTGCTATTAGAGCTCGATCCACCACTTCTGCGTATGTTTCCAATTTGAACATGGAAACCGGTCCCTGAATTTCCTCCCTTAAACCTCTTTCAAAATGCCTGGCCTTCCTTGCTTCCGTGTCAACCATGTGTGGAGCAAAGCGGGATAACTCAGCAAATTTCCGCTCATACTCATACACTGATTGAGTACCTTGTGCTATGCGAATGAACTCAGCTTCCTTTTGCACCATCAAACTATCAGGAAAATACCTCTTACGAAAGAGCTCAACAAAATGCTGCCAAGTCATAACTTCTCTTCCCTGTGTCCTCTCCGTGGACTCCCACCATTCCAATGCATCACCTTTCAGTACAAAAACAGCAAGGATAACTCGTTGCTCATCACTAACTTCCATTGCTCTAAAGAGCCTTTCAATCTCCTTAAGCCAGTTGTCAGCCTCAATTGGATCCTTTGTACCCTTGAAAGCAGGAGGATCAAGCTTCCTAAACTTCTCCAAAGCACTAGTCGGATTGGTGGCTCCAACTTGATGTTGCACTATATTGGTTAAGCCCCCAATGGCTTCAATAATAGCCTGGAGATTAGTAGGTCCCCCAGCATTTGGTTGACTGTTCTCTGGGTTCCTCCTAGGTGGTGCCATCTCTCTAAGCAATACAATAAGATATCACAAATAAATGTTTCAAATATTTCAGAGGGTTAAAACCAAACACATAGATAGTATAACAATCATTCCTACACACTCTAGAATAATAAACAAAACAAAACAAAATAAAATATAAAATCACTATGAAAGGTCGAATAATTCTAACACTAAAATTCCTTGTAATCACACTCTTGTTCCAAAATAGTCTTAAGATCAAACCTATAAGTCTACAGAATCATAAACCTATGCTCTGATACCATATCTGTAACACCCCAAACCCTTAAGAAGGATTTAGATGCATAACCTGTCGTAGAAATAATCAACACTAATATAATGGAACAGAGCGTAATTAAAACCTCAAATAAACTTCTTATTTCATCAACGGATTTCCTTAAATATCCATAAAAACAAAACAACAATAATATTCTTGTATGTAAAATCCCCAAATAACATCTCCAAATAGTTCCAAAAAAAAAATAATCTCATTGTCCTGAAACAATTTTACTAAAACAACTCAGCAACTATCCAAGCTCCAAACGCAGTCATCAATCTAAGGCTTCACTGATCTACCACCAAAATACACTCCAAGCCTCTAATATGAAAGGATGGAAAAAGGGGTGAGCTAAAGGCTCAATAAGAGACTACAAACATGAGGATGTCTTCCAAAACAAAACGATAATAATTTTTGACAAAATATAGTCCTCACAATACAATTACAATTAGTTTAAACTGTAATATAATTTATTCCATAAAGCTGTTAAAATAAAATATATCACTATAACGCTGTAAACATTAATACAATAATAACCACATTAATATGCCAATATGCACCAAATAGGTAGAAACACTTTATTTTGAAAATAAACACTTTTTCACCTAAAAGAACAGTAGCAAATAAACAGTAATTCAATATGAAAAATATTAGTCAAACATAGACAAAAGCTGCTAAACACTCGGTGGGTGATTTCCCATGGGAACAATAACACTAACCTCAAAGAGGCAACACTAGCTCCGAAGAGCAACAATAACACTGCACCACACCACACTAACACTACTTCGGCCGAAGACCAACACTTAACCCTGTGTTGGCAAAGGTTGCAGACTGTCTAGTTGACCATTTGAAACAATTCTTGACAAATACAATTTCATAATAACATACAATAGATAATAAAATTCGAGTATGTGCAAAGCACTAACAATAGTATAAGTTTTTGGAACTTCATCTTTGCAATTATATACATATATAGATAAATATATATATTTTTACCACGTGTATATATATATAAATATATATGTCCTGAAAGACGTCATGTGCTGAAGTCTACTTACCTCTAGTGGCTAAACCAAGCTTTACTTCAATTGCTCGAAACAACGTCAACTAGAACCTAAATAATAATTAAATAATTCAATAAGTGCAGGTTCTCTAATAACCACACAGTCCTCTTGACAAATCAATGCCCTAAACTAACATCTAAGATACCCATATATTTAACAATAAAAGAACACACAACCACCTGAAGAAGACCACTCAAAGATCTAAAATATACATGTTCCAAATACGTACCATCATCTGATAAATCACCCAAACATCTATTATATAAAATTGGAATCAAGGACATAATATATATACATATTCGGCCAAAACTTGAACTACCTGATGGGTTTGCAATCTAATATATTCTATATATATTTTCGGCCAACAATTGAAACAAAAGGAAGAACTATTAATGTAATATATATATACTTACATAAAAGAAAACCTAATGGCACGAATCCATATTCTAATTCCCAGCATACGGACCCAAATATGTGAAAAGATGAGAAGATTCTAGGTTGCATAGTCCAAAATCAAAACATCAACAAGTGTGCAGCAATAATCACAAAGCTAAATGTCATGGTAAAATCATGACACGTACTTGGACACATCAATTCAACAATCTACAAAAATATATATATATATATATAATTGATCTATTAGGGCTATATATATATATATACTTGTTTATGAATCAAAAGTACTATTCATCCGTTTCGGCCATCACGTGAACTCATCTGATGGATTAGCAAATCTACTATATATGCATATTACATTCGGCCAACAATTAAGAATCAACCTCGTTAACTAGTATGTGATGGAGCAATCTATTATATATATATATTACATTCGGCCAACAAAAAAAATGAAAGTCCAGAACAACACCATTCGGCTATCAATTAGATCATCATATGAACTATTATGTAATATATATATATTATATACATATACATATATATATATATATATTCGGCCAACCCATAAACTTGATTCTATGATCCATGATTTCATATATATATTATTGCAGAACACATTCAGCATCACTAGAATTCCAGCAAATCACAATTTCAGCAAACTCAATACCACAAAATCGAATATCAGTTGCTGAAAAATTACCTTGAAGTCGTCTTGATAGTTAGGCAGAATTTCCTTCACAGCCGCTTCTAGTTTCTAGGGTCTCTTTCTCTACCTATCACATAGGAAACCCTAATTTTATTTCATATAAAAGCTGTTGCACTTGGGCTGAAAATTCAGAAGCCTATTTCAGGATAAGGCTAATTTCAGTTGTGCTGAAAATTCAGAAGCCCACTACACTAAAAAAACTTCTAAGACCCACACATATTCCCACTAAACCCATTAATATTAATATTATTATCATAGCAAAAATCACAATATAAAATAATTATTTTCCTCCAAAAATAAATTAAGAAATTTATCAAATTCACTCTCTATAAGCAATTAAATTAAATTTAAATGAGACGGGTGTTACAGGAAGAGCTCAACAAAAAGCTGCCAAGTTATAACTTCTCTTCCATGTGTCCTCTCCGTGGACTCCCACCATTCCAATGCATCACCTTTCAGTACAAAAACAGCAAGGACAACTCGTTGCTCATCACTAACTTCCATTGCTCTAAAGAGCCTTTCTATCTCCTTAAGCCAGTTGTCAGCCTCAATTGGATCCTTTGTACCCTTGAAAGCAGGAGGATCAAGCTTCCTAAACTTCTCCAAGGCACTAGTCGGATTGGTGGCTCCCACTTGATGTTGCACTATATTGGTTAAGCCCCCAATGGCTTCAATAATTGCCTGGAGATTAGTAGGTCCCCCAGCATTCGGTTGACTGTCCCCGGGGTTCCTCCTTGGTGGAGCCATATCTCTAAGTAATACAATAAGATTTCATAAGTAAATATTTCAAATATTTCAGAGGGTCAAAACCAAACACATAGATAGTACAACAATCATTCCTACACACTTTAGAATAATAAACAATACAAAACAAAATATAAAATCACTATGAAAGGTCAACTAATTCTAACACTAAAATTCCTTGTAATCACACTCTTGTTCCAAAATAGTCTTTAGATCAAACCTATAAGTCTACAGAATCATAAACCTATGCTCTGATACCATAACTGTAACACCCCAAACCCTTAATAAGGATTTAGATGCATAACCTGTCTTAGAAATAATCAACAATGACATAATGGAACAGAGCGTAATATTTATCCTCAAATAAACTTCTTGAATATCATCAGATTTCCTTAACAATCCATAAAAACAAAACAACAATAATATTCTTTTTGAATGTAAAATCTCCAAATAACATCTCAAAATAGTTCCAAAATAATAATCTCATTGTCCTGAAACAATTTTACTAAAACAATTCTGCAACTATCAAGCTCCAAACGAAGTCGTCCATCTAAGGCTCCACTGATCTACCACCAAAAGACACTCCATAACTCTAATCTGAAAGGGTGGAAAAAGGGGTGAGCTAAAGGCTCAATAAGAGACTACAAACATGAGGATGTCTTCCAAAACAAAACGATAATATCATTGACAAAATATAGTCATCACGATACAATTAAAATTAGTTTAAACTGTAATATAATATATTCTATAAAGCTGTTAAAATAAAACACTTCACTATAACACTGTAAACATTAATAAAATAACGACCACATTTATATGCCAATATGCACCAAATAGGTAGAAACAATTTCATTTTGAAAATAAGCAATTTTCCACCTAAAAGAACAGTAGTAAATAAACAGTAATTCAATATGAAAAATATTAGTCAAACACAGACAAAAGCTACTAAACACTCGGTGGGTGATTTCCCATGGGAACAATAACACTAACCTCAAAGAGGCAACACTAGCTCCGAAGAGCAACAATAACACTGCACCACACCACACTAACACTACTTCGGCCGAAGACCAACACTTAACCCTGTGTTGGCAAAGGTTGCAGACTGTCTAGTTGACCATTTGAAACACTCTTGACATATACAGTTTCACAATAATATACAATAAATAATAGAGTTTGAGTATGTATAAAGCACTAACAATGGTATAAGTCTTTGAAACTTCACTTTTGCAATTATGTGTATGTATATATATATATAAATATATTTTTACCACAATTATATATATATATATATATATATATAAATATATACGTCTTGAGAGACGTCATGTGTTGAAGTCTACTTACCTCTAGTGGCTAAACCAAGCTTCACTTCAATTGCTCGAAACGACGTCAACTAGAACCTAAATAATAATTAGATAACTCAATAAGGGCAGGTTCTTTAATAACCACAAAGTCCTCTTGATAAAACAATTCCGCAACCACTATGAAGATTTGGCAAGATAAAATTTAACGTGTCTTTCTAATATAACTCCAAACCTATTCTAGATTAAAATAATAGTATAGCATTCCCTAACCTAACATCTAATATTTATATAAGAACACGTTACCATAAGCAACCCTATAACCTATGTGCCTATATACATATATATGAACCCAAAATTACAATTTTCCATTTCGTCCAAACAACGTGAATATGAAAGTAAAAAAAAAACACAATTCGGCACCCAAGAAATTGGTTCCATGACATTATCATCAATAATAAAAACATTTGCAATATCAATGCCATAGCCAAACACCACGGTGGCAAAAGGACCATTTACTATACTAACAATGATATAATGTAATATATATATATATATATATACTTATATAAAAACCTAATAGCACCAATCTCCACTTTCGGCCAACCATGTGAACTAACCATTGTAATATATATATATATTCGGCAATCCAATTGAATCCAATGGATGAACTATTGATGTAATATATATATATATATATTCGGCAATCCAATTTATACATTATTATCATTGAAATTCCAGCAACCATCATTGAATTTCCAGCAAACACAATTGAAATTCCAGCAAACTTAATACTAACCCTAACACTAACATGTCAATGATGAAATCCCAGCAAAATAAAAGAAAAAAAAAGGCTTTCCTAGAATGATGCTTACCTCAAAACCAAGATGAAGTTGCTGGCTGCCCTGAAGTGCACAGCCTCCTCTTCTTTTGTTTTTGAGAAACCCTAATTTTCTTTCATATAAAGCTGTTGCACTTGGGCTGAAAATTCAGAAGCCTATTTCAGGTTAAGGCTAATTTCACTTGGGCTGAAAATTTAGAAGCCCACTACAACTAAAATAAACTTCCAAGACCCACCTATATTCCCACTAAACTCATTATAAGGTTGTTAACATAGGCTAGGACTTCTAAGGAATTCCAAAGACACTAAAACTCCTAATCCAAAAAGGTTCAAATCCTTTTAACCTTTTCCTTAACTGATAAGAGGCTAATAGTTAATTTTTGAATAGACCACAAAATAGTTATTCACGTTACCCCTTAATATTAATATTGATATTATTATTATTATCATTGTAAAAATCACAATATAAAATAATATCTCCTCCAAAACAAATTAAGCAATTTATCAAATTTACTCTCTAGAAGTGATTAAATTAATTTTAAGTGAGACGGGTGTTACAATATTTAATACCACTATATAAATATAATTGCACTCTAGGCCTCATTAATAGATTATATCCCAAGACTTTATTATACATGCAACCCCTTCATAAAATATTCGTAGTAATACAAAGTCATGAATATAGACTGCCACTTTATAAATTACTACATCTTAATCCTTGAGTACCCGGTTTAATCCTTTTGAGTTATTCACCATATATTTATAAAATCCAATTTCATAAATATATACTTTAGTCTTACTAAAGTGGTTAGGCCTAACTCTCTGAATAACTGTACCCATTAAACTTATCTCAAGGGAATATTTTATATCTCCGTTAAGAGACTATGAATTCCATCTTGAGAATATATGTTCCATCAACACTAAATGTGGCTGCCCAACATACTGAGATTTTGACCGTTACTTTAGATCTCACTCCTGATATATCAAAGCAACCTACATTTCATGATCAGGTCCATTATTCTCTCAGGATTAAGAGTTCATGTGAATACAAGTTGTGAGATTTATTATTCAATTGACAGTCGTTAGGAGAATAATAAATCTCACAGCGGTCCAGTTCAATATGTCTTAACTCTTAAAACATATCAACATATTAACTAGAAGTCACCACTTCCATGATCAAGACAAATCATTGTAGTTAATGTGTTATAGTCTTCGCAGATGAAATGCCCAATTTCATCACCGACTACAAACCAAAATTCTGAGTTTACAAAGAACTTGTGATCTATATCTTCTGTGACTAAATCACATAAATCACATACTATGCATCTCATGGACTATTTGATAATGTCAGAATATTCATGTTACCATTAATTTAGATAAGAATAAAACAACTTTGCAACCACCACATCTCCACGAGCAACAATGTCTCGAATGATGTGGTACTTTCTGAACTCTAGATCTGATTGAAAGTCTGAATCTGTATAGCCAATGGGAATCAAATCCTCACAACGGTAAACAAGCATATAATCTCTCGTTCTCCGTAGATACTTGAGAATATGCTTTACAGCTTGCCAATGTTGTGATCCTGGATTTGATTGATATCGGCTGACCATGCCAACTAAAAAACAGATATCTGGTCTAGTACAAAGCATGGCATACATTAGACTTCCTACTGCAGAAGCATAAGGAACTTGTCTCATCATATCTTCTTCCTCTTGAGTCTTAGGCCTTTGGTCATCAGACAGAGGAACTCCATGTCTGAAAGGAAGTAATCCTTTCTTGGAGTTTTGCATGCTAAACCGTTCTAGAACCTTATCTATATATCCAGCTTGTGATAAGCCTAACATCTTATTCTTACGATCTCGCCAAAGCTTGATCCCTAGAATAAAGTTAGCCTCACCCAAGTCCTTCATATCAAATTGGCTTGACAACCAAACCTTTACTGATGACATGACCCCTACATCATTTCCAATGAGAAGAATATCATCAACATAAAGCACTAGGAACATTACTACTTTATCTTGATGTCTTTTGTACACACATGGTTCATCAAGATTTTGTTCAAAACCAAATGATTTGATTGCTTGATCAAATCTGATGTTCCATGACCTAGATGCTTGCTTAAGTCCATAAATGGACCTATTCAATTTGCATACCATATGCTCTTGGTTTTTTGCTATGAAACCTTCTGGTTGTTTCATATAGATTTCCTCTTCAAGATTGCCATTAAGAAATGCAGTCTTGACATCCATTTTCCAAATATCATAATCATAATGAGCAGCAATGGATAAAAGGATTCTGATAGATTTAAGCATTGCTACTGGTGAAAAGGTTTCCTGATAATCAATACCTTCTTTTTGAGTATACCCTTTTGCCACTAGCCTTACTTTAAAGGTTTCAACCTTTCCATCTATCCCTCTCTTCCTCTTGTAAACCCATTTGCAACCAACAGGTTTAATGCCGTTAGGCGCCTTTACAAGATCCCAAACTTGATTGGAATACATGGAATCTAATTCTGATTTCATAGCTTGGACCCAATGATGTGCATCTATATCATTCATTGCTTCTTCATAAGTGTAAGGATCAGTTTCGGCCTCCTCTGAGATAGCCTCATAAGTCTCTCCAAGACCTATGAATCTTATAGGTGGCCTAACATTCCTCCCACTACGACGAGGCACCTGTGTACTAGACATCTCATGAGTAGTATCTTGTGTTGTATCCAATACAGCCACATCATCCCTAGTTTCAACCATTGGTTGTTCAATTACAGGTTCATTCATTTCAGCCAAGACAACTCTACTTCTAGGAGTAAAATTATTCATATAGTCATTCTCCAAGAATTTGGCATTTGTACTAACAAACACTTTATTATCTTTATGACTATAGAATAAACCTCCAACAGTTCCTTTTGGATACCCTACAAAGAATACCACTTCTATTTTAGACTGTAACTTGTCAGACTTTCCTTTTAACACATGTACTAGACAACCCCAAATATGGAGATGTCTCATACTAGGCTTACGCCCATTCCACAACTCTACAGGTATTTTTGGAACAGACTTCGAAGGTACTAAATTCAGAAGATACATTGCAGTTTTTAAGGCATATCCCCAAAAAGAAGTTGGTAGAGTCGAATAACTCATTATGGACCTAACCATATCTAAAAGAGTCCTATTCCTTCTTTCCGCTACACCATTTTGTTGTGGAGTTCCAGGTGTAGTAAATCGAGATAAAATCCCATTTTCAGTTAAGTAATCCTTAAAATCCCCAAGAAGGTATTCGCCACCACGATCAGATCGACTGGCCTTTATGCGTTTACCCAATTTATTCTCAACTTCAGCCCTAAACTCTTTGAACTTTTCAAAGGCTTCGGACTTCCGTTTCATTAGGTACACATAACCAAATCTAGAGTAATCATCAGTGAATGTAATGAAATACTCATAGCCACCTCTTGCTTGGATTGACATAGGACCACAAACATCCGTATGAACTAATTCTAGCAACTCTTGGGCTCTTCTACCTTTTGCATTAAAAGGTCGTTTGGTCATTTTGCCTTCCAAACAAGATTCACAAACTGGAAATTCATCAAAGTCCAATGGCTCTAAGAGACTATCTTTGATCAGCCTTTGAATTCTGTTTGGATTAATATGACCCAAACGCAAGTGCCAAAGATATGCATCATTAGTAGAAGGAAACTTTCTCTTTATTGATTTTACATGAGAGTTATTATCTAATTCAGAATTATATAATTCATGCTTATCAGGAGTTAAAATATAAAGACCATCCACAATATTGCCAGAACAGATAAATGTTTTACCTTTCTTTATTACAACATTGTCTTTAAGGATAACACAATATCCACTTTTACCTAAATAAGTTGCTGAAATTAAATTCCTACGAACATTAGGTACATACAGACAGTCTTGCAATATTAAAACTCTAGTTTCAAAGCATAAATTAAACACTCCAATAGCTACAACTGGAATCCTACTCCCATTAGCCAAGGTCAGAAACAACTCTCCTTCTTTAAGTCTTTTGGTCTCCTGGAACCCCTGCAAAGAATTGCAGATATGATTAGTACAACCTGAATCCACACACCAGGAATCTGTGGGATTTTGTACCAAACATATTTCAAGAAGGAATGAAATTTTCATACCCTTATTGGCAGCCTTGAACCTTGGACAATTCCTCTTCCAATGTCCTTTCTCACCACAATGGAAACATTTTCCTTTCAGCTTCTTTCCTTTGTCGGCAACCCCTAAGACAATTTGTTTACCCTCCTGCTTAGTGAAGTCCTTCTTCTTCTTCTTCTTATCCTTGCCTTTTGACTTAGGTTGAGAAGTAGAAGCTTCATCCACATTTGCTTCAACATTAGAAGTACCAAGGATGCCTTCCGCCGCATCCAACTCATTCATTAATTCAGACAAAGAATAAAACTTTTTGTTCATGTTATAATTAAGTCTGAATTCCTTGAATGATTCCGCTAGTGACTAGAGTATCATATCCACTTGGGATTCTCCATCAATATCAGCACCCAAAACTTCTAAAGTATTAAGATTAGAGATCATTGTAAGACAATGTTCTCTCACCGAACTACCTTCAGCCATTTTGGTATTATAAATTTGTCTCATGGTTTCTTGCCTTGCAGAACGGCCTTGCTCACCAAACATCTCTTTCAGACTTTGCATAATGTCCGAAGCTAGTTCTACATCCTGCATTTGATGTTGTAGAACATTTGAGATGGACGCTAGGATGTAGCACTTGGCCATTTCATTAGATTTCTGCCAACGATCATATCGTTGTTTTTCCTCAGGAGGAGCATCTAATGAAGGAAAGTTAGGACATGGTTGAGTAAGCACATATTTGTGCTCTTCAGCTGTGAGAACTATGTCCAAGTTTCTTTTCCAGTCAACATAATTGGTTCCAGTCAGTTTATTTTGATTAAGAATGCTAACAAGTGGGCTAAATGATGCCATGTTCAAATATGAAAATAATAAACATGAATATAATAAGTAAACTGGACATTATCAATTTAGCATATAAACATATAGTATGGAACCTTAATAAAACCATAATATAATATATGCAACGACAACCCAATCCCATACTCAATATCCCTCAGCATAGAGTGAACATTAAATACTATGATTGATTGAGAACTATTCTCATTATTAGTGCTATCATGATAACTCTTATCAAACACTAATAATATGCCGTATTATCTTTAGCCTCTAAGTAATAATGACATAGCTCCTTTGGGAGGTTAACATTAAACTTAGTCTAGTGTACACCATTATCTAGAATCATGTGTAGCCACATTTCATCCCCTTAACAGGCTTATCATGTAGTACCATGATACAAAACACCCTCCGCATGGAATGCAAAGCTCGAAGCTAAGACAAGGTGTTTGATCAAACCACTATAAACCAAGAAATTCAATCTTGTAGGACCATGAAATACATATTCTCCGCATGGAATGCAAAGCTCGAAGCTAAGACAAAATATATATTTCATACTACTATGAACCAATAATGGAGGCCATGAGATCCAACCCTTGTATCTCTCTCCCACTAGATATTTTAAATTAAAGGTTTTTATCTTTAAACGTGCATAAACTAATAATGCACTTTTTCTTGAAAACACTTAGAAAAGATTCAGATTTTCTTTCTTTCGATCGATCGAATGTGCCCCTCGATTGATCGAAAAAATTAAACAATTCGAACTTGACCTTCTGTCCTTTTCGATTGATACTCGATCGCCTCTCGATCGATCGACTAGCAATCGAATACCAATCATTCCAAAAGGATTGGTCTCTGTTTTACTCGATCGATCGAAAGTAAATTTCGATCGATCGAAACTCGTAAAACTCGAATTTCCAGAAATTCTTCTAAGGCAGTTTTCAACGGTTTTGCATGAATTAACAACCATCATATGAATATGATAGGCAGAGATTGATATCAAAACTGAAATCTATTGATGCTATAGCCTTAAAGATCAATTTAACATTCTTAAATTCATATTTAAACAACATCATAACATCAATATCAGTTTTTATCAAATCATAGTTTCAACAACCATGCAGAAAATTAAATGTATAATCCTCTATCAACTTGAAACTATTATCTCTAATTCCAAAACGCACAAAACATGTTATACAGATTTGAAATGAAAACCGCTCTGATACCATGGTTGGGTAATATACATGTTTTCATCGCATACAAAACATACGCAGCGGAAAATAAACGGATCTACTTCATTCGCAATTGATAACATGTACTATGTAGGTTTCAGAATATAAGAACAAGAGAGTGTACCTTGATGCGGTGAAATTCAAAACCGAATGAAGAAGTACTCGGGAAGACTTTCAATCTTCACTCCAATTCCACTTGATGCCCAAGATGTGTGGTCTCTCAATCAGCTCTATGTTTTCTAGAGAGAATATATGAAAGAGTGTCTCTCTTCCTTATATCGTATCAAATTATTATTGAACATACAAACCACTTTATTCTATATAAAATTCTGTATGTTTCTCTCCACATAACTGATTATCTAATTGGGCTAGCCTTTTGGGCCTTCCCAATTAGGTTTTAGTGTGTGGCTTGGAGTGGGACCAAAAGGGGACAAATAAGACACTAGCTCCAATGGGCCTTGGGCTTTTCTGTCAACTCTTGACAAGTCCAAAGTTACCATTAATTATATTTAATACCACTATATAAATATAATTGCACTCTAGGCCTCATTAATAGATTATATCCCAAGACTTTATTATACATGCAACCCCTTCATAAAATATTCGTAGTAATACAAAGTCATGAATATAGACTGCCACTTTGTAAATTACTACATCTTAATCCTTGAGTACCCGGTTTAATCCTTTTGAGTTATTCACCATATATTTATAAAATCCAATTTCATAAATATATACTTTAGTCTTACTAAAGTGATTAGGCCTAACTCTCTGAATAACTGTACCCATTAAACTTATCTCAAGGGAATATTTTATATCTCCGTTAAGAGACTATGAATTCCATCTTGAGAATATATGTTCCATCAACACTAAATGTGGCTGCCCAACATACTGAGGTTTTGACCGTTACTTTAGATCTCACTCCTGATATATCAAAGCAACCTACATTTCATGATCAGGTCCATTATTCTCTCAGGATTAAGAGTTCATGTGAATACAAGTTGTGAGATTTATTATTCAATTGACAGTCGTTAGGAGAATAATAAATCTCACAGCGGTCCAGTTCAATATGTCTTAACTCTTAAAACATATCAACATATTAACTAGAAGTCACCACTTCCATGATCAAGACAAATCATCGTAGTTAATATGTTATAGTCTTCGCAGATGAAATGCCCAATTTCATCACCGACTACGAACCAAAATTCTGAGTTTACAAAGAACTAGTGATCTATATCTTCTATGACTAAATCACATAAATCACATACTATGCATCTCATGGACTATTTGATAATGTCCGAATATTCATGTTACCATTACTTTAGATAAGAATAAAACAACTTTATTAAACACAATATTAAGTCATACATCATTTCTCACATAATGTCATACATAATATCATACATAGCATCATACAATAGGATTTAAGGGCACATATCCTAACAATAACATGTCAACTAAGATGATTTGTCTTGATCATGGTAGTGGTGACTTCTAGTTGATATGTTGATATGTTTTAAGAGTTAAGACATATTGAACTAGACTGTTGTGAGATTTATTTTTCTCTTAACAACTGTCAATTGAATAATAAATCTCACGACTTATATTTACATGAACTCTTAATCTTGAAAGGATAATGGACCTGATCTTGAAGTGTAGGATGCTTTGATATATCAGGAGTGAGATCTAAATTAATGGTCAAAACCTCTGTATGTTGGGCAGCCACATTTAGTATTGATGGAACATATATTCTTAAGATGGAATTCATACTCTCTTAATGGAGATACAATATATTCCCTTGAGATAAGTTTAATGGGTTTGTTATTCTGAATGTTAGGCCTAACTACGTTAGTAAATAGTTACTAAAGTATATATTTATGAAATTGGATTTCATAAATATATGATGAATAACTAAAAGGATTAAATTGGGTACTCAAGGATTCAGATGTAGTAATTTGCAAGTAGCAGTTTACTTTCATAACTTTGTATTACTACGAATATTTTAATCTCATGCAAATTTAACTTTGCTCATTTAATCTCATGCAAATTTAATTTGGCCTTGATCATTTAATCCTATCTATCTTTTCGTAATTCAATTTGACAAAGCTCGTTTAATCTCAGGTGACTTCAATTCTACCATGATAATTTTATCTAATCCATCTTTTCGTGATTCAATTCTACCGTGCTCGTTTAGTCTCACACAAATTCAATTCGGCCATGACTATTTATTCTTATCTATCTTTTTGAAATACAATTTGACTGTCTTCGTTTAATCTCACGAGGATTCAATTCGACCATGATCATTTAATCTTTTCCATCATTTCGAGATTCAATTGGATAATGTTCGTTTAATCTGACACAAATTCAATTCGACAGTGCCCGTTTAATTTCACGTGGATTCAATTCATCCCTTATCGTTTAATACTATCCATCTTTTCGAGATTCAATTCAACCGTGCTAATTTAATCTCACACAAACTTAATTTGGCCAAGATCGTTTAATCCTATCCATATTTTTGAAATTCAATTTGACAAAGCTCGTATAATCACAGGCGATTTCAATTCGACCATGATTATTTTATCCAATCCATCATTTCGTGATTCAATTCAACTATGCTCGTTTAATCTCACACAAATTCAATTCGGCCTTGACCGTTTAATTTTATCTATCTTTTCGAAATTCAATTCGACAAAGTGCGTTTAATCTCAGGTGGATTCAATTCAACCATGATCTTTTAACCCTATCCATCTTTTCGAGATTCAATTTAACAAAGCTCGTTTAGTCTCACATTGATTCAATTCGATAGTGCTCGTTTAATCTCACATGGATTCAACTCTGCCCTTATCGTTTAATCCTAACCATCTTTTCGAGATTCAATTCGACCGTGCCTGTTTAATCTCATGAGCTTTCAATATGATTATCTAATCCTATCTATCTTTTCGTAATTCAATTTGATCACGCTCGTTTAATCTCCTGCGGATTTGATTCAGCCATAATCGATTCATCATATCCATCTTTTTGAGATTCAATTCAACCGTGCTCATTTAATCTCATGCAAATTTAATTCGGCCATGACTATTCGTTTAATCCTTTCAATCTTTTCAAAATTCAATTTGACAAAGCTCGTTTAATCTCGGGTGACTTCAATTCGACCATGATTGTTCTATCCAATACATCTTTTCATGATTCAATTTAGCCATGCTCGTTTAATCTCACTCAAATTCAATTCGTCGATGATCGTTTAATTTTATCTATCTTTTCGAAATTCAAATCGACAAAGAGTGTTTAATCTCACGAGCATTCAATTCGTCCATGACTATTTAATCCTATCTTTCTTTTGGAGATACAATTTGACCATGCTCGTTTAATCTCATTCAGATTCGATTTAGCCATAATCGTTTCATCCTATCCATCATTTCGAGATTCAATTCAACTGTGCACATTTAATTTCTTGCAAATTTAATTCAGCCATGATTGTTTAATCCTTTCAATATTTTCGAAATTAAATTTGACAAAGTTTGTTTAATCTCAGGCGACTTCAACCTGACCATGATTGTATTATCCAATCCATCTTTTTGTGATTCAATTCGATCGTGCTTGTTTAATCTCACAAAAATTCAATTCGGCCATGACCTTTTACTTTTATCTATCATTTCAAAATTCAATTCGATAAAGTGCATTTAATCTCAGGCGGATTAAATTCAACCATGATCATATATATCCTATCCATCTTTTCCAGATTCAATTTGACAATGCTCGTTTAATCTGACACTGATTCAATTCGACTGTTCTCATTTAATCTCATGTGGATTCAATTCTGCCCTTATCGGTTAATCCTAACCATTTTTTCTTGATTCAATTGTGCTCATTTAATATCATGCGAATTTAATTAGGCCATGATCGTTTAATCCTATCAATCTTTTCGAAATTCAATTTGACAAAGCTCATTTAATCTTAAGTGACTTCAATTCGACCATGATCGTTTTATTTGATCCAACTTTTCGTGATTCAATTCTGTCGTGCTCATTTAATCTGACACAAATTCAATTAGGCCCTGACCGTTTAATCTTATCTATCTTTTTGAAATTCAATTAGACAAAGCTTGTTTAATCTCAAGTGACTTCAATTCGACCATGATCATTTAATCCTATCCATCATTTCAAGATTCAATTTGACAATGCTCGTTTAATTTAACACTGATTCAATTCCACAGTGCTCGTTTAATCTCACGTGGATTCAATTCTGCCCTTATCGTTTAATCCTATCCATCTTTTCGAGATTCAATTCAATTGTGTTCATTTATTCTTATGCAATTTTAATTCAGCCATGATCTTTTAATCCTATCCATCTTTTCGAACTTCAATTTGACAAAAGCTCTTATAATCTCAGGCGACTTCAATTATACCATGATTGTTTTATCCAAACCATCTTTTTGTGATTCAATTCAACTGTGCTCGTTTAATTTCACTCAAATTCAATTTGGCCATGACCGTTCGATTTTATCTATCTTTTCAAAATTCAATTCGACAAAGGGCGTTTCATCACAAGAGGAATCAATTCGACCACGATCATTTAACCCTATCCATCTTTTTCGGATTCAATTCGACAGTGCTTGTTTAATCTCACGTGGATTCAATTCTGCCCTTATCGTTTAATCCTAACCATCTTTTCGAGGTTCAATTCGACTGTACCCGTTTAATCTCACCAGCATTCAATTCGTCCAAGATTATCTAATCCTATCTATCTTTTCATGATTCAATTTGACCATGCTCGTTTAATCTCATGCGGATTCGATTCAGCCATAATTGTTTGATCCTATCTATCTTTTCAAGATTCAATTCAACCGTGCTTATTTCATCTCATGCAAATTTAATTCGGCCATGATCGTTTAATCCTTTCAATCTTTTAGAAATTCAATTTGACAAAGCTCGTTTAATCTCAGGTGACTTCAATTCAACCGTGTCCATTTTATCCAATCCATCTTTTTGTGATTCAATTCGATCGTGCTCGTTTAATCTCACAAAAAGTCAATTCGGCCATGACCTATTAATTTTATCTATCATTTCAAAATTCAATTCGATAAAGTGAGTCTAATCTCATGCGAATTTGATTCGACCATGATCATTTAATCCTATCCATCTGACACTGATTCAATTCGACAGTGCTTGTTTAATCTCACGTGGATTCAATTCTGCCCTTATCGTTTAAACCTAACTGTCTTTTTGAGATTCAATTCGACTGTGCCCGTTTGATCTCACGAGCATTCAATTTGGCCATGATTATTTAATCCTATCTATCTTTTCGAAATTCAATTTGACCAGGCCCGTTTAATCTCATGCAGATTCAATTCAATCATAATCGTTTCATCCTATCCAACTTTTCGAGATTCAATTCAACTGTGCTCATTTAATCTCAAGCAAATTTAATTCGGCCATGATCGTTTAATCCGATCTACCTTTACAAAATTTAATTTGAGAAAGCTCATATAATCTCAGGCAACTTCAAATCGACCATGACTGTTGAATCCAACCCATCTTTTCGTGATTCAATTCAACCGTGCTCATTTAATCTCACACTAATTCAATTCTTCCATGACCGATTAATTTTATCTTTCTTTTCAAAATTCAATTCAACGAAGCACGTTTAATCTCAGGTGGATTAAATTCGACTATGATCACTGAACCCTAGCTATCTTTTCGAGATTCAATTTGGCAATGCTCGTTTAATCTGACGTTGATTCATTTCGACAATTCTCGTCTATCTTTTCAAAATTCAATTCAACAAAGCGCGTTTAATCTCAAGAGGAATCAATTCGACCATGATCATTTAACCCTATCCATCTTTTCAAGATTCAATTTGACAATGCTCGTTTAATCTGGCATTGATTCAATTCAACAGTGCTCGTTTAATCTCACGTGGATTCAATTCTACCCTTATCGTTTAATCCTAACCATCTTTCCGTGAATCAATTTGACTATGCCCGTTTAATCTCACGAGCATTTAATTCAGCCATGATTATTTAATCCTATCTATCTTTTCGAGATTCAATTTGACCATGCTCGTTTAATCTCGTGCGGATTCGATTCAGCCATAATCGTTTTGTCCTATCCATCTTTTCGAGATTAAATTCAACTGTGCACATTTAATCTCATGCAAATTTAATTCAGCCATGATCGTTTAATCCTATCCATCTTTTCGAGATTCAATTTGATAGTGCTCATTTAATCTGACACTGATTCAGTTCGACAGTGCTCGTTTAATCTTCGTGGATTCAATTCTGCCCTTATTGCTTAATCCTAACCATCTTTCCGAGAATTAATTCGACCGTGCCCGTTTGATATCACGAGCTTTCAATTCGCCCATGATTATTTCATCCAGTCTTTCTTTTCGGGATTGAATTTGACCATGCTCGCTTAATCTCATGCGGATTCGATTTAGCCACAATCGTTTCATCCTATCCATCTTTTCGAGATTCAATTCAACTATGCTCATTTAATCTCACGCAAATTTAATTCGGCCACAATCGTTTAATCCTATCTATCTTCTTGAAATCCAATTTGACAAAGCTCGTTGTAACACCCCAAATCCATACCAAGGATTTAGATGCATAACCTGTCTTAGAAATAATCAACAATAATATAATGGAACAGAGCGTAATCAATTAACCACAAATAAACTTCTATCCAACATCAACTTTCCTATAAAATCCATAAAATACAAAATCCTTCACAATAAAATCTCCAAATACAATCTCAAAATAGTTCCACAAATGGCAAACTCATTGTCCCTAAGAAATTATACTAAAATAGTTCACCAACTAACATAGCTCCAAAAGAAGTCGTCAATCTAAGGCTCCATTAATCTACTATCAAAAGACATTCCATTGCTCAAATCTGAAAGGGGTGGAAAAAGGAGGTGAGCTAGAGGCTCAATAAGAGACTACATAACATGAGGATGTCTTTCAAAAAAAAAACATTATTATCATTGACAATATATAGTCTTCACGAAACATTTACAAATAGTTTAAACAGTAATATAATATATTCTATAAAACTGTTAAAATAAAACATTTCACTATAATGCTGTAATCATTAAATAAAATAATAACCACTTAATATGCCAATATACACTAAATAAGTAGAAACAATTTATTATGAAAATAAACAATTTTCCACTTACGAAGATCTGTAGCAATAAAACAGTAGTTCGATATGAATAATACTAGTCAAACACAGACAAAAGCTGCTAAACACTCGGTGGGTGATTCCCATGGGAACAATAACACTAACCTCAAAGAGGCAACACTAGCTCCAAAGAGCAACAGTAACACTGCACCACACCACACTAACACTACATCAGCCGAAGACCAACACTTAACCCTGTGTTGGCAAAGGTTGCAGACTGTCTAGTTGACCGTTTGAAACATTCTTGACACATACAGTTTCATAATAATATACAATAAATAATAAAATTTGAGTATGTAAAAAGCACTAACAATGGTATAAGTTTTTGAAACTTCACTTTTGCAATTTTGTATATATATATATATAAATATATTTTTACCACAATATATATATATATATATATGTATATATATACGTCTTGAGAGACGTCATGTGCTGAAGTCTACTTACCTCTAGTTGTTAAACCAAACTTCACTTCAATTGCTCGAAACGATGTCAACTAGAACCTAAATAAAGATTAAATAACTCAATAAGGGCAGGTTTAAAGTAACCACAAAGTCCTCTGATAAAACGATTCCTCAGCCACTATAAAGATTTGGCAAAATAAAAGAATTAACATATCTTTCTAATATACCCCCATACCTATTCTAGATTTTATATAATTGTATAACATTCCCTAAACTAAAAAATTCGGTTATACCTACATTTAAATACACGAAGACCATCAGAACGCCACCCTAGGACATTTACAAGAGTTTAATCTATAAAGGATGTACTCCACGTACAATGAAGATCTGATTCAAATAATTGAATAAAAGAATGCATGACTAGAAATACTTCCAAGATAACTCTATACATGTGCAACCATTATTATAATTCAAATAATTGAACCAGCCAGAGACAAAAGTTTCCCCTTAATCAAGAAGTGCCCAGCGAAAACAATAGGCTTGCATAGATTGATGTTTACCTCAAAATCAAAGTAACGTTTGCTGGCTGCTAAAGTGTCCAACGAAATCAGATAGGCTTGCAAAAATCAATGTTTACTTCAATACCAATATAAAGTTGCTGGCTGCCCCCTTGAAGCGCACGGTCTTCACCCCTTTTAATTTGAGAAACCCTAAACTCTACTCTTACTCTTTATACGCTAATCACTGATATTATTATTATTATTATTATTATTATTATTATTATTATTATTATTATTATTTGTTTCACTCTCTGCCTTTCACGTAGGAAACCCTAACTTTCAGCTTTACACATTAAAACTATTCCCTACATAGGCTGGAAATTAAACTCTTAATAAGGTTGTTTACATAGGCTAGGACTCTAAAGAATTCCAATAACACTTAAACTCCTAATCCAATTAGGTTTTAATCTCTTATCCTTTTTCCTTAACCGATAAGGAGACTAAAAGTTAAATTTAAATAAACCGCAAAATAACTATTCACATTACCCATTATTATTTTAGAAATTCATAACATAAAATAATATCTCCTCCAAAATAAATTAAGCAATTCATCAAATCCACTCTAGAAGCAGTTAAATTAAATTTAAGTGAGACGGGTGTTACACTCGTATAATCTCATGCGACTTAAATTCGACCGTGATTGTTTTATTTAATCTATCTTTTCAAGATTCAATTCAACCATGCTCGTTTAATCTCACACAAATTCAATTCGTCCATGACCGTTTTATTTTATCTATCTTTTCGAAATTCAATTCGACAAAGCGCGTTTAATCACAAGTGGATTCAATTCGACCATGACCATTTAACCCTATCCATCTTTTCGAGATTCAATTCGGCAATGCTCATTTAATCTCACACTGATTCAAATCGACAGTGCTCGTTTAATCTCACATGGATTCAATTCTGTCCTTTTCTTTTAATCCTAACCATCTTTTCGAGATTCAATTCGCCGATCGCCATTTAATCTCACGAGCATTCAATTCGGCCATGATTATTTAATCCTATCTATCTTTTCGAGATTCAATTTGACCATGCTCGTTTAATCTCATGCGAATTCGATTCAACCATAATCGTTTCGACTTATCCATCATTTTGAGATTCAACTCAACTGTGCTCATTTAATCTCAAGTAAATTTGATTCAGCCATGATCATTTAATCTAATCAATCTTTTCAAAATTCAATTTGACAAAGCTCATTAATCTCAGGCAACTTCAATTCTACTGTGCTCGTTTAATCTGACATAAACACAATTTGGCGAGGACCGTTTAATCTTGTCTATCTTTTCAAAATACAATTTGACCATCCTCGTTTAATCTCATGAGGATTCAATTCGACCATGATCATTTAATCCTATCCATCAATTCGAGTTTCAATTTGATAATGCTTGTTTAATCTGGCATAGATTCGATTCGACAGTGCTCGTTTAATCTCACGTGGATTCAGTTCTGCCCTTATTGTTTAATCCTAATCATCTTTTAGAGATTCAATTCGACCATGCTCGCTTAATCTCATGAGCATTCAATTCAGCCATGATTATTTAATCTTATCTATATTTTCAAGATTCAATTTGACCATGCTCGTTTAATCTCATGCGGATTCGATTCAACCATAATGGTTTCATCCTATCCATCTTTTTGAGATTCAATTCAACCGTGCTTATTTAATCTCAAGCAAATTTAATTCGGCCATGATCGTTGTATACTATCTATCTTTTCGAAATTCAATTAGACAAAGCTCGTTTAATGTCCGGCGACTTGAATTCGATCATGATCATTTTATCTAATCCATCTTTTCTTGATTCAATACAACCGTGCTCGTTTAAATTCACACAAATTCAATTAGCCATGACCGTTGAATTTTATTTATCTTTTTGAAATTCAATTCGGCAAAGCGCGTTTAATCTCAGGTGGACTCGATTCGACCATGATCATTTAATCCTATCCATCTTTTCAAGATTCAATTTGACAGTGCTCATTTAATCTGACACTGATTCAGTTCGACAGTGCTTGTTTAATCTCTATGGATTCAATTCTGCCCTTATCATTTAATCCTAACCATCTTTCCGAGAATTAATTCGACCGTGCCCTTTTAATATCACGAGCATTCGATTCGGCCATGATTATTTCATCCAGTCGTTCTTTTCGAGATTGAATTTGACCATGCTCGTTTAATCTCATGCAGATTCAATTCGACTGGGACCATTTAACCCTATCCATCTTTTCGAGATTCAATTCGGCAATGCTCGTTTAATCTCACACTGATTCAAATCGACAGTGCTCATTTAATCTCACGTGGATTCAATTCTGCCCTTATCATTTTATCGTAACCATCTTTTCGAGATTCAATTCGCCCATCCCCGTTTAATCTCACGAGCATTCAATTCGGCCATGATTATTTAATCCTATCTATCTTTTCGAGATTCAATTTGACCATGCTCGTTTAATCTCATGCGGATTCCATTCAGCAATAATCGTTTTGACTTATCCATCTTTTCGAGATTCAATTCAACTGTGCTCATTTAATCTCAAGTAAATTTAATTCAGCCATGATCATTTAATCCAATCAATCTTTTCGAAATTCAATTTGACAAAGCTCAATAATCTCAGGTGACTTCAATTCTACTGTGCTCGTTTAATCTGACACAAACTCAATTTGGCCATGACCGTTTAATCTATTCTGTCTTTTCGAAATACAATTTGACCATCCCCGTTTAATCTCACGAGGATTCAATTCGACCATGATCATTTAATCCTATCCATCTTTTCGAGATTCAATTCAACCGTGCTTATTTAATCTCAAGAAAATTTAATTCGGCCATGATCGTTTTATCCTATCTATCTTTTCAAAATTCAATTAGACAAAGCTCGTTTAATCTCCGGTGACTTGAATTCGACCATGATCATTTTATCTAATCCATATTTTCATAATTCAATTCAACCGTGCTCGTTTAGTTTCACACAAATTCAATTCGGCCATGACCGTTGAATTTTATCTATCTTTTCGAAATTGAATTCGGCAAAGCGCATTTAATCTCAGGTGGATTCGATTCGACCATGATCATTTAATCCTATCCATCTTTTTGAGACTCAATTTGACAGTGCTCGTTTAATTTGAAACTGATTTAGTTTGACAGTGCTCATTTAATCTCCGTGGATTCAATTCTGCCCTTATCATTTAATCCTAACCATCTTTTCGAGAATTAATTCGACCGTGCCCGTTTAATATCACGAGCATTCAATTCGGCCATGATTATTTCATCCAGTCTTTCTTTTTGGGATTGAATTTGACCATGCTCGTTTAATCTCATGCGGATTCTATTTAGCCATAATCGTTTCATCCTATCCATATTTTCGAGATTCAATTCAACTGTGCTCGTTTAATCTCACGCAAATTTAATTCGGCCACAATCGTTTAATCATATCTATCTTTTCGAAATTCAATTTGACAAAGTTTGTATAATCTCAGGCGACTTAAATTCAACCGTGATTGTTTTATCCAATCCATCTTTTCATGATTCAATTCAACCGTGCTCGTTTAGTCTCACACAAATTCAATTTGTCCATGACCATTTAATTTTATCTATCTTTTAGAAATTCAATTCTACAAAGCGCGTTTAATCACAAGTGGATTCAATTTGACAATGACCATTTAACCCTATTTATCTTTTCGAGATTCAATTCGGCAATGCTCATTTAATCTCGCACTGATTCAAATCGACAGTGCTCGTTTAATCTCATGTGGATTCAATTCTACCCTTATCGTTTAATCCTAACCATCTTTTTGAGATTCAATTCGCCTGTCCCCGTTTAATCTCACGAGCATTCAATTCGGCCATGATTATTTAATCCTGTCTATCTTTTCGAGATTCAATTTGATCATGCTCGTTTACTCTCATGCAGATTCAATTCAGCCATAATCGTTTCGACTTATCCATCTTTTCGAGATTCAATTCAACTGTGCTCATTTAATCTAAAGTAAATTTAATTCATCCATGATCATTTAATCCAATCAATCTTTTCGAAATTCAATTTGATAAAGCTCGTTAATCTCAGGCGACTTTAATTCTATTGTGCTCGTTTAATCAGACACAAACTCAATTTGGCCATGACCGTTTAATCTTATCTATCTCTTCGAAATACAATTTGACCGTCCTCGTTTAATCTCACGAGGATTCAATTCGACCATGATCATTTAATCCTAACCATCATTTCGAGATTCAATTTGATAATGCTCGTTTAATCTGACATAGATTAAATTCGACAGTGCTTGTTTAATCTCACGTGGATTCAATTCTGCCCTTATCGTTTAATCCCATACAACTTTTCAAGATTCAGTTCAACTGTGCTCATTTAATCTCACACAAATTTAATTTGGCCATGATCATTTAATCTTTTCTATCTTTTCGAAATTCAATTTGACCAAGCTCGTATAATCTCAGGCAACTTCAACTCAACCATGACCGTATTATCTAATCCATCATTTTGTGATTCAATTCGATCGTGCTCGTTTAATCTTGCAAAAATTCAATTTGGCCATGACCTTTAAATTTATCTATCTTTTCAAAATTTATTTTGATAAAGTGTTTTTAATATTAGGTGGATTCAATTTGACCATGATCATCTAATCATATTCATCTTTTCGAGATTCAATTTGACAATGCTCATTTAATCTCATTTCGGCCGCGATTATTTAATCCTATCTTTCTTTTCGAGATTCAATTTGGCCATGCTCGTTTTATCTCTAGCGAATTTGATTCTGTCATAATAGTTTCATCCCATCTATCTTTTCAAAATCAATTCAACCGTGCTCATTTAATCACACGCAATTTTAATTCAACCAAGATCATTTAATCCTATCTATCTTTTCAAAATTCAATTTGACAAAGCTCTTTTAATCTCAGGCGACTTCAATTCGACCATGATCTTTTAACCCTATCCATCTTTTCGAGATTCAATTTGACAATGCTCGTTTAATCTCACACTGATTCAATTCGACAGTGCTCGTTTGATCTCACCTGGATTCAATTCTGCCCATATCGTTTAATCCTAACCATCTTTTCGAGATTCAATTCGATCATGCCCATTTAACCTCACGAGCATTCAATTTGACCATAATTATTACATCTTATCTATCTTTCCGAGATTCAATTTGACCTTACTCATTTAATCTAATACGGATTCGATTCAGCCATAATCGTTTGATCCTATCCATCTTTTCGAGATTCAATTCAACCATGCTCATTTAATCTCATGCAAATTTAATTCAGCCATGATTGTTTAATTCTTTGAATCTTTTCAAAATTCAAATTGACAAAGCTCGTTCAATCTTAAGCGACTTCAATTCGACCATGACCGTTTTATCTAATCCATCTTTCTGATTCAATTTGATCGTGCTCGTTTAATCTCACAAAAATTTAATTCGGCCATGACCTTTTAATTTTATCTATCTATTCAAAATTCAATTCGATAAAGTGCTTTTAATCTCAGGTGGATTCAATTCTGCCCTTATCGTTTAATCCTAACCATCTTTTTGTGAATCAATTTGACTATGCCCGTTTAATCTCATGAGCATATAATTCAGCCATGATTATTTAATCCTATCTATCTTTTTGAGAGTCAATTTGACCATGCTCGTTTAATCTCCTGCGGATTTGATTCAGCCATAGTCGTTTCTTCCTATCCATCTTTTCAAGATTAAATTCAACCGTGCTCATTTAATCTCATGCAAATTTAATTCAGCCATGATCGTTTAATCCTATCTATCTTTTCGAAATTCAATTTGACAAAGCTTGTATAATCTCAGGCGACTTCAATTCGACCATGATCGTATAATCATATCCTCATTCGCAGATTCAATTCGATAGTTCTCATTTAGTCTCACGAGGATTCAATTCTGCAAATCCAAACCATCTTTTCAAGATTCAATTCGTCAGTCCCGTATAATCTCACGAGCATTCATTTCGGCCATGATTATTTAATCCTATCTTTCTTTTCGAGATTCAATTTAACCATGCTCGTTTAATCCCATGCAAATTCGATTCATCCACAACCGTTTCATCCTATCCATCTTTTCGAGATTCATTTCATCCGTGCTCATTTAATCTCATGCAAATTTATTTCGGCCATGATCGTTTAATCCTATCAAACTGTTTGAAATTCAATTTGACAAAGCTCGTTTAATCTCAGGCGACTTCAATTACCATGATCATTTTATCTAATCCATCTTTTCATGATTCATTTCTACCGTGCTCATTTAATCTCACACAAATTCAATTTGGCCATGACCGTTTAATCTTATCTCTCTTGTCGAAATACAATTTGACTGCCCTCGTTTAATCTCATGAGGATTCAATTCGACCATGATCATTTAATTCTATCCACCATTTGGAGATTCAATTTGACAATGCTTGTTTAGTTTGACACTGATTCAATTTGCCAGTGCTCGTTTAAACTCACGTGGATTCAATCCTGCCCTTATCGTTTAATCCTAACCGTCTTTTCGAGAATTAATTCGACCATGCCTGTTTAATCTCACGAGCATTCAATTCGGCCATGATTATTTAATCCTATCTATCTTTTACGGATTCAATTTGACCATGCTCGTTTAATCTCATGCAGATTCGTTTCAGCCATAATTGTTTCACCCTATCCATCTTTCTGAGATTCAATTCAACTGTACTCAGTTAATCTTTGGCAAATTTAATTTGGCCATGATCATTTAATCCTATCTATCTTTTCAAAATTCAATTTGACAAAGCTAGATTAATCTCAAGCGACTTCAATTCCACCATGATAATTTTATCTAATCCATATTTTCAGGATTCAATTCTACTGTGCTCATTTAATCTCACACAAATCCAATTCGGCCATGACCATTTCATCTTATCTATCTTTTCGAAATTCAATTTGATCGTCTTCGTTTAATCTCACGAGGATTCAATTCAACCATGACCATTTAACCCTATCCATCATTTTGATATTCAATTTAACAATGCCCGTTTTGTTGGGGTTTATGCCGTAAAATCCAATTTATTGGCATGTCATAAATAATTAAATTGTTTAATTATATGAGACTATCTATAAATGAACTAATGGGACATTATCTTAGTCCATGAGATGCATCGTATGTGATATATGTGATTTAGTCACAGAAGATATAAATCACAAGTTCTTTGTAAACTCAGAATTTTAGTTCGTAGTCGGTGATGAAATCGGGCGTTTCATCTGCGAAGACCATAATATTGTTAAGAAATATATGTTTGCATCGCATACAAAACATACGCAGCGGAAAATAAACGGGTCTACTTCTTTCGCAATTGATAACATGCACTGTGTAAGTTTCAGAATATAAGAACAAGAGAGTGTACATTGATGCGGTGAAATTCAAAACCGAATGAAGAAGTACTCGGGAACACTTTCAATCTTTACTCCAATTTCACTTGATGCCCAAGATGTGTGGTCTCTCAATCAGTTCTATGTTTTCTAGAGAGAATATATGAAAGAGTGTCTTTCTTCATTATATTATATTCTTATCTTATTAAACATACAAACCATTTCATTCTATATAAAATTCTGTATGTTTCTTTCCACATAACTGATTATCTAATTGGGCGAGCCTTTTGGGCCTTCCCAATTGGGCTTTAGTGTGTGGCTTGGAGTGGGACCAAAAGGGAATAAATAAGACACTAGCTCCAATGGGCCTTGGGCTTTTCTGTCAACTCTTGACAAGTCCAAAGTTACCATTAATTATATTTAATACCACTATATAAATATAATTGCACTCTATGCCTCATTAATAAATTATATCCCAAGACTTTATTATACATGCAACCCCTTCATAAAATATTCGTAGTAATACAAAGTCATGAATATAGATTGCCACTTAGTAAATTACTACATCTTAATCCTTGAGTACCCGGTTTAATCCTTTTGAGTTATTCACCATATATTTATGAAATCCAATTTCATAAATATATACTTTAGTCTTATTAAAGTGGTTAGGCCTACCTCTCTGAATAACTGTACCCATTAAACTTATTTCAAGGGAATATTTTATATCTCCGTTAAGAGACTATGAATTCCATCTTGAGAATATATGTTCCATCAACACTAAATGTGGCTGCCCAACATACTGAGGTTTTGACCGTTACTTTAGATCTCACTCCTGATATATCAAAGCACCCTAGATTTCATGATCAGGTCCATTATTCTCTCAAGATTAAGAGTTCATGCGAATACAAGTCGTGAGATTTATTATTCAATTAACAGTCGTTAGGAGAATAATAAATCTCACAGCGGTCCAGTTCAATATGTCTTAACTCTTAAAACATATCAACATATTAACTTGATGTCACCACTTCCATGATCAAGACAAATCATCGTAGTTAATATGTTATAGTCTTTGCAGATGAAATGCCCAATTTCATCACCGACTACGAACCAAAATTTTGAGCTTACAAAGAACTTGTGATCTATATCTTCTGTGACTAAATCACATAAATCACATACTATGTATCTCATGGACTATTTGATAATGTCCAAATATTCATGTTACCATTATTTTAGATAAGAGTAAAACAAATTTATTAAACACAATATTAAGTCATACATCATTTCTCACATAATGTCATACATAATATCATACATAGCATCATAAAATAGGATTTAAGAGCACATATCCTAACAAATATATCAACTAAGATGATTTGTCTTGATGATGGAAATGGAGATTTCTAGTTGGTATGTTGATATGTTTTAAGAGTTAAGACATATTGAATTGGACCGCTGTGAGATTTATTATTCTCCTAATAATTGTCAAATGAATAATAAATCTCACGACTTCTATTTATATCAACTCTAAATCCTGAGAGAATAATGGACCTGATCATGAGATGTAAGTTGCTGTGATATATCAGGAATGAAATCTATAATGCATGGTCAAAACCTCAGTATGTTGGACAGCCGCATTTAGTGTTGATGGAACATATATTCTCAAGATGGAATTCATAATCTCTTAACGGAGATATAAAATATTCCCTTGAGATAAGTTTAATGGGTTTGGTTATTCAGAGAGTTGGGCCCAACCACTTTAGTAAGGAGTTACTAAAGTATATATTTATGGAATTGGATTTCATAAATATAGGATGAATAACGTAAAGGATTAGACCGGGTACTCAAGGATTAAGATGTATTAATCTTCAAAGTAGCAGTCTATATTCATAACTTTGTATTACTATGAATATTTTAATGAAGGGGTTGCATGTATAATAAAGTCTTGGGATGTAATTTATTAATAAGGCATAGAGTGCAATTATATTTATATAGTGGTATTGAATATAATTAATGGTAACTTTGGACTTGTCAAGAGTTGACAAAAAAGCCCAAGGCCCATTGGAGCTAGAGTCTTATTTGTTCCCTTTTGGTCCCACTCCAAGCCACTCACTAGAGTCCAATTGGAATGGCCCAAAAGACTAGCCCAATTAGATAATTAGTTATATATAAGGAGAGAAACGTACAGAATTTCATGGAGTCTTTTCATAAGTGTTTTTTTTTTCATCAAGATTACACAAGGAATGAAATGGTTTGTATGTGAGTGTTGTACACTCCCTTGTTCTCTCCTTGGAAATTGATTGAGAGACCACACATCTTGGGCATTAAGTGGAATTGGAGTGAAGATTAAAAGTCTTCCCAAGGACTTCTGATTTTTGGTTTTGAATTTCACCGCACTAAGGTACGCTTTCTTGTTCTTAAATTCTGAAACTTACATAGTTCATGTTATCAATTGTGAATGAAGTAGATCCGTTAATTTTCCGCTGCGTGTGTTTTGTATGTGATACGAACACCTATTTCCCAACAATTGGTATCAGAGCGGTCTTCAATTCGAATCTGAATAACATGTTTTGTGAGTTTTAGAATTAGAGATAATAGTTTCATGATGTTAGAAAGTTATATATGCATTTAATTTTCTGCATGCGTGTTGAAACTATGATTTGATAAAAACTGATATTGATGTTATAATGTTGTTTAAATCTGAATTTAAGTATGTTAAACTTATCTTTATGGCTATAGCATCAATGGAATTCAGTTTTGATATCAAATTCTGCATATCATGTTCATATGATGGTTGTTTGTTCATGAAAAATTGTTGAAAACTGTTTGCAACTGCTCTGGAAAAACTGAATACACGGGTTTTTCGCGGGTTAACTTCCCGTGAAGTTACTCGCGAAAAATGATTCTGAAGACAAAAACTTTTCGCGGGTAAGCTTTACTCACGAAACAATCGCGAGACAGTAACGAAAGTCTCTGTTTGATTTTTGGTGTTTTCAATTTTTTGCTTTAACTCGTTTTCACGGGAAGCGCTTAGTTGCGAGGTACCTGCGATACAGTAGCAAAAGTTTCTGTCTGAAGGGAATTTTGAAGGGAATTTTGAATATTTTCGCGGGAACATCATAGTCGCGAGATTCTCACGAAAATACATTTGAAGGGAATTTTGAATATTTTCTAAATGTATTCAAATGTATAAAGTGTAAGGAAATGTGTGATGAGATTACACATGATTCTAACTAAAAGACCTAATGAGATCAAAGATATTAGTTAAATAGAGCTCTTAGTCCTAAATAGTTTAGGACTTGTCTTTTAAGAAACATTCTGATGAGATTGGAATTGTTGTATGATTATAAGTGCTGAATTTATTTTAATTAGAAGTTTTAATGAGATTAAAGTGTAATTAAAAGGTGTATATATTTTTTCTAATGAGATTAGAATTTTTTATTTAGTAAATTAAGGATAGAGTTCTATATAACTAATTTTTGATCCATTAGAGTTTAAGGAATCCTAAATAGTTTAGGATTTTCATTTTAGTTAGCGATTCTAATCAGATCAGAGTCTTCAACAAGGGCAAGGTTATTAGTTGTGATGGGATCACAATTATTTAAGGAAAACCCATACAACGAGTGAGAGTGGTGAAATAACCATTTTGTTAAGTTTATTGTAATGTGAATAGATACCTTGTCTTAACTTCGAGTCTTGCATTCCATGCGGAGGGTATTTACTTCACGAATTACAAGGTTAAACATCTTTGTGATTGCACGAATATTCGTTACGCTATAGTGACGCGACTTAGTTACATCACATTGAATTTAAACAATTAAACACTTTTGATGTGTAGGGCTAAAATTGTGATTAGATCACAATGATTTCATGACAATCCACTTGTTTTAAAATCTCTACTGGGAGAGAGATACAAGGGTTGGATCTCACAGCCTCCATTGTCGGTTCATAGTGGTGTAGGGTAAACATCTCGTCTTAGCCTCGAGCCTTGCGTTGCATGCAGAAGATGTTTATTTCATGGTACTACAAGATTGAATTTCCTAGTTTATAGTGGTTTGATCAAACACCTTGTCTTAGCTTTGAGTTTTGCATTCCACGCGGAGGGTGTTTTTATCATGGTACTATAAAATAAACCTGCTAAAGGGATGAAATGTGGCTACACATGATTCTAGATAATATATGTGCCCTTAAATCCTATTGTATGATGCTATGTATGATATTATGTATGACATTATGTGAGAAATGATGTATGACTTAATATTGTGTTTAATAAAGTTGTTTTATTCTTATCTAAAATAATGGTAACATGAATATTCGGACATTATCAAATAGTCCATGAGATGTATAGTATGTGATTTATGTGATTTAGTCACATAAGATATAGATCACAAATTCTTTGTAAACTCAGAATTTTGGTTCATAGTCGGTGATGAAATTGGGCATTTCATCTGCAAAGACTATAACATATTAACTACGATGATTTGTCTTGATCATGGAAGTGGTGACTTCTAGTTAATATGTTGATATGTTTTAAGAGTTAAGACATATTGAACTGGTGACTTCTAGTTAAGACTTCTAGTTAATATGTTGTTATTGTATGTATTAGCACTTATGCCTAGATCTTATTAATCTAAATGATATTCAAGATTGGTGAAAGGTGGTCTTTTAGAACCATTATTTTGTTATATTCCCAGTCTATGAATTCTATTTAGAGGATAATAAGATGTAGGGCTCCTTTATTGTAAAGGAATAAAGTTCCAATGACTTCTTTAAGTTAGCACATACATGAAGGATGAATAAGACTCTTTTAGAAATAGTAAAGCACATGATAAGTATTTCCTTTTGCTTATTTCCTTTGGAGATATACTCTAGTAATTACTATACATTTTCTAAAGTTGATTGCAAAAGTTTGTTCCTAGGACAATTTTCAAATCGTGGATTGGGTGAAAACCTAGTATATGATACTTCCACTTTTGGAAATGTCCAGCACTTGTGCTAGAAAGGAAGTCTGACAAATTGAAATCAAAAGGTAGAAAAATGTATTTTTATGATGGGTACCCAAAAGGAATTGCAAAAGATTGTTTTGGTAGTCATAAAGAAGACAAGATGTTTGTAAAGTACAAATACAAAGTTCTTGATGATGACTATGTGAATAATCTTAAAGCAAAATGTATGATTGTTCTAGAAGAAAGATGTTAGAATTTGTTTAAAGACAACTATAAAATACATTTAGAAATGAGATGGTTGTATTAGATACAACATAAGACATTATTCTAGATGTATAGCTAATGCATCGATATAATATCGTAGTAGGAGGATTATAAATTACCAAGTAAGTTCATACTTTTGGGATAAACTTTTGAAGTTATTCCACAAGGATATGAATTTGATCCTCGGTCCTACGTAAAGGCACAGATGATATGAATATGGATTATTGGATCAAGGTTATGTGAATAGAATTAGATTCTATTTAAAGTCTAGAACTTGTAGAGGCGCCTAATGGCATTAGGCCCATTGTTTTCAAATAGGTCAACAAGTAAATGAAATTGATAGATTTGAAAGTGCAAACCTTCAAAGTCAAGACTAGTGGCGAAAAGATTTATTCAGAAAGAAATGGTTCAATTATGAAAAGATTTTTTCGCCAATAGTCAAGATTGGCTCGATCAAGATTCTTTTATCCATTATATTTCATTTTGATGAAATATGGCAGTAGATATCAAGAAGCTTCTTTTAGTAGCAATCTTGAGGAAGACATCTATATGATGTAACTAGACTTGTACATAGCAAAGAAACAGTAGTGCTTAGTATGCAAGTTGCTTAAATTCCATTTAAGGATTAAAGCAAGCATCTGAATCATAAAATATCATCTTTGATCAAGTAATCAAATTGTTTGATTTTGATCAAGTATTAAAATGCCTTATGTGTGTAAAAGTTATATAGAATAATAAATTTCTTAATGTATGTTGATGACATTCTAATCATTTAGAATGATGTAAAGATATTGTCATCAATAGAGTTTTTGTTGTCTAATCCAGTTTGATATAAAGTATTTGGGAAAGACTAGTCATATCCTAAGAATTTAAACTTTGTTATAATTCAAAAATTAGGATGTTGGGTCTATCTCAAACTGCTTAAATAGATTAAATTGTACCTAAGTATAGTATGTAATACTTCAAGAAAGGATTCTTTCCTTTTAAGATTGAAGTTCCTTTATATAGGACTATAGTCCTAAGACATATAAAATGAAGAGCATATTAAGATGGTTCCTAATACCATATCAATAGGAAGTCTTTATGCTATGCTATATACTAGGCTAAATATCTATTTTGCGGTGGACATGGTAAGCAAATAACAATTGAATCAAAGATCACTTAATTTAGTGGGAGTAAAGCATATACTCATATATCTTAGGAGAGTGAGAGATTATATGCTTGTCCACAAAAGTGAGGTTCTGATGGTTATTGGATGTACAAATGCTAACTTGTAGTTTGATTGTGATTCGTGAAGTTGGACTTCAAGATATGTGTTCATCCTAGTGGTGAAGATACACTTTAAGCGTAAGTATAATCTCACTAGAAAGATATGAGTACGTGAGTAGTAGTAGAAAAGATAATTTACGCAATAAATCTGACTGAAACTTGTTTACAAACCTTGCCATAGAGTGACTATAAATTACTCTAAAGGGAGATAAGTGTCGGATATATGGTAAATTGTCTTTGAGGGCAAGTGGGACATTGTTGGGGTTTATGCCCTAAAATCTAATTTATTGGCATGTCATAAATAATTAAATTATTTAATTATATGATACTATCAATAAATGAACTAATGGGACATTATCTTAGTCCATGAGATGCATCGTATGTGATTTAGTCACAGAAGATATAAATCACAAGTTCTTTGTAAATTTAGAATTTTAGTTCGTAGTCGGTGATGAAATTGGGTGTTTCATCTGCGAAGACTTTAACATATCAACTAAGATTATTTGTCTTGATGATGGAAATGGAGATTTCTAGTTGGTATGTTGATATGTTATAGTCTTCGCAGATGAAACGCCTAATTTCATCACCAATTACGAACTAAAATTCTGAGTTTACAAAGAACTTGTGATTTATTTTTTCTGTGACTAAATCACATAAATCACATACGATGCATCTCATGGATAAACGGGTAAGTTTAATCTTGTAGTACTATGAAATAAACACCCTCCTTTGGGATCGCGAGTCAATTGGTATCAGAGCGATCTTCAATTCGAATCTGAATAACATGTTTTGTGAGTTTTAGAATTAGAGATAATAGTTTCATGATGTTAGAAAGTTATATATGCATTTAATTTTCTGTATGGTAGTTGAAACTATGTTTTGATAAAAACTGATATTGATGTTATGATGTTGTTTAAATCTGAATTTAAGTATGTTAAATTCATCTTTAAGGCTATAGCATCAATGGAATTCAGTTTTGATATCAAATTTTGCATATCATGTTTATATGATGGTTGTTTGTTCATGAAAAATCGTTGAAAACTGTTTTCAACTGCTCTGGAAAAACTAAAAACATGGGTTTTTCGCGGGTTAGCTTCTCGCGAAGTTACTCGCGAAAAATGATTCTGAAGACAAAAACTTTTCGCGGGTAAGCTTTACTCGTAAACTAGTCATGAGATAGTAGCGAAAGTTTCTGTTTGATTTTTTGTGTTTTCAATATTTTTCGTGGGAAGAGCTTAATCGCGAGATTCTCGCGAAAATACATTTGAAGGGAATTTGGAATATTTTCAAAATATTTTCAAATGTATAAAGTGTAAGGAAATATGTGATGAGATTACACATGGTTCTATCTAAAAGACCTAATGAGATCAAGATATTAGTTAAATAGAACTCTTAGTCCTAAATTGTGATGCCCCAATTTGATTGATTGTGTGATGTGTGTGGGTGTGTGATGAGTCCCACATCGGGTATTTACTGGGTAGATCTGGGCTTTATTAACAACTACAAGGAGTCTCAATAGTGACTAGTCCTTTTGAGGTATACCGCAGATGTGGCTAGCGCTTTTCCTTGGGTCGTTACATATGGTATCAGAGCCAGGTTTATGTAACGACCCAAGGAAAAGCGCTAGCCACATCTGCGCTATACCTCAAAAGGACTAGTCACTATTGAAGCTCCTTGTAGTTGTTAATAAAGCCCAGATCTACCCAGTAAATACCAGATGTGGGACTCATCACACACCCACACACATCACACAATCAATCAATCAAATTGGGGCATCACAATATGTGAATCAGTAACCTTATCCTAATTGGTTTTATTTTACGTATTTTAATTACATAAATTTGTGAATCAGTAATATGTCAGCTTTCTTGCAAAACCCACCATAGAAACCGCCATTTTTCATATGTAACGACCCAAGGAAAAGCGCTAGCCACATCTGCGCTATACCTCAAAAGGACTAGTCACTATTGAGGCTCCTTGTAGTTGTTAATAAAGCCCAGATCTACCCAGTAAATACCTGATGTGGGACTCATCACACACCCACACACATCACACAGTCAATCAAATTGGGGCATCACAATCTCCCCCACTTAAATCCCTAACGTCCTCGTTAGGGCCCACTTTGTGAGGTAGTGTCTCTAAGCCCACACGGGATTACCGGGCCGGCTCTGATACCATATGTAACTACCCAAGGAAAAGCGCTAGCCACATCTGCGCTATACCTCAAAAGGACTAGTCACTATTGAAGCTCCTTGTAGTTGTTAATAAAGCCCAGATCTACCCAGTAAATACCAGATGTGGGACTCATCACACACCCACACACATCACACAATCAATCAATCAAATTGGGGCATCACATAAATAGTTTGGGACTTGTCTTTTAAGAAACATTCTAATGAGATTGGAATTGTTGTATGATTAAAAGTCCTTAATTTATTTTAATATGAGATTAAAGCTTAATTAAAAGGTATATATATTTTCTAATGAGATTAGAACTTTTTATTTAGTAAATTAAGGTTAGAGTTCTATATAACTAATTTTTGATCCATTAGAGTTTAAGGAATCCTAAATAGTTTAGGACTTCCATTTTAGTTAGTGATTCTAATTAGATTAGAGTCTTCAACAAGTGCAAGGTTATAAGTTGTGATTAGATAACAATTATTTAAGAAAAACCCAAATAATGAGTGGGAGTGCTGAAATAACCCTTTTGTTAAGTTTATTGTAATGTGAATAGATACCTTGTCTTGACTTCGAGTCTTGCATTCCATGCGGAGGGTGTTTACTTCACGGATTACAAGGTTAAACTTCTTTGTGATTGCGCGAATGTTCGTTATGCTATTGTGACGTGACTTAGTAACTGTAACACCCCAAACCCAAAGCAAGGATTTAGATGTTTAACTTGTCTTAGAAATAATCAACAATGATATAATGGAACAGAGCGTAATATTAATCCTCAAATAAACTTCTATAATATCATCAGAGTTCCTTAATAATCCATAAAAAACAAAACAAAATATATTATTCTTGTATGAAAAATCTCCAGATAACATCTCAACATAGTTCCAAAAAAAAATAATCTCATTGTCCTGAAACAATTTTTCTAAAACAACTCAGCAACTATCCAAGCTCCAAACGCAGTCATCAATCTAAGGCTCCACTGATCTACCACCAAAAGACACTCCATAACTCTAATCTGAAAGGATGGAAAAAGGGGTGAGCTAGAGGCTCAATAAGAGACTACAAACATGAGGATGTCTTTCAAAACAAAACGATAATATCATAGACAAAATATAGTCATCACGATACAATTAAAATTAGTTTAAACTGTAATATAATATATTCTATAAAGCTGTGAAAATAAAACACTTCACTATAACGCTGTAAACATTAATAAAATAATAACCACATTTATATGCCAATATGCACCAAATAGGTAGAAACACTTTATTATGAAAATAAACAATTTTCCACCTGAAAGAACAGTAGCAATTAAACAGTAATCTCATATGAAAAATATTAGTCAACCACAGACAAAAGCTGCTAAACACTCGGTGGGTGATTTCCCATGGGAACAATAACACTAACCTCAAAGAGGCAACACTAGCTCCGAAGAGCAACAATAACACTGCACCACACCACACTAACACTACTTCGGCCGAAGACCAACACTTAACCCTGTGTTGGCAAAGGTTGCAGACTGTCTAGTTGACCATTTGAAACACTCTTGATATATACAGTTTCACAATAATATACAATAAATAATAGAGTTTGAGTATGTATAAAGCACTAACAATGGTATAAGTCTTTGAAACTTCACTTTTGCAATTATGTGTATGTATATATATATAAATATATTTTTACCACAATTATATATATATATATAAATATATACGTCTTGAGAGACGTCATGTGTTGAAGTCTACTTACCTCTAGTGGCTAAACCAAGCTTCACTTCAATTGCTCGAAACGACGTCAACTAGAACCTAAATAATAATTAGATAACTCAATAAGGGCAGGTTCTTTAATAACCACAAAGTCCTCTTGATAAAACAATTCCTCAACCACTATGAAGATTTGGCAAGATAAAATTTAACGTGTCTTTCTAATATAACTCCAACCCTATAAGTATATAAAGTGTTAGTTTAGGGTATACTTTGTTTTTTTTTTTTAACCGGCCCAATTTCCAAAGCACCTTATAGAATGGCCCCTACAGAGCTCAATGAGTTGAAGGAGCAATTGCAAGACTTGCTTGATAAAGGCTTTATTCGGCCTAGTGCTTCTCCTTGGGGTGCTCCGGTGTTGTTTGTTAAGAAGAAGGATGGTAGTATGCGGTTGTGCATTGACTATAGGGAGTTGAACAAGGTAACCGTCAGAAACAAATACCCTTTGCCACGAATTGATGATTTGTTTGATCAGCTTCAGGGCGCTCAAGTCTTCTCTAAAATTGACTTGAGATCTGGTTATCATCAGTTGAGAGTTAAGAAGAATGACATACCAAAGACAGCTTTTCGAACCAGGTATGGTCATTATGAGTTCTTAGTGATGCCTTTTGGTCTAACTAATGCTCCTGCTGTTTTTATGGATTTGATGAATAGGGTATTTCATGAGTATTTGGATTGGTTTGTCATTGTTTTCATTGATGACATCTTGGTTTACTCTAAAAGCCAAGAAGAGCATGAGGAACACTTGAGAATGGTGTTGCAGATTTTAAGAGACAAGAAGTTGTATGCTAAATTAAAGAAGTGTGAGTTCTGGTTGAATCAAGTGGTGTTCTTAGGACATGTGATCTCTAGAGATGGAATTACAGTGGACCCTAGTAAGATCGAAGCTGTAGTTAATTGGGCTGCCCCTACTAATGTAAGTGAGGTAAGAAGTTTTTTGGGCCTTGCAGGTTATTATAGAAGATTTGTGGAAGGATTTTCCAGTATTGCAACTCCTCTGACTCGATTAACTCGAAAACATGCAAAGTTTGACTGGACAGAGGAATGTGAAAGAAGTTTCCAGGAGTTGAAGCAACGGTTGGTTTCTGCACCAGTATTGACTATTCCATCTGGTTCGGGTGGTTTTGTGATATATAGTGATGCATCTCGTAAGGGTCTTGGTTGTGTCCTGATGCAACATGGGAAGGTGGTTGCTTATGCCTCTCGACAACTAAAGAATTATGAACAGAATTATCCAACTCATGATTTGGAATTGGCAGCAGTGGTTTTTGCATTGAAGATTTGGAGGCATTACTTGTATGGTGAGAGATGTGAAATATACACTGACCATAAAAGTTTGAAGTACATATACACTCAAAAAGAATTAAATTTGAGACAAAGGAGATGGCTAGAATTGATTAAAGACTATGATTGTTCTATAAATTACCATCCTGGTAAAGCCAATGTTGTGGCTGATGCACTTAGTCGGAAGTCGTATAGCTTTTCAGCTGCTTTATTAACTACTCAGAAGCATATTATTGTTGATCTTCAGAAACTTGGAGTAGACATAGTGACTGGAGACTCCCGATCCTACCTGGCAAGTTTAAGTGTACAACCCACCCTAATTGATAAGATCAAAGCTGCTCAGAGTGGTGACCCTCAATTGTTTAAGATCATGGAACAAGTACGTGGTGGAAGTAGATTTGATTTTAGTATCTCTGATGATGGTGTTTTGAGGTTTGGTAATAGGCTTTGTGTGCCTAATGATTCATTGATTAAAAGAGAGATATTGGAGGAAGCACATCGTTCGCCTTATACAATGCATCCGGGTAGTACCAAGATGTATCATGACCTTCGAGAAGTTTATTGGTGGATTAACATGAAAAGAGAAATTGCTCAATTTGTGGAACAATGCTTGATTTGCCAGCAAGTCAAAGTGGAGCATCAGAGGCCATCAGGGTTGTTACAACCTTTACCTATTCCTGAGAGGAAGTGGGAGAATATCACCATGGACTTTGTGTGTGGATTACCGAGATCACCTAAGAATCATGATGCTATTTGGGTGGTGGTGGATAGGTTGACTAAATCTGCCCACTTCATTCCAATTAGAATGAACTACTCTCTTGACAAACTGGCTGAACTTTATATAAATGAGATTGTGAAGTTGCATGGAGTGCCAGCTTCTATTGTATCTGATAGAGATTCGAGGTTCACTTCAGGGTTTTGGGATAGTTTGCAAAAAGCCTTGGGTACTAAGTTGAACTTTAGTACTGCTTGCCACCCTCAAACGGATGGACAGTCTGAGAGAACTATCCAAACTTTGGAAGACATGTTGAGAGCTTGTGTCTTGGATTTCAAGGGTAGTTGGAATGACTATTTGACTTTGGTGGAGTTTGCTTATAACAATAGTTATCACTCCAGTATTAAGATGGCACCTTATGAGGCTTTGTATGGGAGAAAGTGTAGATCCCCAGTTTGTTGGGATGAGGTTGGAGAGAGGAGAATCTTGGGTCCTGAGATTGTTCAAAGGACCAGTGAAAAGATTGATGTGATTCGGGAAAGGTTGCGTGCAGCTCAGAGTAGACAGAAAAGTTATGCTGATCCACGGAGAAGAGAAGTGGAATTTGAAGTTGGAGACATGGTTTTCATTCGAGTGTCACCTATGAAAGGAGTTATGAGGTTTGGCAAGAAGGGTAAGTTAAGCCCTAGGTACGTGGGGCCCTTTGAAGTTTTGGAGAGAGTTGGTTCTATTGCTTACATTGTGATGCCCCAATTTGATTGATTGATTGTGTGATGTGTGTGGGTGTGTGATGAGTCCCACATCGGGTATTTACTGGGTAGATCTGGGCTTTATTAACAACTACAAGGAGCTTCAATAGTGACTAGTCCTTTTGAGGTATAGCGCAGATGTGGCTAGCGTTTTTCCTTGGGTCGTTACATATGGTATCAGAGCCGGCCCAGTAACCCCGTGTGGGCTCGGAGACACTACCCCACAAAGTGGACCCTAACGAGGACGTTAGGGATTTAAGTGGGGGAGATTGTGATGCCCCAATTTGATTGATTGATTGTGTGATGTGTGTGGGTGTGTGATGAGTCCCACATCGGGTATTTACTGGGTAGATCTGGGCTTTATTAACAACTACAAGGAGCTTCAATAGTGACTAGTCCTTTTGAGGTATAGCGCAGATGTGGCTAGCGCTTTTTCTTGGGTCGTTACAGTAACATCACATTGAATTTAAACAATTAAACACTTTGATGTGTAGGGTTAAAATTGTGATTAGATCACAATAATTTCAGGACAAACCACTTGTTTTAAAATTTCTAGTGGGAGAGAGATACAAGGGTTGGATCTCACGGCCTATATTATCGGTTCATAGTAGTGTGAGTAAGCACCTCGTCTTGGCGTATATGCCTCACAATCTCAAAGGAGGGTGTTTATTTCATAGTACTACAAGATTAAACTTACCCGTTTAAAGTAATGTGAACAAGCACCTCGTCTTGGCGTATATGCCTTGCGATCCCAAAGGAGGGTGTTTTGTTTCATGGTACTACAAGTTTAAACACTATAAGGGAGATGAAATGTGGCTACACATGATTCTAGATAATGGTGTACACTAGACTAAGTTTAATGTTAACCTCCCAAAGGAGCTATGTCATTATTACTTAGAGGCAAAAGGAAAAGCGACAAATTATTTTTATTTGGTAAGAGTTATCATGATAGCATTAATAATGAGAATATTTCTCGCCTGATCATTGTGATTGGTATGACCTCGCTTCCGAGGAATATTAATTGCAAGACTAGGTTGTCGTTGCACCTAGTATAGTATTTTTTGGGTTTCATACTATATGGTTATGGATGCAAAATATAATGTCCTTGAAATTATGTTCATAGTCTCAAAATAAAATTGTCATAAATTTTGTTCTCTAGCTACTATTTTAAATGAATCACATTAACTAAGAAATAATTTTGGACATGGTGCTTAAAAGAGCTGAAGTACATAAATATGTTTTGATTCAGCATTGTCATCATTTCCTATGCATGATGCATTGATGGAAGATAGCTTATGATTTGATCATAGTCTCCATTGAAATGTTAAAATGTTACATTGGCTTCTATCTCAAGTGTGCTACAGCATGAGATGCAAGAGTTAGTACTAGACTTAGAATTTATATTAAGTCTAAATGAGATGTTTGGTTGAATCATATTGAGTGCTAAGAAAAGCTTAAAAAGTTCCAACACTATATCATTTTATGAAATGTTTTAATTTTATTAATTAATTGGAATTCTTGGATGGAGAGATTAAATGTTAATCTCATATGGATACGATCTACAAGTCCTTGTTAGAATCATTTGATCAATTCAGATTGTTTTTAAAATAAATTATTTTTATGTTATCTGAATTGATGAGTGAGTTCTACGCAACGGAAGACATCCTAAAAGCTAAAGCTATGATAAATATGATTTAATTCAAATTCTTAGTCTGAACCAAAAGGTAAAGGTGGAAAGAAGAGGAATTATAATACCAAACAGTTGGACAAGTAAGTTGTCCTAGTAGTTGCCAAAAGGAAATTAGACTTAAGAGCATGACCAAAAGGAAAGTGTTTCTCTTTTGGTAAAGTTAAGCATTGTCCATGATTATTTTCTAGATTGGAATTTACATGTTTTACTTTTTAAAGAGAAAGTTTCCATCCTTTGTTATTGTATGTATTTGGCACTTATGCCTAGATCTTATTAATCTAAATGATATTCAAGATTGGTAAATGATGGGTTTTTAGAACCATTATTTTGTTATATTACCAGTCTATGAATTCTATATAGAGGATAATAAGATCTAGGGCTCCTTTATTGTAAAGGAATAAAGTTCCACTGACTTCTTTAAGTCAATGCATACATGAAGGAGGAATAAGACTCTTTTAGAAATAGTAAAGTACATGATAAGTATTTCCATTTGCTTATTTCTTTTGGAGATATACTCTAGTAATTACTATACATTTTCTAAAGTTGATTTCAAAAGTTTGTTCCTAAGACATTTGTCAAATCGTGGATTGGGTGAAAACCTAGTATGCGATACTTCCACTTTTAGAGATGTCCAGCACTTGTGCTAGAAAGGAAGTCTAACGAATTGAAATCAAAAGGTAGAAAAATGTGTGTTTATAATGGGTATCCAAAAGGAATTGCAAAAGATTGTTTTGGTAGTCATAAAAAAAACAAGATGTGTGTATAGTACAAATACAAAGTTCTTGATGATGACTATGTGAATAATCTTAAAGCAAAACGTATAATTGTTCTAGAAGAAAGATGTCAGAATTTATTTAAAGACAACTATAAAATACATTTAGAAATGAGATGGTTCTATTAGATACACCATAAGGCATTATTCTAAATGTATAGCTAGTACACCGGTACAATATCGTAGTGGGAGGATTATTAATTACCAAGTAAGTTCATACTTTTGGGATAAACTTTTGAAGTCATTCCATAAGGATATGAATTTGATCCTCGGCCCTACGTAGAGGCATTGGATGATATGAATATGGATTACTGGATCAAGGTTATGTGAATAGAATTGGATTCTATTTGAAGTCTAGAACTTGTAGAGACGCCTAATGGCACCTGGTCTATTGTTTTTTAAATAGGTCTACAAGTAAATGAGATTGATAGATTTGAAGGTGCAAACCTTCAAAGTCAAAATTGGTGGTAAAAGATTTATTCAGAAAGAAATGGTTCGATTATGAAAAGATTTTTTCACCAATAGTCAAGTTTGACTCTATCTAGATTCTCTTATCCATTATATTTCATTTGGATGAAATATGGCAATGGATATCAAGAAAGCTTCTTTTATTAGCAATCTTGAGGAAGACATTTATATGATGTAACTAGACTTGTACATAGCAAAGAAATAGTAGTGTTTAGTATGCAAGTTGCTTAAATTCCATCTATGGACTAAAGCAAGCATCTCAATCATAAAATATCATCACTGATCAAGTAATCAAATTGTTTGATTTTGATCAAGTATTAAAATGCCTTATGTGTGTGAGAGCTATATAGAATAAAAAATTTCTTAATGTATGTTGATGACATTCTAATCATTTAGAATGATGTAGAGATATTGTCATCAATAGAGTTTTTGTTGTCTAACCCAGTTTGATATAAAGTACTTGGGAAAGACTAGTCATATCCTAAGAATTTAAACTTTGTTATAATTCAAAAATTAGGATGTTGGGTCTATCTCAAACTGCTTAAATAGATTAAATTGTAGCTAAGTATAGTATGTAATACTTCAAAAAAGGATTTCTTTTCCTTTTAAGATTGAAGTTCCTTTATATAGGACTATAGTCCTAAGACATATAAAATGAATACTATATTAAGATGGTTCCTAATACCATATCAATAGGAAGTCTTTATGCTATGCTATATACTAGGCTAAATATCTATTTTTCGGTGGGCATGGTAAGCAAATATCAATTGAATCAAAGATCACTTAATTTAGTGGGAGTAAAGCATATACTCATATATCTTAGGAGAATGAGAGATTATATGCTTGTCCACAAAAGTGAGGTTTTGATGGTTATTGGATGTACAAATGCTAACTTGTAGTTTAATTGTGATTCAAGATATGTGTTCATCCTAGTGGTGAAGATACACATTAAGCGTAAGTATTATCCCACTAGAGAGATATGAGTACTTGAGTAGTAGTAGAAAAAATAATTTACGCAATAAATCTGACTGAAAATTGTTTCCAAACCTTGCCTTAGAGTGACTATAAATTACTCTAAAGGGAGATAATTGTCGAATATATGGTAAATTGTCTTTGAGGGCAAGCGGGAGATTGTTGGGGTTTATGCCCTAAAATCCAATTTATTGGCTTGTCAAAAATAATTAAATTGTTTAATTATATGAGACTATTTATAAATGAACTAATGGGACATTATCTTAGTCCATGAGATGCATAGTATGCGATTTATGTGAAAAGTCACAAAAGATATAAATTGCAAATTCTTTGTAAACTCAGAATGTAGTTCGTAGTCGGTGATGAAATTGGGCGTTTCATATGCGAAGACTATAACATATCAACTAAGATGATTTGTCTTGATCATGGAAATGGAGATTTCTAGTTGGTATGTTGATCTGTTTAAAGAGTTAAGATATATTGAACTGGACCGCTGTGAGATTTATTATTCTCCTAACGATTATCAAATGAATAATAAATCTCACGACTTCTATTTACATCAACTCTAAATCCTGAGGGAATAATGGAGCAGATCATGAGATGTAGGTTGCTTTGATATATCAGGAGTGAGATCTATAAGTTACGGTCAAAACCTCAGTATGTTGGGCAGCCACATTTAGTGTTGATGGAACATATTTTCTCAAGATGGAATTCAAAATCTCTTAACGGAGATATAAAATATTCCCTTGAGATAAGTTTAATGGGTTTGGTTTTTCAGAGAGTTGGGCTCAACCACTTTAGTAAGGTGTTACTAAAGTATATATTTATGAAATTGGATTTCATAAATATATGATGAATAACATTAAGGATTAAACCGGGTACTCAAGGATTAAGATGTAGTAATCTTCAAAGTGGCAGTCTATATTCATGACTTTGTATTACTACGAATATTTTAATGAAAGGGTTGCATGTATAATAAAGTCTTGGGATATAATTTATTATTAAGGCCTAGAGTGCAATTATTTTCATATAGTGGTATTGAATATAATTAATAGTAACTTTGGACTTGTCAAGAGTTGACAGAAAAGCCTAAGGCCCATTGGAGCTAGAGTCTTATTTGTTCCCTTTTGGTCTCATTCCAAGCCACACACTAGGGCCCAGTTGGAATGGCCCAAAAGGCTAGCCCAATTAGATAATTAGTTATATATAAGGAGAGAAACATACAGAATTTTAATCTTCCACTTTTAATCTTCACTCCAATTCCACTCAATGCCCAAGATGTGTGGTCTCTCAATCAATTTCCAAAGAGAGAACAAGGGAGTGTCCAACACTCACATACAAACTATTTCATTCTTTGTGTAATCTTGATGAAAAACACTTATGAAAAACTCATGAAAGGACTTATGAAATTCTGTATGTTTCTCTCCTTATATACAACTGATTATCTAATTGGACTAGCCTTTTGGGCCATTCCAATTGGGCTCAAGTTGTGTGGCTTGGAGTGGGACCAAAAGGCAACAAATAAGACTCTAGCTCTAATGGGTCTTGGGTTTTTTTGTCAACTCTTGACAAGTCCAAAGTTACCATTAATTATATTCAATACTACTATATGAATATAATTGCACTCTAGGCCTTATTAATAAATTATATCCCAAGACTTTATTATACATGCAACCCCTTCATTAAAATATTCGTAGTAATACAAAGTCATGAATATAGACTGCCACTTTTAAGATTACTACATCTTAATCCTTGAGTACCCGGTTTAATCCTTAATGTTATTCATCATATATTTATGAAATCCAATTTCATAAATATATACTTTTGTAACTCCTTACTAAAGTGGTTGGGCCCAACACTCTGAATAACCAAATCCATTAAACTTATCTCAAGGGAATATTTTATATCTCCGTTAAGAGATTATGAATTTCATCTTGAGAATATATGTTCCATCAACATTAAATGCGGCTGCCCAACATATTGAGGTTTTAACCGTAACTTATAGATCTCACTCCTGATATATCAAAGCAACCTACATCTCATGATCTGCTCCATTATTCCCTCAGGATTTAGAGTTGATGTAAATAGAAGTCGTGAGATTTATTATTCATTTGACAATCGTTAGGAGAATAATAAATCTCACAGCGATCCAGTTCAATATATCTTAACTCTTTAAACAGATCAACATACCAACTAGAAATCTCCATTTCCATGATCAAGACAAATCATCTTAGTTGATATGTTATAGTCTTTGCATATGAAACGCCCAATTTCATCACCGACTACGAACTACATTCTGAGTTTACAAAGAACTTGCAATTTATATCTTTTGTGACTTTTCACATAAATCGCATACTATGCATCTCATGGACTAAGATAATGTCCCATTAGTTCATTTATAAATAGTCTCATATAATTAAACAATTTAATTATTTTTGACAAGCCAATAAATTGGATTTTAGGGCATAAACCCCAACAATCTCCCGCTTGCCCTCAAAGACAATTTACCATACATCCAACACTTATCTCCCTTTAGAGTAATTTATAGTCAATCTAAGGCAAGATATGGAAACAAGTTACATCCAGAATTATTGCATAAATTATCTTTTCTACTACTACTCAAGTACTCATATCTCTCTAGTGAGATAATACTTACGCTTAATGTGTATCTTCACCACTAGGATGTGAAGGAAAATAACATGTTTGTATCGCGTACGAAACATACGCAGTAGAAAAAATTAACGAATCTACTTCCTTCGCAATAGATAACATGTATAACGTAAATTTCAGAATTTAAGATCAAGAGAGTGTACCTTGGTATGGTGAATTTCAAAACAAAGGTTAGAAGTACTCGGGAACACTTTTAATCTTCACTCCAATTCCACTTGACGCCCAAGATGTGTGGTCTCTCAATCAGTTCTATGTGTTTGTTCTAGAGAGAATATGAAGGAGTCTCTCTCTCACATACATGAACATACAAACCATTTCATTCTAATATAAAATTCTATATGTTTCTCTCCACATAACTGATTATCTAAATGGGTTAGCCTTTTGGGCCTTCCCAATTGGGCTTTAGTGTGTGGCTTAGAGTGGGACCAAAAAGGAACAAATAAGACACTAGCTCCAATGGGCCTTAGGCTTTTCTGTCAACTCTTGGCAAGTCCAAAGTTACCATTAATTATATTTAATACCACTATATAAATATAATTGCACTCTAGGCCTTATTAATAAATTATATCCCAAGACTTTATTATACATGCAACCCCTTCATAAAATATTCGTAGTAATACGAAGTCATGAATATAGACTACCACTTTGTAAATTACTACATCTTAATTCTTGAGTACCCGGTTTAATCTTTTTAAGTTATTCATTATATATTTATAAAATCTAATTTCATAAATAGATACTTTAGTCTTATTAAAGCGGTTAGGGCTAACTCTCTGAATAACTGAACCCATTAAACTTATCTCAAAGAAATATTTTATATCTCCGTTAAGAGACTATGAATTCCATCTTGAGAATATATATTTCATCAACACCAAATGTGGCTGCCCAACATACTGATTTTGTGACCGTTACTTTAGATCTCACTCCAAATATATCAAAGCAACCTACATTTCATAATCAGGTCCATTATTCGCTTAGGATTAAGAGTTCATGTGAATAGAAGTCGTGAGATTTATTATTCATTTGACAATCGTTAGGAAAATAATAAATCTCACAGCGGTCCAGTTTAATATGTCTTAACTCTTAAAACATATCAACATATCAACTAGAAGTCACCACTTCCATGATCAAGACAAATCATCTTAGTTAATATATTATAGTCTTCGCAGATAAAATGCCCAATTTCACCACCGATTGTAAACCAAAATTCTGAGTTTACAAAGAACTTGTGATCTATATCTTCTGTGACTAAATCACATAAATCACATACTATGCATCTCATGAACTATACGATAATGTCTGAATATTCATGTTACCATTATTTTAGATAAGAATAAAACAACTTTATTAAACACAATATTAAGTCATACATCATTTCTCATATAATGTCATACATAATATCATACTGTTGGGATAAGTGCCTTTAAATCATATTGTAATATGCCATGTATGATATTATGTATGTCATTATGTGTTAAATGATGTATGACTTAATATTGTGTTTAATAAAGTTGCTTTATTTTTGTCTAAAATAATGGTAACATGAATATTTGGACATTATCAAATAGTCCATGAGATGCATAGTATGTAATTTAGTCACAAAAGATATAGATCACAAGTTCTTTGTAAACTCAGAATTTTGGTTCGTAGTTGGTGATGAAATTGGGCATTTCATCTACGAAGACTATAACATATTAACTATGATGATTTGTCTTGATCGTGGAAGTGGTGACTTCTAGTTGATATGTTGATATGTTTTAAGAGTTAAGACATATTGAACTGGACCGCTGTGAGATTTATTATTCTCCTAATGACTGTCAATTGAATAATAAATCTCATGACTTGTATTCACATGAACTCTTAATCCTGAGAGAATAATGGACCTGATCATGAAATGTAGGTTGCTTTGATATATCAGGAGTGAGATCTAGAGTAACGGTCAAAACCTCAGTATGTTGGGCAACCATATTTAGTGTTGATGGAACATATATTCTTAAGATGGAATTCATAGTCTCTTAACGGAGATATAAAATATTCCCTTAAGATAAGTTTAATGGGTTCAATTATTCAAAGAGTTAGGCCTAACCACTTTAGTAAGACTAAAGTATATATTTATGAAATTGGATTTTATATATATATGGTGAATAACTTAAAAGGATTAAACCGGGTACTCAAAGATTAAGATGTAGTAATTTACAAAGTGGCAATCTATATTCTTGACTTTGTATTACTACGAATATTTTATGAAGGGGTTGCATGTATGATAGAGTCTTGGGATATAATTTATTAATGAGGCCTAGAGTGCAATTATATTTATATAGTGGTATTAAATATAATTAATGGTAACTTTGAACTTGTCAAGAGTTGACAGAAAAGCCCAAGACCCATTGGAGCTAGTGTCTTATTTATTCCCTTTTGGTCCCACTCCAAGCCACACACTAAAGCCCAATTGGGAAGGCCCAAAAGGCTAGCCCAATTAGATAATCAATTATGTGGAGAGAAACATACATAATTTTATATTAGAATGAAATGGTTTGTATGTTCATAAGAGATGATATAAGGAAGAGAGACACTCTTTCATATTCTCTCTAGAAAACATAGAACTGATTGAGAGACCACACATCTTGGGCAGCAAGTGGAATTGGAGTGAAGATCAAAGGTGTTTCCAAGTGCTTTTCTTCATTCAGTTTTGAAATTCATCATACCAAGATACACTCTCTTGTTCTTATATTCTGAAACTTACATAGTGCATGTTAACAATTGCGAATGAAGTAGATCCGTTTATTTTCCGCTGCGTATGTTTTGTATGCGATGCAAATATGTAATTTTTCCATCACATACATAGTATCATACAATAGGATTTAAGGGAACTTATCCCAACAGGATGAACATATATCTTGAAGTCCAACTTCATGAATCATAATCAAACTACAAGTCAGCATTTGTACATCCAGTAACCATCAAAATTTTTCTTTTGTGGACAAGCACAAAATCCCTCATTCTCCTAAGATATTTGAGTATATGCTTTACTCCCACTAAATTAAGTGATCCTTGATTCAATTGATATTTGCTTACCATGCCCACTGCAAAATAGATATTTAGCCTAGTATATAGCATAGCATAAAGACTTCCTATTGATATGATATTAGGAACCATCTTAATATGCTCGTCCTTTTATATGTCTTAGAACTATAGTCCTTTATAAAGGAACTTCAAACTTAAAAGGAAAGAATCCTTTCTTGAAGTATTTCATGCTATACTTGGCTAGAATCTAATCTATTTAAGTAGTTTGAAATAGACTCAATATCCTAATTTCTGAATTGTAACAAAGTTTAAATTCTTAGGATATGACTAGTCTTTCTCAAGTACTTTATATCAAACTGGATTAGACAACAAAAACTCTATTGATAACAATATCTCTACATCATTCTAAATGATTAGAATGTCATCAACATACATTAAGAAATTTATTATTCTATATAGCTTTCACACACATAGAGCCTTTTAATACTTGATCAAAATCAAACAAATTGATTGCTTGATCAATGATGATATTTTATGATTTAGATGCTTGCTTTAGTCTATAAATGGAATTTAAGCAACTTACATACTAAACACTACTGTTTCTTTGCTATGTACAAGTTTAGTTACATCATATAGATATCTTCCTCAAGATTGCTACTGAAAGAAGCTTTCTTGATATCCACTACCATATTTCATCCAAATGAAGTATAATGGATAAGAGAATCTAGAAAGAGTCAATCTTGACTATTGGTGAAAAAATCTTTTCATAATCAAACCATTTCTTTCTGAATAAACCTTTTTCCCATTAGTCTTTACTTTGAAGGTTTGCACCTTCAAATCTAATAATCTCATTTACTTGTAGATCTATTTGAAAACAATAGGCCTAATGCCATTAGGCACCTCTACAAGTTCTAGACTTCAAATAGAATCCAATTCTATTCACATAACCTTGATCCAATAATCCATATTCATATCATCTATGCCTTTACGTATGTAACACCTGTAACGACCCAAGGAAAAGCGCTAGCCACATCTGCGTCATACCTCAAAAGGACTAGTCGCAATTGAGGCTCCTTGTAGTTGTTAATAAAGCCCAGATCTACCCAGTAAATACCCGATGTGGGACTCATCACACACCCACACACATCACACAATCAATCAAATCGGGGCATCACAATCTCCCCCACTTAAATCCCTAACGTCCTCGTTAGAGCCCACTTTGTGGGGTAGTGTCTTCGAGCTCACACGGGGTTACCGGGCCGGCTCTGATACCATATGTAACGACCCAAGGAAAAGCGCTAGCCACATCTGCGTCATACCTCAAAAGGACTAGTCGCAATTGAGGCTCCTTGTAGTTGTTAATAAAGCCCAGATCTACCCAGTAAATACCCGATGTGGGACTCATCACACACCCACACACATCACACAATCAATCAAATCGGGGCATCACAATCTCCCCCACTTAAATCCCTAACGTCCTCGTTAGAGCCCACTTTGTGGGGTAGTGTCTTCGAGCTCACACGGGGTTACCGGGCCGGCTCTGATACCATAACTGTAACACCCCAAACCCTTAAGAAGGATTTAGATGCATAACCTGTCTTATAAAAAAAATCAACAATGATATAATGGAACAGAGCGTAATATTTATCCTCAAATAAACTTCTTGAATATCATCAGATTTCCTTAACAATCCATAGAAACAAAACAACAATAATATTCTTGAATGTAAAATCTCCAAATAACATCTCAAAATAGTTCCAAAATAATAATCTCATTGTCCTGAAACAATTTTGCTAAAACAATTCTGCAACTATCAAGCTCCAAACGAAGTCGTCAATCTAAGGCTCCACTGATCTACCACCAAAAGGACACTCCATAACTCTAATCTGAAAGGATGGAAAAAGGGGTGAGCTAAAGGCTCAATAAGAGACTACAAACATGAGGATGTCTTCCAAAACAAAACGATAATATCATTGACAAAATATAGTCATCACGATACAATTAAAATTAGTTTAAACTGTAATATAATATATTCTATAATGCTGTTAAAATAAAACACTTCACTATAACACTGTAAACATTAATAAAATAATAACCACATTTATATGCCAATATGCACCAAATAGATAGAACACTTTATTATGAAAAAAAAACAATTTTCCACCTGAAAGAACAGTAGCAATTAAACAGTAATCCAATATGAAAAATATTAGTCAAACACAGACAAAAGCTGCTAAACACTGTGGGTGATTTCCCATGGGAACAATAACACTAACCTCAAAGAGGCAACACTAGCTCCGAAGAGCAACAATAACACTGCACCACACCACACTAACACTGCTTCGGCCGAAGACCAACACTTAACCCTGTGTTGGCAAAGGTTGCAGACTGTCTAGTTGACCATTTGAAACACTCTTGACATATACAGTTTCACAATAATATACAATAAATAATAGAGTTTGAGTATGTATAAAGCACTAACAATGGTTTAAGTCTTTGAAACTTCACTTTTGCAATTATGTGTATGTATATATATATATATAAATATATTTTTACCACAATTATATATATATATATATAGAAATATATACGTCTTGAGAGACGTCATGTGTTGAAGTCTACTTACCTCTAGTGGCTAAACCAAGCTTCACTTCAATTGCTCGAAACAACGTCAACTAGAACCTAAATAATAATTAAACAATTCAATAAGGGTAGGTTCTCTAATAACCACAAATTCCTCTTGATAAAACAATTCCTCAACCACTATGAAGATTCAGCAAGGTAAAAATTTAACATATATTTCTAACATACCCCCAAACCTATTCCAGTTTAAAATAATTGTAAAGCACCCCAAACAAAAAAAAAAAAAAATAATTTGTTAACCTATATATATATTATTACGCATAAGCCTATATGTAAACTTCTAGACTTCATCAGATCAAAATAAACCTAATATCAAATCCTACTTTCTCGGTCAATCAGATGAACCATGAGGTGAACTGAAAATCTATTAAAGCCGTGAATATATATATATATATATATATATATATATTAAAGCTATATATAATTGATCGATTAAAGCTATATGTATAGCAGGTTCTTTCACGGCCAAATCCGTGCACTAGTAATTCAATATATATATATATATATATATATTCGGCCACCCAATTGAATCAACCATATATATATATTTACTTGTTTATAAATCTAATAGCACCATTCACCAATTCAGCCAACAACGAATGTGAAATTCCAGCAGATTTGTCAAATTGACTTAGGACAATTATAAACTTAAAACATACCCAAGTAAGATTAAGGGGAACAAGGCAATCACAAGAAATAAAATCAACTTCCAAAAGAATTATCAAGAGTAATCCAAACAGCCTAGAATGTAGGATCCTAGATCAAATAGTGCCCAAAGAAAGCAATAGAGTTTGTGAACACATAAGTTTACCTCAATACCGAATTGAGGTTTTTGCTGGCAGCCCCTTGCAGCGCACTCTCTACAGCCCCCCCTTGTTGCTGTAGTTTCTTTTTTTTTTTTTTTTTTTTTTTTTTTTTTTTTTTTTGTTTGGGGTGCTTTACAATTATTTTAAACTGGAATAGGTTTGGGGGTATGTTAGAAATATATGTTAAATTTTTACCTTGCTGAATCTTCATAGTGGTTGAGGAATTGTTTTATCAAGAGGAATTTGTGGTTATTAGAGAACCTACCCTTATTGAATTGTTTAATTATTATTTAGGTTCTAGTTGACGTTGTTTCGAGCAATTGAAGTGAAGCTTGGTTTAGCCACTAGAGGTAAGTAGACTTCAACACATGACGTCTCTCAAGACGTATATATTTTTATATATATATATATATATAATTGTGGTAAAAATATATTTATATATATATATACATACACATAATTGCAAAAGTGAAGTTTCAAAGACTTAAACCATTGTTAGTGCTTTATACATACTCAAACTCTATTATTTATTGTATATTATTGTGAAACTGTATATGTCAAGAGTGTTTCAAATGGTCAACTAGACAGTCTGCAACCTTTGCCAACACAGGGTTAAGTGTTGGTCTTCGGCCGAAGCAGTGTTAGTGTGGTGTGGTGCAGTGTTATTGTTGCTCTTCGGAGCTAGTGTTGCCTCTTTGAGGTTAGTGTTATTGTTCCCATGGGAAATCACCCACCGAGTGTTTAGCAGCTTTTGTCTGTGTTTGACTAATATTTTTCATATTGGATTACTGTTTAATTGCTACTGTTCTTTCAGGTGGAAAATTGTTTTTTTTTTCATAATAAAGTGTTCTATCTATTTGGTGCATATTGGCATATAAATGTGGTTATTATTTTATTAATGTTTACAGTGTTATAGTGAAGTGTTTTATTTTAACAGCATTATAGAATATATTATATTACAGTTTAAACTAATTTTAATTGTATCGTGATGACTATATTTTGTCAATGATATTATCGTTTTGTTTTGGAAGACATCCTCATGTTTGTAGTCTCTTATTGAGCCTTTAGCTCACCCCTTTTTCCATCCTTTCAGATTAGAGTTATGGAGTGTCCTTTTGGTGGTAGATCAGTGGAGCCTTAGATTGACGACTTCGTTTGGAGCTTGATAGTTGCAGAATTGTTTTAGCAAAATTGTTTCAGGACAATGAGATTATTATTTTGGAACTATTTTGAGATGTTATTTGGAGATTTTACATTCAAGAATATTATTGTTGTTTTGTTTCTATGGATTGTTAAGGAAATCTGATGATATTCAAGAAGTTTATTTGAGGATAAATATTACGCTCTGTTCCATTATATCATTGTTGATTTTTTTTTATAAGACAGGTTATGCATCTAAATCCTTCTTAAGGGTTTGGGGTGTTACAACACCCGTCTCACTTAAAATTTAATTTAATTACTTCTAGAGAGTAGATTTGATTAATTGCTTAATTATTTTGGAGGAGATAATTAATTTTATATTGTGATTTTTTTTATAATGATAACAATAATAAAAATAATATTAATGTGTTTAGTGGGAATATAAGTGGGTCTTGGAAGTTTATTTTAGTTGTAGTGGGCTTCTAAATTTTCAGCCCAAGTGAAATTAGCCTTAACCTGAAATAGGCTTCTGAATTTTCAGCCCAAGTGCAACAGCTTATTATGAAAGAAAATTAGTGTTTCTCAAAAACAAAAGAATAGGAGGCTGTGCACTTCAGGGCAGCCAGCAACTTCATCTTGGTTTTGAGGTAAGCATCATTCTAGGAAAGCCTTTTTTTTTTCTTTTATTTTGCTGGGATTTCATCATTGACATGTTAGTGTTAGGGTTAGTGTTAAGTTTGCTGGAAATTCAATGATGGTTGCTGGAATTTCAATTGTGTTTGCTGGAATTTCAATGATAATAATGTATAAATTGGATTGCTGAATATTAATATCAAATGCAGCGCCTTGGATGTAACTTCCATGTGCGTGAATGTTAGTTGTTGCATTGCTTTGGCAACATAAGCATTGCTTTATTGAATCTGTATATTATATATACGGATTGATAATTGTATATATATTAAAGGACGGTTATATGTGCATTGCTCCATGTGCGTGATTAAGCCATTGCACCGCTTGGCTACAAGGCATTTGAACATTAAGGCTTGCAAGGATTGGACATGTGAAGACTTATATATTAATGCTTGCATGTAATATATATATATCATATATTAAAGGAAGAATGGTTGCACTGCTTGGGAACAATCCTTGTATTATATATATAAGCCTTTATATATATGGATTGGATGAATCATCCTTTTTGTATATATACGGATTGAAGCAATATACTATATTATATATATATAAAAGGTGTGATGATTGTCATAATATATATATATATATATATATATATATAATAGGTTTACATGCAAAATCTTAATTAATGTATCATTCTTTTGTCTTCTTTGAATGCATTGATAAGATATATGGTGTATATAGGCACATAGGTTATAGGGTTGCTTATGGTAACGTGTTCTTATATAAATATTAGATGTTAGGTTAGGGAATGCTATACTATTATTTTAATCTAGAATAGGTTTGGGGTTATATTAGAAAGACACGTTAAATTTTATCTTGCCAAATCTTCATAGTGGTTGAGGAATTGTTTTATCAAGAGGACTTTGTGGTTATTAAAGAACCTGCCCTTATTGAATTGTTTAATTATTATTTAGGTTCTAGTTGACGTTGTTTCGAGCAATTGAAGTGAAGCTTGGTTTAGCCACTAGAGGTAAGTAGACTTCAACACATGACGTCTCTCAAGACGTATATATTTTTATATATATATATATATATAATTGTGGTAAAAATATATTTATATATATATATACATACACATAATTGCAAAAGTGAAGTTTCAAAGACTTAAACCATTGTTAGTGCTTTATACATACTCAAACTCTATTATTTATTGTATATTATTGTGAAACTGTATATGTCAAGAGTGTTTCAAATGGTCAACTAGACAGTCTGCAACCTTTGCCAACACAGGGTTAAGTGTTGGTCTTCGGCCGAAGCAGTGTTAGTGTGGTGTGGTGCAGTGTTATTGTTGCTCTTCGGAGCTAGTGTTGCCTCTTTGAGGTTAGTGTTATTGTTCCCATGGGAAATCACCCACCGAGTGTTTAGCAGCTTTTGTCTGTGTTTGACTAATATTTTTCATATTGGATTACTGTTTAATTGCTACTGTTCTTTCAGGTGGAAAATTGTTTTTTTTTTCATAATAAAGTGTTCTATCTATTTGGTGCATATTGGCATATAAATGTGGTTATTATTTTATTAATGTTTACAGTGTTATAGTGAAGTGTTTTATTTTAACAGCATTATAGAATATATTATATTACAGTTTAAACTAATTTTAATTGTATCGTGATGACTATATTTTGTCAATGATATTATCGTTTTGTTTTGGAAGACATCCTCATGTTTGTAGTCTCTTATTGAGCCTTTAGCTCACCCCTTTTTCCATCCTTTCAGATTAGAGTTATGGAGTGTCCTTTTGGTGGTAGATCAGTGGAGCCTTAGATTGACGACTTCGTTTGGAGCTTGATAGTTGCAGAATTGTTTTAGCAAAATTGTTTCAGGACAATGAGATTATTATTTTGGAACTATTTTGAGATGTTATTTGGAGATTTTACATTCAAGAATATTATTGTTGTTTTGTTTCTATGGATTGTTAAGGAAATCTGATGATATTCAAGAAGTTTATTTGAGGATAAATATTACGCTCTGTTCCATTATATCATTGTTGATTTTTTTTATAAGACAGGTTATGCATCTAAATCCTTCTTAAGGGTTTGGCGTGTTACAACACCCGTCTCACTTAAAATTTAATTTAATTACTTCTAGAGAGTAGATTTGATTAATTGCTTAATTATTTTGGAGGAGATAATTAATTTTATATTGTGATTTTTTTTATAATGATAACAATAATAAAAATAATATTAATGTGTTTAGTGGGAATATAAGTGGGTCTTGGAAGTTTATTTTAGTTGTAGTGGGCTTCTAAATTTTCAGCCCAAGTGAAATTAGCCTTAACCTGAAATAGGCTTCTGAATTTTCAGCCCAAGTGCAACAGCTTATTATGAAAGAAAATTAGGGTTTCTCAAAAACAAAAGAATAGGAGGCTGTGCACTTCAGGGCAGCCAGCAACTTCATCTTGGTTTTGAGGTAAGCATCATTCTAGGAAAGCCTTTTTTTTTCTTTTATTTTGCTGGGATTTCATCATTGACATGTTAGTGTTAGGGTTAGTATTAAGTTTGCTGGAAATTCAATGATGGTTGCTGGAATTTCAATTGTGTTTGCTGGAATTTCAATTGTGTTTGCTGGAATTTCAATGATAATAATGTATAAATTGGATTGCCGAATATTAATATCAAATGCAGCGCCTTGGATGTAACTTCCATGTGCGTGAATGTTAGTTGTTGCATTGCTTTGGCAACATAAGCATTGCTTTATTGAATCTGTATATTATATATACGGATTGATAATTGTATATATATTAAAGGACGGTTATATGTGCATTGCTCCATGTGCGTGATTAAGCCATTGCACCGCTTGGCTACAAGGCATTTGAACATTAAGGCTTGCACGGATTGGACATGTGAAGACTTATATATTAATGCTTGCATGTAATATATATATATCATATATTAAAGGAAGAATGGTTGCACTGCTTGGGAACAATCCTTGTATTATATATATAAGCCTTTATATATATGGATTGAATGAATCATCCTTTTTGTATATATACGGATTGAAGCAATATACTATATTATATATATATAAAAGGTGTGATGATTGTCATAATATATATATATATATATATATATAATAGGTTTACATGCAAAATCTTAATTAATGTATCATTCTTTTGTCTTCTTTGAATGCATTGATAAGATATATGGTGTATATAGGCACATAGGTTATAGGGTTGCTTATGGTAACGTGTTCTTATATAAATATTAGATGTTAGGTTAGGGAATGCTATACTATTATTTTAATCTAGAATAGGTTTGGGGTTATATTAGAAAGACACGTTAAATTTTATCTTGCCAAATCTTCATAGTGGTTGAGGAATTGTTTTATCAAGAGGACTTTGTGGTTATTAAAGAACCTGCCCTTATTGAATTGTTTAATTATTATTTAGGTTCTAGTTGACGTTGTTTCGAGCAATTGAAGTGAAGCTTGGTTTAGCCACTAGAGGTAAGTAGACTTCAACACATGACGTCTCTCAGGACGTATATATTTATATATATATATATATATAATTGTGGTAAAAATATATTTATATATATATACATACACATAATTGCAAAAGTGAAGTTTCAAAGACTTATACCATTGTTAGTGCTTTATACATACTCAAACTCTATTATTTATTGTATATTATTGTGAAACTGTATATATCAAGAGTGTTTCAAATGGTCAACTAGACAGTCTGCAACCTTTGCCAACACAGGGTTAAGTGTTGGTCTTCGGCCGAAGTAGTGTTAGTGTGGTGTGGTGCAGTGTTATTGTTGCTCTTCGGAGCTAGTGTTGCCTCTTTGAGGTTAGTGTTATTGTTCCCATGGGAAATCACCCACCGAGTGTTTAGCAGCTTTTGTCTGTGGTTGACTAATATTTTTCATATTGAATTACTGTTTATTTACTACTGTTCTTTTAGGTGGAAAATTCCTTATTTTCAAAATAAAATTGTTACTACCTATTTGGTGCATATTGGCATATAAATGTGGTCATTATTTTATTAATGTTTACAGTGTTATAGTGAAGTGTTTTATTTTAACAGCTTTATAGAATATATTATATTACAGTTTAAACTAATTTTAATTGTATCGTGATGACTATATTTTGTCAATGATATTATCGTTTTGTTTTGGAAGACATCCTCATGTTTGTAGTCTCTTATTGAGCCTTTAGCTCACCCCTTTTTCCATCCTTTCAGATTAGAGTTATGGAGTGTCTTTTGGGGGTAGATCAGTGGAGCCTTAGATGGACGACTTTGTTTGGAGCTTGATAGTTGCAGAATTGTTTTAGTAAAATTGTTTCAGGACAATGAAATTATTATTTTGGAACTATTTTGAGATGTTATTTGGAGATTTTACATTCAAAAAGAATATTATTGTTGTTTTGTTTTTATGGATTGTTAAGGAAATCTGATGATATTCAAGAAGTTTATTTGAGGATAAATATTACGCTCTGTTCCATTATATCATTGTTGATTTTTATAAGACAGGTTATGCATCTAAATCCTTCTTAAGGGTTTGGGGTGTTACAGTTATGGTATCAGAGCATAGGTTTATGATTCTGTAGACTTATAGGTTTGATCTTAAGACCATTTTGGAACAAGAGTGTAATTACAAGGAATTTTAGTGTTAGAATTAGTTGACCTTTCATAGTGATTTTATATTTTGTTTTTTTTTTTTTTTTCTAAAGTGTGTAGGAATGATTGTTGTACTATCTATGTGTTTGGTTTTGACTCTCTAAAATATTTGAAATATTTACTTATGAAATCTTATTGTATTACTTAGAGATATGGCTCCACCAAGGAGGAACCCAGGGGACAGTCAACCGAATGCTGGGGGACCTACTAATCTCCAGGCTATTATTGAAGCCATTGGGGGCTTAACCAATATAGTGCAACATCAAGTGGGAGCCACCAATCCGACTAGTGCCTTGGAGAAGTTTAGGAAGCTTGATCCTCCTGCTTTCAAGGGTACAAAGGATCCAATTGAGGCTGACAACTGGCTTAAGGAGATAGAAAGGCTCTTTAGAGCAATGGAAGTTAGTGATGAGCAACGAGTTGTCCTTGCTGTTTTTGTACTGAAAGGTGATGCATTGTGTAACACCCGTCTCACTTAAAATTTAATTTAATTGCTTCTAGAGAGTGGATTTGATAAATTGCTTAATTTATTTTGGAGGAAATATTATTTTATATTATGATTTCTATAAAAATAATAATAATAATAATAATGGGTAACGTGAATTGTTATTTTGTGGGTTATTCAAATTTAACCTTTAGTCTCCTTATCAATTAAGGAAAAGGGTAAGAGACTAAAACCTATTTGGACTAGGAGTTTAATTGTTATATTGTTATTGGAATTCTTTAGGGTTTTAGCCTATTTAAATAACCTTATTATGAGTTTATTTTCCAGCCTATGTAGGGAACAATTTTAACGTGTAAAGCTGAAAGTTAGGGTTTCCTACGTGAAAGGCAAGAGTGAAATACTAAAAAAAAAAAAATAATAAATAAATAAATAAAAAGAAGCAGTGATTAGCGTATAAATATTAAGACTAGAGTTAGGGTTTCTCATTTGAAAAGTTTGGAGGCCGTGCACTTCAGGGGGCAGCCAGCAAACGTTATTCTGTATTTGAGGTAAACAATTGATCTATGCTAGCCTAGTTGATTTCGTTGGACACATTTGATTAAGGGAACTTTCGTCTATATGCTGTTTGAAATATTGGTATTATACTAACAATGGCATAGAATAAAAGTATCATAGAATCATTATTATATTCATGCACCATTCGATTTTTTTATTGGAACCTCAATTAAGTCCGTGGAGTAGCATCTCATGCTATATGGGTAAGCAGTTATAGTTGTCCTTGGATGGTGTATAGATGCTCTACGTGTACTCCTATGTAGATAGTAAAGAATTGAAACAATAGATATATATATATATATATATATATATATTGAATGATGAGTCATACACTTCATGATATCAATATACCCCACTGAAAACAAATTCCTTACATCCAATTTACATAGATTGTCATGAATGTAGTCATATTGATACTTGTGGACTCTTGGATCTAGTGGTAATATATTAAATAGTAGTGGTAATATATTAAATACTAATGTTAGGCCCTTGGTTAGAAGCATTGTTAGGATCTAATATATATAATTATGATGTATTAAGGGTCCATGTGTGATTTTGGAAGAGGGATAGCACGAATGGTTTATATAAATGATGTAAGTATGGCTTAACGCAGCAAAATCATCTATTTGTGTTTTAGGTTCAAGTGACATCGGCTTGGATAGTTGAGATCTGTCGTGTTTTGGTGATTTGAGGTAAGTAGACTTCAACACATGACGTCTCTCAAGACGTATATATTTTTACATATATATATATATATATATATAATTGTGGTAAAAATATATTTATATATATATATACATACACATAATTGCAAAAGTGAAGTTTGAAAGACTTATACCATTGTTAGTGCTTTATACATACTCAAACTCTATTATTTATTGTATATTATTGTGAAACTGTATATGTCAAGAGTATTTCAAATGGTCAACTAGACAGTCTGCAACCTTTGCCAACACAGGGTTAAGTGTTGGTCTTCGGCCGAAGTAGTGTTAGTGTGGTGTGGTGCAGTGTTATTGTTGCTCTTCGGAGCTAGTGTTGCCTCTTTGAGGTTAGTGTTATTGTTCCCATGGGAAATCACCCACCGAGTGTTTAGCAGCTTTTGTCTGTGTTTGACTAATATTTTTCATATTGAACTACTGTTTATTTACTACTGTTCTTTTAGGTGGAAAATTGTTTATTTTCAAAATAAAATTGTTTCTACCTATTTGGTGCATATTGGCATATAAATGTGGTCATTATTTTATTAATGTTTACAGTGTTATAGTGAAGTGTTTTATTTTAACAGCTTTATAGAATATATTATATTACAGTTTAAACTAATTTTAATTGTATCGTGATGACTATATTTTGTCAATGATATTATCGTTTTGTTTTTGGGAGACATCCTCATGTTTGTAGTCTCTTATTGAGCCTTTAGCTCACCCCTTTTTCCATCCTTTCAGATTAGAGTTATGGAGTGTCTTTTGGTGGTAGATCAGTGGAGCCTTAGATGGACGGCTTCGTTTGGAGCTTGATAGTTGCAGAATTGTTTTAGTAAAATTGTTTCAGGACAATGAGATTATTATTTTGGAACTATTTTGGGATGTTATTTGGAGATTTTACATTCAAGAATATTATTGTTGTTTTGTTTTTGTGGATTGTTAAGGAAATCTGATGATATTCAAGAAGTTTATTTGAGGATAAATATTACGCTCTGTTCCATTATGTCATTGTTGATTATTTCTAAGACAGGTTATGCATCTAAATCCTTATTAAGGGTTTGGGGTGTTACAGTTATGGTATCAGAGCATAGGTTTATGATTCTGTAGACTTATAGGTTTAATCTTAAGACTATTTTGGAACAAGAGTGTGATTATAAGGAATTTTAGTGTTAGAATTATTTGACCTTTCATAGCGATTTTATTTGATTTATTTATTTTATTATTCTAGAGTGTGTAGGAATGATTGTTGTACTATCTATGTGCTTGGTTCTGACCCTCAGGAATATTTGGAATCTTTAATTATGATATCTTGTTGTATTGTTTAGAGAGATGGCTCCACCAAGGAGGAACCCAGGGAACAGTCAACCGAATGCTGGGGGAACCACTAATCTCCAGGCTATTATTGAAGCCATTGGGGGCTTAACCAATATAGTGCAACATCAAGTAGGAGCCACCAATCCGACTAGTACTTTGGAGAAGTTTAGGAAGCTTGACCCTCCTGCTTTCAAGGGTACAAAGGATCCAATTGAGGCTGACAACTGGCTTAAGGAGATAGAAAGGCTCTTTAGAGCAATGGAAGTTAGTGATGAGCAACGAGTTATCCTTGCTGTTTTTGTGCTGAAAGGTGATGCATTGGAATGGTGGGAGTCCACAGAGAGGACACACGGAAGAGAAGTTATAACTTGGCAGCATTTTGTTGAGCTCTTTCGTAAGAGGTATTTTCCTGATAGTTTGATGGTGCAGAAAGAAGCTGAGTTCATTCGCATAGCACAAGGTACTCAATCAGTGTATGAGTATGAGCGGAAATTTGCTGAATTATCCCGCTTTGCTCCACACATGGTTGACACGGAAGCAAGGAAGGCCAGGCATTTTGAAAGAGGTTTAAGGGAGGAAATTCAGGGACCGGTTTCCATGTTCAAATTGGAAACATACGCAGAAGTGGTGGATCGAGCTCTCATAGCAGAGAGAAATTGCAATCGTCTCTCAAGGGTCAATGATCAAGAGAGGAAGCCAAACCAGAATAATTTTCTTAAGGGAAAGTCTAGTGGAAGTTCATTCAAGAAGCAAGGGGTGCCTAATTCAAATAAGAAGGCATACAAAACTTGTCCAAGATGTGGAAAGGCTCATAGTGGAACATGTTATTTGGAGTCAAGGGCGTGTTTTAAATGTGGCAAGACTGGACACTTCATCAAGGATTGTCCAGATTTGCGAGCTGAACAAACTACCAATCCAAATGGGAGCCAACAGAAACCTAAGGTTCAGGGTCGAGTTTTTGCTTTAACTAAACAGGACGCCGAGGCCTCCCCATCAGTGGTTTCAGGTACACTTCTTGTTTCCAGTCAACATGCACAAGTGTTATTTGATTCTGGTTCAACCCATTCTTTCATCTCACGTAGACTTGCACAAAGGCTAAACATGGAACCTGAGAGTTTAAATTATGAATTGTGTGTTGCTACACCTTCTGGACAACAAATGATTACCCATAAAGTGTACAAGTCTTGTAATGTTTTAGTCTCTGGGAGGGAATTAAAAGCAGATCTTATGTTGCTAGATATGTTTGAGTTTGATGTGATTTTAGGGATGGATTGGTTATCTACTTTTCATGCTTCCATAGAGTGTTTTGGGAAGAAGGTAGTATTTAGAATTCCTGGGGAGCCAGAATTCTTCTTCGAGGGAGATCGTGTGGTGAAACCACCTTTATTGATTTCAGTGATGCAGGCAAGACGATTGCTAAGGAAGGGTTGTGAAGGGTTCCTTGTTTGTGCTTTGAAGGGTGATAAAATTGAATTAAAAGTTGAAGACATCCCAGTGGTGAAAGAGTTCCCAGATGTGTTCTCTGAGGACTTACCTGGATTACCCCCTGACAGAGAGGTTGAGTTCACTATTGACCTAGTACCTGGTACTGGCCCAATTTCCAAAGCACCTTATATAATGGCCCCTACAGAGCTCAGTGAATTGAAGGAGCAATTGCAAGACCTGCTTGATAAAGGTTTTATTCGGCCTAGTGCTTCCCCTTGGGGTGCTCCAGTGTTGTTTGTTAAGAAGAAGGATGGTAGTATGCGGTTGTGCATTGACTATAGGGAGTTGAACAAGGTAACCATCAGAAATAAATACCCTTTGCCACGAATTGATGATTTGTTTGATCAGCTTCAAGGCGCTCAAGTCTTCTCTAAAATTGACTTGAGATCTGGTTATCATCAGTTGAGAGTTAAGGAGGATGACATACCAAAGACAGCTTTCCGAACTAGGTATGGTCATTATGAGTTCTTAGTGATGCCTTTTGGTCTAACTAATGCTCCAGCTGTTTTTATGGATTTGATGAATAGGGTATTTCATGAGTACTTGGATCGATTTGTTATTGTTTTCATTGATGACATCTTGGTTTACTCTAAAAGCCAAGAAGAGCATGAGGAACACTTAAGAATGGTGTTGCAGATTTTAAGAGACAAGAAGTTGTATGCTAAATTAAAGAAATGTGAGTTCTGGTTGAATCAAGTGGTGTTCTTAGGACATGTGATCTCTAGAGATGGAATTACAGTGGACCCTAGTAAGATCGAAGCTGTAGTTAATTGGGCTGCCCCTACTAATGTAAGTGAGGTAAGAGGTTTTTTGGGCCTTGCAGGTTATTACAGAAGATTTGTGGAAGGATTTTCTAGTATTGCAACTCCTCTAACTCGATTAACTCGAAAACATGCAAAGTTTGACTGGACAGAGGAATGTGAAAGAAGTTTCCAGGAATTGAAGCAACGGTTGGTTTCTACACCAGTATTGACTATTCCATCTAGTTCTGGTGGTTTTGTGATATATAGTGATGCATCTCGTAAGGGTCTTGGTTGTGTTCTAATGCAACATGGGAAGGTGGTTGCTTATGCCTCTCGACAACTAAAGAATTATGAGCAGAATTATCCAACTCATGATTTGGAATTGGCAGCAGTGGTTTTTGCATTGAAAATTTGGAGGCATTATTTATATAGTGAGAGATGTGAAATATTCACTGACCATAAAAGTTTGAAGTACAAATACACTCAGAAAGAATTAAATTTGAGGCAAAGGAGATGGCTAGAATTAATTAAAGACTATGACTGTTCCATAAATTACCATCCTGGTAAAGCCAATGTTGTGGCTGATGCACTTAGTCGAAAGTCGTATAGCTTCTCAGCTGCGTTATTAACTACTCAGAAGCATATTATTGATGATCTTCAGAAACTTGGAGTAGACATAGTGACTGGAGACTCCCAATCCTACCTGGCAAGTTTAAGTGTACAACCAACCCTAATTGATAAGATCAAAGCTGCTCAAAGTGGTGACCCTCAATTGTTTAAGATCATGGAACAAGTACGTGGTGGAAGTAGATTTGATTTTAGTATCTCTGATGATGGTGTTTTGAGGTTTGGTAATAGGCTTTGTGTGCCTAATGATTCATTGATTAAAAGAGAGTTATTGGAGGAAGCCCATCGCTCGCCTTATACAATGCATCCGGGTAGTACCAAGATGTATCATGACCTTCGAGAAGTTTATTGGTGGATCACCATGAAAAGAGAAATTGCTCAATTTGTGGAACAATGCTTGATTTGCCAGCAAGTCAAAGTGGAACATCAGAGGCCATCAGGGTTGTTACAACCTTTACCTATTCCTGAGAGGAAGTGGGAGAATATCACCATGGACTTTGTGTGTGGGTTACCAAGATCACCTAAGAATCATGATGCTATTTGGGTGGTGGTGGATAGGTTGACTAAATCTGCCCACTTTATTCCAATTAGAATGAACTACTCTCTTGACAAACTGGCTGAACTTTATATAAATGAGATTGTGAGATTGCATGGAGTGCCAGCTTCTATTGTATCTGATAGAGATTCGAGGTTCACTTCAGGGTTCTGGGATAGTTTGCAAAAAGCCTTGGGTACTAAGTTGAACTTTAGTACTGCTTGCCACCCTCAAACAGATGGACAGTCCGAGAGAACTATCCAAACTTTGGAAGACATGTTGAGAGCTTGTGTCTTGGATTTCAAGGGTAATTGGAATGACTATTTGACTTTGGTGGAGTTTGCTTATAACAATAGCTATCATTCCAGTATTAAGATGGCACCTTATGAGGCTTTGTATGGGAGAAAGTGTAGATCCCCAGTTTGTTGGGATGAGGTTGGAGAGAGGAGAATCTTGGGTCCTGAGATTGTTCAACGGACTAGTGAAAAGATTGATGTAATTCGGGAAAGGTTGCGTGCAGCCCAAAGTAGACAGAAAAGTTATGCTGACCCACGGAGAAGAGAAGTGGAATTTGAAGTTGGAGACATGGTTTTCATTCGAGTGGCACCTATGAAAGGAGTTATGCGGTTTGGCAAGAAGGGTAAGTTAAGCCCTAGGTACGTGGGGCCCTTCAAAATTTTGGAGAGAGTTGGTTCTGTTGCTTATCGGCTTGCTTTACCACCGACTTTGTCAAGGTTACATAATGTTTTCCATGTATCCATGTTGAGAAGGTATGTCCCCGATCCTTCTCATATCTTGAGCTATGAGCCACTTCAAGTCAAAGAGAATTTATCCTACGAGGAGGTCCCAATTCAGATTTTAGATCATAAAGAGCAAGTGCTACGTAATAAGACTATACATTTGGTCAAAGTATTGTGTAGGAACCATTCCATAGAGGAAGCTTCATGGGAGCGTAAAGACGAAATGCAATCCAAATATCCCCAGCTATTTCAAAAGTGAGGTATGTTTTGAATTTTCGAGGATGAAAATTTTATAAGAGGGGGAGAATGTAACACCCGTCTCACTTAAAATTTAATTTAATTGCTTCTAGAGAGTGGATTTGATAAATTGCTTAATTTATTTTGGAGGAAATATTATTTTATATTATGATTTCTATAAAAATAATAATAATAATAATAATGGGTAACGTGAATTGTTATTTTGTGGGTTATTCAAATTTAACCTTTAGTCTCCTTATCAATTAAGGAAAAGGGTAAGAGACTAAAACCTATTTGGACTAGGAGTTTAATTGTTATATTGTTATTGGAATTCTTTAGGGTTTTAGCCTATTTAAATAACCTTATTATGAGTTTATTTTCCAGCCTATGTAGGGAACAATTTTAACGTGTAAAGCTGAAAGTTAGGGTTTCCTACGTGAAAGGCAAGAGTGAAATACTAAAAAAAAAAAAAAATAAAAAAAAAATAAAAAGAAGCAGTGATTAGCGTATAAATATTAAGACTAGAGTTAGGGTTTCTCATTTGAAAAGTTTGGAGGCCGTGCACTTCAGGGGGCAGCCAGCAAACGTTATTCTGTATTTGAGGTAAACAATTGATCTATGCTAGCCTAGTTGATTTCGTTGGACACATTTGATTAAGGGAACTTTCGTCTATATGCTGTTTGAAATATTGGTATTATACTAACAATGGCATAGAATAAAAGTATCATAGAATCATTATTATATTCATGCACCATTCGATTTTTTTATTGGAACCTCAATTAAGTCCGTGGAGTAGCATCTCATGCTATATGGGTAAGCAGTTATAGTTGTCCTTGGATGGTGTATAGATGCTCTACGTGTACTCCTATGTAGATAGTAAAGAATTGAAACAATAGATATATATATATATATATATTGAATGATGAGTCATACACTTCATGATATCAATATACCCCACTGAAAACAAATTCCTTACATCCAATTTACATAGATTGTCATGAATGTAGTCATATTGATACTTGTGGACTCTTGGATCTAGTGGTAATATATTAAATAGTAGTGGTAATATATTAAATACTAATGTTAGGCCCTTGGTTAGAAGCATTGTTAGGATCTAATATATATAATTATGATGTATTAAGGGTCCATGTGTGATTTTGGAAGAGGGATAGCACGAATGGTTTATATAAATGATGTAAGTATGGCTTAACGCAGCAAAATCATCTATTTGTGTTTTAGGTTCAAGTGACATCGGCTTGGATAGTTGAGATCTGTCGTGTTTTGGTGATTTGATGTAAGTAGACTTCAACACATGACGTCTCTCAAGATGTATATATTTTTACATATATATATATATATATAATTGTGGTAAAAATATATTTATATATATATATATATACATACACATAATTGCAAAAGTGAAGTTTGAAAGACTTATACATTGTTAGTGCTTTATACATACTCAAACTCTATTATTTATTGTATATTATTGTGAAACTGTATATGTCAAGAGTATTTCAAATGGTCAACTAGACAGTCTGCAACCTTTGCCAACACAGGGTTAAGTGTTGGTCTTCGGCCGAAGTAGTGTTAGTGTGGTGTGGTGCAGTGTTATTGTTGCTCTTCGGAGCTAGTGTTGCCTCTTTGAGGTTAGTGTTATTGTTCCCATGGGAAATCACCCACCGAGTGTTTAGCAGCTTTTGTCTGTGTTTGACTAATATTTTTCATATTGAACTACTGTTTATTTACTACTGTTCTTTTAGGTGGAAAATTGTTTATTTTCAAAATAAAATTGTTTCTACCTATTTGGTGCATATTGGCATATAAATGTGGTCATTATTTTATTAATGTTTACAGTGTTATAGTGAAGTGTTTTATTTTAACAGCTTTATAGAATATATTATATTACAGTTTAAACTAATTTTAATTGTATCGTGATGACTATATTTTGTCAATGATATTATCGTTTTGTTTTTGGGAGACATCCTCATGTTTGTAGTCTCTTATTGAGCCTTTAGCTCACCCCTTTTTCCATCCTTTCAGATTAGAGTTATGGAGTGTCTTTTGGTGGTAGATCAGTGGAGCCTTAGATGGACGGCTTCGTTTGGAGCTTGATAGTTGCAGAATTGTTTTAGTAAAATTGTTTCAGGACAATGAGATTATTATTTTGGAACTATTTTGGGATGTTATTTGGAGATTTTACATTCAAGAATATTATTGTTGTTTTGTTTTTATGGATTGTTAAGGAAATCTGATGATATTCAAGAAGTTTATTTGAGGATAAATATTACGCTCTGTTCCATTATGTCATTGTTGATTATTTCTAAGACAGGTTATGCATCTAAATCCTTATTAAGGGTTTGGGGTGTTACACATTGGAATGGTGGGAGTCCACGGAGAGGTCACATGGAAGAGAAGTTATAACTTGGCAGCATTTTGTTGAGCTCTTCCGTAAGAGGTATTTTCCTGATAGTTTGATGGTGCAAAAGGAAGCTGAGTTCATTCGCATAGCACAAGGTACTCAATCAGTGTATGAGTATGAGCGGAAATTTGCTGAATTATCCCGCTTTGCTCCACACATGGTTGACACGGAAGCAAGGAAGGCCAGGCATTTTGAAAGAGGTTTAAGGGAGGAAATTCAGGGACCGGTTTCCATGTTCAAATTGGAAACATACGCGGAAGTGGTGGATCGAGCTCTCATAGCAGAAAGAAATTGCAATCGTCTCTCAAGGGCCAATGATCAAGAGAGGAAGCCAACCCAGAGTCATTTTCTTAAGGGGAAGTCTAGTGGAAGTTCATTCAAGAAGCAAGGGGTGCCTAATTCAAATAAGAAGGCATACAAAACTTGTCCAAGATGTGGAAAGGCTCATAGTGGAACATGTTATTTGGAGTCAAGGGCGTGTTTTAAATGTGGCAAGACTGGACACTTCATCAAGGATTGTCCAGATATGCGAGCTGAACAAACTACCAATCCAAATGGGAGCCAACAGAGACCTAAGGTTCAGGGTCGAGTTTTTGCTTTGACTAAACAGGACGCCGAGGCCTCCCCATCAGTGGTTTCAGGTACACTTCTTGTTTCCAGTCAGCATGCACAAGTGTTATTTGATTCTGGTTCAACCCATTCTTTCATCTCACGTAGACTTGCACAAAGGCTAAACATAGAACCTGAGAGTTTAAATTATGAATTGTGTGTTGCTACACCTTCTGGACAACAAATGATTACCCATAAAGTGTACAAGTCTTGTAATGTTTTAGTCTCTGGGAGGGAATTAAAAGCAGATCTTATGTTGCTTGATATGTTTGAGTTTGATGTGATTCTAGGGATGGATTGGTGATCTACTTTTCATGCTTCCATAGAGTGTTTTGGGAAGAAGGTAGTATTTAGAATTCCTGGGGAGCCAGAATTCTTCTTCGAGGGAGATCGTGTGGTGAAACCACCTGTATTGGTGTCAGTGATGCAGGCAAGGCGATTGCTAAGGAAGGGATGTGAAGGGTTCCTTGTTTGTGCTTTGAAGGGTGATAAAGTAGAGTTAAAAGTTGAAGACATCCCAGTGGTGAAAGAGTTCCCAGATGTGTTCTCTGAGGACTTACCTGGACTACCCCCTGACAGAGAGGTTGAGTTCTCTATTGACCTAGTACCTGGTACCGGCCCAATTTCCAAAGCACCTTATAGAATGGCCCCTACAGAGCTCAATGAGTTGAAGGAGCAATTGCAAGACTTGCTTGATAAAGGCTTTATTCGGCCTAGTGCTTCTCCTTGGGGTGCTCCGGTGTTGTTTGTTAAGAAGAAGGATGGTAGTATGCGGTTGTGCATTGACTATAGGGAGTTGAACAAGGTAACCGTCAGAAACAAATACCCTTTGCCACGAATTGATGATTTGTTTGATCAGTTTCAGGGCGCTCAAGTCTTCTCTAAAATTGACTTGAGATCTGGTTATCATCAGTTGAGAGTTAAGAAGGATGACATACCAAAGACAGCTTTTCGAACCAGGTATGGTCATTATGAGTTCTTAGTGATGCCTTTTGGTCTAACTAATGCTCCTGCTGTTTTTATGGATTTGATGAATAGGGTATTTCATGAGTATTTGGATCGTTTGGTCATTGTTTTCATTGATAACATCTTGGTTTACTCTAAAAGCCAAGAAGAGCATGAGGAACACTTGAGAATGGTGTTGCAGATTTTAAGAGACAAGAAGTTGTATGCTAAATTAAAGAAGTGTGAGTTCTGGTTGAATCAAGTGGTGTTCTTAGGACATGTGATCTCTAGAGATGGAATTACAGTGGACCCTAGTAAGATCGAAGCTGTAGTTAATTGGGCTGCCCCTACTAATGTAAGTGAGGTAAGAAGTTTTTTGGACCTTGCAGGTTATTATAGAAGATTTGTGGAAGGATTTTCCAGTATTGCAACTCCTCTGACTCGATTAACTCGAAAACATGCAAAGTTTGACTGGACAGAGGAATGTGAAAGAAGTTTCCAGGAGTTGAAGCAACGGTTGGTTTCTGCACTAGTATTGACTATTCCATTTGGTTCGGGTGGTTTTGTGATATATAGTGACGCATCTCGTAAGGGTCTTGGTTGTGTTCTGATGCAACATGGGAAGGTGGTTGCTTATGCCTCTCGACAACTAAAGAATTATGAACAGAATTATCCAACTCATGATTTGGAATTGGCAGCAGTGGTTTTTGCATTGAAGATTTGGAGGCATTACTTGTATGGTAAGAGATGTGAAATATACACTGACCATAAAAGTTTGAAGTACATATACACTCAAAAAGAATTAAATTTGAGACAAAGGAGATGGCTAGAATTGATTAAAGACTATGATTGTTCTATAAATTACCATCCTGGTAAAGCCAATGTTGTGGCTGATGCACTTTGTCGAAAGTCGTATAGCTTTTCAGCTGCTTTATTAACTACTCAGAAGCATATTATTGTTGATCTTCAGAAGCTTGGAGTAGACATAGTGACTGGAGACTCCCAATCCTACCTGGCAAGTTTAAGTGTACAACCCACCCTAATTGATAAGATCAAAGCTGCTCAAAGTGGTGACCCTCAATTGTTTAAGATCATGGAACAAGTACGTGGTGACCTTCAACACATGGCGTCAAGAGTGTATATCAAGAGTGTTTCAAATGGTCAACTAGACAGTCTGCAACCTTTGCCAACATAGGGTTAAGTGTTGGTCTTCGGCCGAAGTAGTGTTAGTGTGGTGTGGTGCAGTGTTATTGTTGCTCTTCGGAGCTAGTGTTGCCTCTTTGAGGTTAGTGTTATTGTTCCCATGGGAAATCACCCACCAAGTGTTTAGCAGCTTTTGTCTGTGGTTGACTAATATTTTTCATATTGAATTACTGTTTATTTACTACTGTTCTTTTAGGTGGAAAATTGCTTATTTTCAAAATAAAATTGTTACTACCTATTTGGTGCATATTGGCATATAAATGTGGTCATTATTTTATTAATGTTTACAGTGTTATAGTGAAGTGTTTTATTTTAACAGCTTTATAGAATATATTATATTACAGTTTAAACTAATTTTAATTGTATCGTGATGACTATATTTTGTCAATGATATTATCGTTTTGTTTTGGAAGACATCCTCATGTTTGTAGTCTCTTATTGAGCCTTTAGCTCACCCCTTTTTCCATCCTTTCAGATTAGAGTTATGGAGTGTCTTTTGGGGGTAGATCAGTGGAGCCTTAGATGGACGACTTCGTTTGGAGCTTGATAGTTGCAGAATTGTTTTAGTAAAATTGTTTCAGGACAATGAGATTATTATTTTGGAACTATTTTGAGATGTTATATGGAGATTTTACATTCAAAAAGAATATTATTGTTGTTTTGTTTTTATGGATTGTTAAGGAAATCTGATGATATTCAAGAAGTTTATTTGAGGATAAATATTACGCTCTGTTCCATTATATCATTGTTGATTTTTATAAGACAGGTTATGCATCTAAATCCTTCTTAAGGGTTTGGGGTGTTACAACGTAGGACCGAGAATCAAATTCATATCCTTGTGGAATAACTTCAAAAGTTTATCCCAAAAATATGAATTTATTTGGTAATTAATAATCCTCCCACTACGATATTGTACTGGTGAACTAGCTATACATCTAGAATAATACCTTGTGATGTATCTAATACAACCATCTTATTTCTAAATGTATTTTACAGTTGTCTTCAAACAAATTCTGACATCTTTTTTCAAGAACAATTATACGTTTTGCTTTAAGATTTTTCACATAGTCAACATCAAGAACTTTGTATTTGTATTATACAAACATCTTGTTTTCTTTATGACTACCAAAACAATCTTTTGCAACTCCTTTTGGATACTCATTACAAACCCATATTTTTCTACTTTTTGATTTCAATTTGTCAGACTTCCTTTCTAGCACAAGTGCTGGACATTTCCAAAAGTGGAAGTATCATACACTAGGTTTTTACCCAATTCACAATTTGACATGTCATAGGAACAAACTTTTGAAATCAACTTTAGAAAAAGTATAGTAATTATTAGAGTACATCTCCAAAAGAAATAAGCAAATGGAAATACTTATCATGTACTTTACTATTTCTAAAAGAGTCTTATTCATCCTTCATGTATGTATTGACTTAAAGAAGTTATTAAAACTTTATCCTCTAAATAGAATTCATAGACTGGGAATATAACAAAATAATGGTTCTAAAAGCCCATCTTTCACCAATCTTGAATATCATTTAGATTAATAAGATCTAGGCATAAGTGCCAAATACATACAATAACAAAGGATGGAAACTTTCTCTTTAAAAAGTAAAACAAGTAAATTTCCATCTAGAAAATAATCATGGGCAATGCTTAGCATTACCAAAATAGAAACACTTTCCTTTTGGTCATACTTTTGAATCTAATTTCTTTTTGGCAACTACTAGGATAACTTGCTTGTCCAACTGTTTGGTATTATAATTCATCTTCTTATCACCCTTACCTTTCAGTTCAGGCTAAGAATTTGAATTAAATCATATTGATCCTAGCTTTAGCTTTTAGGATGTCTTCCGTTGTGTAGAACTCACTCATCAATTCAAATAACATAAAAATAATTTATTTTGAAAGCAATCTGAATTGATCAAATGATTCTAACAAGGACTTGTGGATCATATCCAAATGAGATTAACATTTAATCTCAACATCCAAGAATTCCAATTCATTTTAAAAATAAAATATTTTCATGAAATGACAAGAATTGGAACTCTTTAAGCTTTTCTTAGCACTCAATATGATTCATTCCAAACATCTCATTTAGACTTAACCTAAAGTCTAAGTGTAGTACTAACTCTTGCATCTCATGCTATAGTACAATTGAGATAGAAGCCAATATAACATTTTAGCATTTCAATGGAAACTATGATTAAGTCATAAGCTATCTTCCATCAATGCATTATGCATAAGAAATTATGACAATGTTGACTCAAAACATATTTATGTACTTCAGCTCCTTTAAGCACCTTGTCCAAAATTATTTCTTAGTTAATGTGATTCAATTAAAATAGTAGCTAGAGAGCAAAATTTATGACAACTTTATTTTGAGACTATGAACTTAATAACAGGGGCATTATATTTTGCATCCATAACCATATAGTATGAAACCCAAAAAATACTATACTAGGTGCAACGACAACCTAATCCTGCAATTAATATTCCTCAGCATAGAGTGAATATCAACCACTATGATCAAGCGAGAATTATTTTCATTATTAATGCTATCATGGTAACTCTTACCAAACAAAAATAATTTGCCGCTTTTCCTTTGGCCTCTAAGTAATAATAGCAAGAACTCAACATAGAGGATACTATTAAACTTAGTCTAGTGTACACCATTGTCTAGAATCATGTGTAGCCACATTTCATCCCTTTAACAAGCTTATTTTGTAGTACCATGATAAAAACACCCTCCGCATGGAATGCAAAGCTCGAAACTAAGACAAGGTGTTTGATCAAACCACTATAAACCAGGAAATTCAATCTTGTAGTACCATGAAATAAACATCCTCCGCATGGAACACAAGGCTCGAGTCCAAGATGAGATGTTTACCCCACACTACTATGAACCGACAATGGAGGCTGTGAGATCCAACCCTTGTATCTCTCTCCCACTAGAAATTTTAAAACAAGTGGATTGTGATGAAATCATTATGGTCTAATCACAATTTTAACCCTACACATCAAATGTTCTTAATTGTTTAAATTCAATGTGATGTAACTAAGTCACATTATTATAGCGTAACAAACATTTGCACAATCACAAAGAAGTTTAACCTTGTAATCTATGAAGTATATACCCTTCGCATGGAATGCAAGAATCGAAGTCAAGACAAGGTATCTATTCACATGACAATAAACTTAACAAAAGGGTTATTTCAGCACTCCCACTCATTGTTTGCGTTTTTCTTTAAATAATTGTGATCCCATCACAGCTAATAACCTTGCACTTGATAAAGACTCTAATCTTATTAGAATCACTAACTAAAATGGAAGTCCTAAACTATTTAGGATTCTTTAAACACTAATGTATCAAAAATTAGTTATATAGAACTCTATCTTTAATTTACTAAATAAAAAGTTCTAATCTCATTAGAAAATATATATACATTTTAATTAAGCTTTAATCTCATTAAAACTTCTAATTAAAATAAATTAAGGACTTTTAATCATACAACAATTCCAATCTCATTAGAATGTTTCTTAAAAGACAAGTCTTAAACAATTTAGGACTAAGAGTTCTATTTAACTAATATCTTTGATCTCATTAAGTCTTTTAGTTAGAACCATGTGTAATCTCATCACACATTTCCTTAAACTTTATACATTTGAAAAAATTTAGAAAATATTCAAAATTCCTTTCAAATGTATTTTTGCGAGAATCTCGCGACTAAGCTCTTCCCGCGAAAAAGACGTAAGGAAAAATAGTGAAAACACAAAATTCAGACAGAAACTTTTGCTACTGTCGCACGGGTATCTCGCGACTAAGCACTTCCCGTGAAAACGAGTTAAAGCAAAAAATTGAAAACACAAAAAATCAGACAGAAACTTTCGCTACTGTCTCGCGACTAAAGTGGTTGGGCCCAACACTCTGAAAAACCAAACCCATTAAACTTATCTCAAGGGAAAATTTTGTATCTTCGTTAAGAGATTATGAATTCCGTCTTGAGAATATATGTTCCATCAACATAAAATGCTGCTGCCCAACATACTGAGGTTTTGACCGTAACTTATAGATCCCACTCCTGATATATCAAAGCAACCTACATCTCATGATCAGGTCCATTATTCTCTCAGGATTTAGAGTTGATGTAAATAAAAGTCGTGAGATTTATTATTCATTTGACAGTCGTTAGGAGAATAATAAATCTCACAGCTGTGCAGTTCAATATGTCTTAACTCTTAAAACATATCAACATACGAACTAAAAATCACCATTTCCATGATCAAGAAAAATCATCTTAGTTGATATGTTATAGTCTTTGCAGATGAAACGCCCAATTTAATCACCGACTACGAACTACATTCTAAGTTTACAAAGAACTTGCAATTTATATCTTCTGTGAATTTTCACATAAATCGCTTACTATGCATCTCATGGACTATGATAATGTCCAATTAGTTCATTTATAAATAGTCTCATGTAATTAAACAATTTAATTATTTATGACAAGCCAATAAATTGGATTTTAGGGCATAAACCCGAACATCTACTTCATTCGCAATTGATAACATGCACTATGAAAATTTCAGAATTTAAGAACAAGAAAGCGTACCTTGGTGCGGTGAGATTCAAAACCAAAAATCAGAAGTTCTTGGGAAGACTTTTAATCTTCACTCCAATTCCACTTAACACCCAGGATGTGTGGTCTCTCAATCAGTTTCCAAGGAAAGAACAGGGGAGTGTCCAACACTCACATACAAACCATTTCATTCATTGTTTAATCTTGATGAAAAACAGTTATGAAAAGACTCACTTAAAGAACCTCTGAAATTCTGTATGTTTCTCTCCTTATATATAACTAATTATCTAATTGGGCTAGCCTTTTGAGCCATTCCAATTGGGCTCTAGTGTGTGGCTTGGAGTGGGACCAAAAGGGAACAAATAAGACTCTAGCTCCAATGGGCCTTGGGCTTCTCTGTCAACTATTGACATGTCCAAAGTTACCATTAATTATATTCAACACAACTATATAAATATAATTGTACTGTAGGCCTTATTAATAAATTATATCCCAAGACTTTATTATACATGCAGTCCTTTCATTAAAATATTCGTAGTAATACAAAGTCATGAATATAGACTGCCACTTTGAAGATTACTACATCTTAATCCTTGAGTACCCGGTTTAATCCTTAATGTTATTCATCTTATATTTAGGAAATCCAATTCCATAAATATATACATTTGTAACTCCTTACTAAAATGGTTGGGCCCAACACTCTGAATAACCAAACCCATTAAACTTATTTCAAGGGAATATTTTATATCTCCGTTAAAAGATTATGAATTCCATCTTGAGAATATATGTTCCATCAACATTAAATGCGGCTACCCAACATATTGAGATTTTGACCGTAACTTGTAGATCTCACTCCTGATATATCAAAGCAACCTACATCTCATGATCAGGTCCATTATTCTCTCAGGATTTACATTTGATGTAAATGGAAGTCGTGATATTTATTATTCATTTGACAATCGTTAGGAGAATAATAAATTTCACAGCGGTGTAGTTCAATATGTCTTAACTCTTAAAACATATCAACATACCAACTAGAAATCTCTATTTCCATGGTCAAAACAGATCATCTTAGTTGATATGTTATAGTCTTCGCAGATGAAACGCCCAATTTCATCACTCATTACGAACTACATTCTGAGTTTACAAAAAACTTGCAATTTATATCTTCTGTGACTTTTCACATAAATCGCATACTATGCATCTCATGGACTAAGATAATGTCCCATTAGTTCATTTATAAATAGTCTCATGTAATTAAACAATTTAATTATTTATAACAACCAATAAATTGGATTTTAGGGCATAAACCCCAACATCTACTTCATTCGCAATTGATAACATGCACTACGAAAATTTCAGAATTTAAGAACAAGAAAACGTACCTTGGTGCGGTGAGATTCAAAACCAAAAATCAGAAGTTCTTGGGAAGACTTCTAATCTTTACTCCAATTCCACTTAACGCCCAAGATGTGTGGTCTCTCAATCAGTTTCCAAGGAGAGAACAAGAGAGTGTCCAACACTCACATACAGTCCATTTTGTTCATTGTTTAATTTTGATGAAAAACACTTATGAAAAGACTCACTTAAAGAACCACTGAAATTCTGTATGTTTCTCTCCTTATATATAACTAATTATCTAATTAGGCTAGCCTTTTGGGTCATTCCAATTAGGCTCTAGTGTGTGGCTTGGAGTGGGACCCAAAGGAAACAAATAAGACTCTAGCTCCAATGGGCCTTGGGCTTTTCTGTCAACTTTTGAAATGTCCAAAGTTACCATTAATTATATTTAATACCACTATGTGAATATATTCCAAGACTTTATTATACATGCAACCCCTTCATTAAAATATTCGTAGTAATACAAAGTCATGAATATAGACTGCCACTTTAAAGATTACTACATCTTAATCCTTGAGTACCCGGTTTAATCCTTAATGTTATTCATCATATATTTATGAAATCCAATTCCATAAATATATACTTTTGTAACTCCTTACTAAAGTGGTTGGGCCCAATACTCTGAATAACCAAACCCATTAAACTTATCTCAAGAGAATATTTTATATCTCCGTTAAGAGATTATGAATTCCATCTTGAGAATATATGTTCCATCAACATTAAATACGGCTACCCAACATACTGAGGTTTTGACCGTAACTTATAGATCTCACTCCTGATATATTAAAGCAACCTACATCTCATGATCAGGTCCATTATTCTCTCAGGATTTAGAGTTGATATAAATAGAAGTCGTAAGATTTATTATTCATTTGACAGTCGTTAGGAGATTAATAAATCTCACAGCGGTCCAATTCAATATGTCTTAACACTTAAAACATATCAACATATTGTAACGACTCAAGGAAAAGCGCTAGCCACATCTGCGTTATACCTCAAAAGGACTAGTCACTATTGAGGCTCCTTGTAGTTGTTAATAAAGCCCAGATCTACCCAGTAAATACCCGATGTGGGACTCATCACACACCCACACACATCACACAATCAATCAATCAAATTGGGGCATCACAATCTCCCCCACTTAAATCCCTAACGTCCTCGTTAGGGCCCACTTTGTGGGGTAGTGTCTCTGAGCCCACACGGGGTTACTGGGTCGGCTCTGATACCATATGTAACGACTCAAGGAAAAGCGCTAGCCACATCTGCGTTATACCTCAAAAGGACTAGTCACTATTGAGGCTCCTTGTAGTTATTAATAAAGCCCAGATCTACCCAGTAAATACCCGATGTGGGACTCATCACACACCCACACACATCACACAATCAATCAATCAAATTGGGGCATCACACATATCAACTAGAAATATCCATTTCCATGATCAAGACAAATCATCTTAGTTGATATGTTATAATCTTCACAGATGAAACGCCTAATTTCATCACCGACTACGAATTACATTCTGAGTTTACAAAGAACTTGCAATTTATATCTTCTATGACTTTTCACATAAATCGCATACTATGCATCTCATGGACTAAGATAATGTCCCACTAGTTCATTTATAAATAGTCTCATATAATTAAACAATTTAATTATTTATGACATGCCAATAAATTGGATTTTAGGGCATAGGCCCCAACAATCTCCTACTTGCCCTCAAAGACAATTTACCATATATCCGAACTTATCTCCCTTTAGAGTAATTTATAGTCACTTTAAGGCAAGGTTTGGAAACAAATTTCAGTCAGATTTAATGCATAAATTATCTTTTCTACTACTACTCCTCACGTATTCATATCTCTCTTATGAGATAATACTTACGCATAATTTGTATCTTCACCACCTTAGATGAACACATATCTTGAAGTCCAACTTCATGAATCACTATCAAACTATAAGTCAGCATATAATCTCTCATTCTCCTAATATATATGAGTATATGCTTTTACTCCCGCTAAATTAAGTGGTCTTTGATTCAATTGATATTTTTTTACCATGCCCACCGCAAAATAGATATTTAGCCTAGTATATAGCATAGCATAAAGACTTCCTATTGATATGGTATTAGGAACCATCTTAAAAAATGCTCTTCCTTTTATATGTCTTAGGACTATTGTCCTATATAAAGGAACTTCAAACTTAAATGGAAAGAATCCTTTCTTGAAGTATTACATATTATACTTGGCTACAATTTAATCTATTTAAGAAGTTTGAGATAGACCCAACATCCTAATTTCTGAATTTTAACAAAGTTTAAATTCTTAGGATGTGACTAGTCTTTCCCAAGTACTTTATATCAAATTGGATTAGACAACAAAAACATTATTGATGACAATAACTTTACATCATTCTAAATGATTAGAATGTAATCAACATACATTAAGAAATTTATTATTCTATATAGCTTTTACACACATAAGGCTTTTTGATACTTGATCAAAATCAAACAATTTGATTCCTTGATCAAAGATGACATTTTATGATTCAGATGCTTGCTTTAATTCTTAAATGGAGTTTAAGCAACTTGCATACTAAAGACTACTGTTTCTTTGCTATATGTACAAGTCTAGTTACATCATATAGATGTCTTCCTTAAGATTGCTACCAAAAGAAGCTCTCTTGATTTCCATTGTCATATTTCACCCAAATGAAATATAATGGATAAGAGAATCTAGATAGAGTCAATCTTGACTATTGTTGAAAAAATCTTTTCATAATTGAACCATTTCTTTCTAAATAAATCTTTTCGTCACTAGTCTTGACTTTGAAGGTTTGCACCTTCAAATCTATCAATCTCATTTACTTGTAGACCTATTTGAAAACAATAGGCCTAATGCCATTAGGTGCCTCTACCAGTTCTAGACTTCAAATAGAATCCAATTCTATTCACATAACCTTGATCCAGTAATCCATATTAATATCATCTAATGCCTTTACGTAGGACCGAGGATCAAATTCATATCCTTATGGAATGACTTCAAAAGTTTATCCCAAAAGTATGAATTTACTTGGTAATTAATAATCCTCCCACTACGATATTGTACCGGTGTATTAGCTATACATCTAGAATAATGCCTTGTGGTGTATCTAATACAACCATCTCATTTTCAACTGTATTTTGTCGTTGTTTTTCAACAAATTCTGATATTTTTCTTCTAGAACAATCTATGATTTGCTTTAAGATTATTCATATAGTCATCATCAAGAACTTTGTATTTGTATTTTACAAACATCTTGTCTTCTTTATGACTACCAAAACAATCTTTTGCAATTCCTTTTGGATACGCATCACAAAAACACATTTTCTACCTTTTGATTTCAATTTGTCAGACTTCCTTTCTAGCACAAGTGCTTGACATTTCCAAAAGTGGAAATATCATATACTAGGTTTTCACCCAATCCACAATTTGACAAATGTCTTAGGAACAAACTTTTGAAATCAACATTAGAAAATGTATAGTAATTATTAGAGTATATCTACAAAAGAAATAAGCAGATGGAAATACTTATCAAGTGCTTTACTATTTCTAAAAGAGTCTTATTCCTCTTTCATGTATGCATTGACTTAAAGAAGTCATTGAAACTTTATTCCTTTACAATAAAGGAGCCCTAGATCTTATTATCCTCTAAATAGAATTCATAGACTAGGAATATGGCAAAATAATGGTTCTAAAAGCCAATCTTTCACCAATCTTGAATATGATTTAAATTAATAAGATCTAGGCTTAAGTGCCAAATACATACAATACCAAAGGATGGAAACTTTCTCTTTGAAAGGTAAAACATGTAAATTTCCATTTAGAAAATAATCATGGACAATGCTTAGCTTTACCAAAACAGAAACACTTTCCTTTTGGTCATGCTTTTGAATCTAATTTCTTTTTGGCAACTCCTAGGAAAACTTGCTTGTCCAACTGTTTGGTATTATAATTCATCTTCTTATCACCCTTACCTTTTGGTTCAGGCTAAGAATTTGAATTAAATCATATTAGCTTTTAGGATGTCTTCCATTGTATAGAACTCACTCATCAATTTAGATAACATAAAAATAATTTATTTTGAAAACTACCTAAACTGATCAAATGATTCTAACAAGGACTTGTGGATCATATCCATATAAGATTAACATTTAATCTCTACATCCAAGAATTCCAATTCATTTTTAAAATTAAAATATTTTCATAAAATGACAGAATTGGAACTCCTTAAGCTTTTCTTAGCACTCAATATGATTCATACCAAACATCTCATTTAGACTTAAACTAAAGTCTAAGTGTAAACTAACTCTTGCATCTCATGCTGTAGCACACTTAAGATAGTAGCCAATGCAACATTTTAGTATTTCAATGGAGATTATGATCAAATCATAAGCTATCTTCCATAAATGCATCATGCATGGGAAATTATGACAATACTGAATCGAAACATATTTATGAATTTCAGCTCCTTTAAGCACCATGTCCAAGATTATTTCTTAGTTAATGTGATTCAATTAAAATAGTAGCTAGAGAACAAAATTAATGACAAATTTATTTTGAGACTATGAACATAATTACAGGGACATTATATTTTGCATCCATAACCATATAGTATGAAACCCAAAAATACTATACTAGGTGCAACGACAACCTAATCCCGCAATTAATATTCCTCAGAAGTAAGGTCATACCAATCACTATGATTTGGCGAGAAATATTCTCATTATTAATGCTATCATGGTAACTCTTACCAAACAAAAATAATTTGCCGCTTTTCCTTCGGCTTCTAAGTAATAATAGCAAGAACTCAGCATAGAGGATACTATTAAACTTAGTCTAGTGTACACCACTATCTAGAATCATGTGTAGCCACATTTCATTCCTTTAATAGGCTTATTTTGTAGTACCATGATAAAAACACCCTCCGCATGGAATGCAAAGCTCGAAACTAAGACAAGATGTTTGATCAAACCACTATAAACTAGGAAATTCAATGTTGTAGTACCATGAAATAAACATCCTCTGCATGGAACGCAAGGCTTGAGGCCAAGACGAGATGTTTACCCCACACCACTATGAACTGACAATGGAGGCCGTGAGATCCAACCCTTGTATCTCTCTCCCACTAGAAATTTTAAAACAAGTGGATTGTAACGAAATCATTGTGATCTAATCACAATTTTAACCCTACACATCAAATGTGTTTAATTGTTTATATTCAATGCGATGTAACTAAGTCACATCACTAAAGCGTAACGAACATTCGCGCAATCACAAAGAAGTTTAACCTTGTAATCCAAGAAGTAGATACCCTCCACATGGAATGCAAGACTTGAAGTCAAGGCAAGGTATCTATTCACATTACAATAAACTTAACAAAAGGGTTATTTCAGCACTCCCACTCATTATTTGGGTTTTTCTTAAATAATTGTGATCCAATCACAACTTATAACCTTGCACTTGTTGAAGACTCTAATCTTATTAGAATCACTAACTAAAATGGAAGTCCTAAACTATTTAGGATTCCTTAAACTCTAATGGATCAAAAATTAGTTTTAAAGAACTCTATCCTTAATTTACTAAATAAAAAGTTCTAATCTCATTAGAAAATATATATACCTTTTAATTAAGTTTTAATCTCATTAAAACTTCTAATTAAAATAAATTAAGGACTTTGAATCATACAATAATTCCAATCTTATTAGAATGTTTCTTAAAAGACAAGTCCTAAACTATTTAGGGCTAAGAGTTCTATTTAACTAATATCTATGATCACATTAGGCCTTTTAGTTAGAACCATGTGTAATCTCATTACACATTTCCTTAAACTTTATACATTTGAAAACATTTAGAAAATATTCAGAATTCCTTTCAAATGTATTTTTGCAAGAATCTCACGACTAAGCTCTTCCCGTGAAAAAGACGTAAGGAAAAATAGTGAAAACACAAAATTCAGACAGAAACTTTCGCTACTATCTCACGGGTATCTTGCGACTAAGCACTTCCCGCGAAAACGATTTAAAGCAAAAAATTGAAAACAAAAAAATCAGACAGAAACTTTCGCTACTGTCTCGCGACTTGTTCGCGAGTAAAGCTTACCCGCAAAAAGTTTTTGTCTTTAGAATCATTTTTCGCTAGTAACTTCATGGGAAGCTAACCCGCGAAAAACCCATGTTTTCAGTTTTTCCAGAGTAGTTGCAAACAGTTTTCAATGATTTTTCATGAACAAACAACCATCATATGAACATGATATGCAGAATTTGATATCAAAACTGAATTCGATTGATGCTATAGCCTTAAAGACGAATTTAACATACTTAAATTCAGATTTAAACAACATCATAATATCAAAATCAATTTTCATCAAAACATAGTTTCAACAACCATGCAGAAAATTAAATACATAAATAATCTTCTAACATCTTGAAACTGTCATGTCTAATTCCAAAACTCCACCAAACATGTTATTCAGATTCAAATTGAAGACCGCTCTGATACCAATTGTTGGGAAAATACATGTGTTCATATCACATACAAAACATACATAGCGGAAAATTAACGGATCTACTTCATTTGCAATTGATAACATGCACTATGAAAATTTCAGAATTTAAGAACAAGAAAGCGTACCTTGGTGTGGCGAGATTCCAAACCAAAAATTAGAAGTTCTTGGGAAGACTTTTAATCTTCACTCCAATTCCACTTAATGTCCAAGATGTGTGGTCTCTCAATCAGTTTCCAAAGAGAGAACAAGGGAGTGTCCAACTATTGGGAAATATACATGTTTGCATCGAATACAAAACACACGCAGCGGAAAATAAACGGATCTACTTCATTCGCAATTGATAACATGCACTATGTAGGTTTTAGAATATGAGAACAAGAGAGTGTACCTTGATGCGGTGAAATTCAAAACCGAAATGAAGAAGTACTCGGGAACACTTTCAATCTTCACTCCAATTCCACTTGATGCCCAAGATGTGTCGTCTCTCAATCAGTTCTATGTTTTTCTAGAGAGAATATGAAAGAGTGTCTCTCTTCCTTATATCATATATTATTTTTACTTATTAAACATACAAACCATTTTATTCTATATAAAATTCTGTATGTTTCTCTCCACATAACTGATTATCTAATTGGGCTAGCCTTTTGGGCCTTCTCAATTGGGCTATAGTGTGTGGCTTGGAGTGGGACCAAAAGGGAACAAATAAGACACTAGCTCCAATCGGCCTTGGGCTTTTCTGTCCACTCTTGACAAGTCCAAAGTTACCATTAATTATATTTAATACCACTATATAAATATAATTGCACTCTAGGCCTCATTAATAAATTATATCCCAAGACTTTATTATACATGCAACCCCTTCATAAAATATTTGTAGTAATACAAAGTCATGAATATAGACTGCCACTTTGTAAATTACTACATCTTAATCTTTGAGTACCCGGTTTAATCCTTTTGTGTTATTCACCATATATTTATGAAATCCAATTTCATAAATATATACTTTAGTCTTACTAAAGTGGTTAGGCCTAACTCTCTGAATAACTGTACCCATTAAACTTATCTCAAGGGAATATTTTATATCTCCGTTAAGAGATATGAATTCCATCTTGAGAATATATGTTCCATCAACACTAAATGTGGCTGTCCAACATACTGAGGTTTTGACCGTTACTTTAGATCTCACTCCTGATATATCAAAGCAACCTACATTTCATGATCAGGTCCATTATTCTCTCAGGATTAAGAGTTCATGTGAATACAAGTCGTGAGATTTATTATTCAATTGACAGTCGTTAGGAGAATAATAAATCTCACAGCGGTCCAGTTCAATATGTCTTAACTCTTAAAACATGTCAACATATTAACTAGAAGTCACCATTTCCATGATCAAGACAAATCATCGTAGTTAATATGTTATAGTCTTCGCAGATGAAATGCCCAATTTCATCACCGGCTACGAACCAAAATTCTGAGTTGACGAAGAACTTGTGATTTATATCTTCTGTGACTTTTCACATAAATCACATACTATGCATCTCATGGACTATTTGATAATGTCCGAATATTCATGTTACCATTACTTTAGATAAGAATAAAACAACTTTATTAAACTCAATATTAAGTCATACATCATTTCTCACATAATGTCATACATAATATCATACATAGCATCATACAATAGGATTTAAGGGTACATATCCTAACAATATCTCCTACTTGCCCTAAAGACTATTGTGCACTAATCTAACTCTCATTCCCTCCAAATGTGACTCGAAGGTCCTTTGAGGCAAGACTTTGGTAAAGGGATCTGCTAGATTATTTGCACTTTCAATCTTTGCCACCACCACATCTCCACGAGCAACAATGTCTCGAATGATGTGGTACTTCCTTTTAATGTGCTTTCCTTTCTTGTGATTCGTTGGATCTTTGGATTGTGCAACCGCTCCACTATTGTCACAAAACAATGTAATAGGAACTTGCTCCATTCTCACTACACCAAGATCAGAAAGGAATTTCTTGAGCCAAACAGCTTCCTTTGCCGCCTCACAAGCAGCAACATATTCAGCTTCCATGGTAGAGTCCGCAATACAAGATTACTTAACACTCCTCCAACTTACGGCTCCACCTCCCAAGGTGAATACACATCCTGACGTGGACTTTCTGAAATCTAGATCTGATTGAAAATCTGAATCTGTATAGCCAATGGGAATCAAATCGTCACAATGGTAAACAAGCATATAATCTCTCGTTCTCCGTAGATACTTGAGAATATGCTTTACAGCTTGCCAATGTTGTGGTCCTGGATTTGATTGATATCGACTGACTATGCCAACTGAAAAACAGATATCTGGTCTAGTACAAAGCATGGCATACATGAGACTTCCTACTGCAGAAGCATAAGGAACTTGTCTCATCATATCTACTTCCTCTTGAGTCTTAAGCCTTTGGTCATCAGACAGAGGAACTCCATGTCTGAAAGGAAGTAATCCTTTCTTGGAGTTTTGCATGCTAAACCGTTCTAGAACCTTATCTATATATCCAGCTTTTGATAAGCCTAACATCTTATTCTTACGATTTGCCAAAGCTTGATCCCTAGAATAAAATTAGCCTCACCCAAGTCCTTCATATCAAATTGGCTTGACAACCAAACCTTTACTGATGACATGACCCCTACATCATTTCCAATGAGTAGAATATCGTCAACATAAAGCACTAGGAACATTACTACTTTGTCTTGATGTCTTTTGTACACACATGGTTCATCAAGATTTTGTTCAAAACCAAATATTTGATTGCTTGATCAAATCTGATGTTCCATGACCTAGATGCTTGCTTAAGTCCATATATGGACCTATTTAACTTGCATACCATATACTCTTGGTTCTTTGCTATGAAACCTTCTGGTTGTTTCATATAGATTTCCTCTTCAAGATTGCCATTAAGAAATGCAGTCTTCACATCTATTTTCCAAATCTCATAATCATAATGAGCAGCAATGGATAAGAGAATTCTGATAGATTTAAGCATTGCTACTGGTGAAAAGGTTTCCTCATAATCAATACCTTCTTTTTGAGTATACCCTTTTGCCACTAGCCTTGCTTTAAAGGTTTCAACCTTTCCATCTATCCCTCTCTTCCTCTTGTAAACCCATTTGCAACCAATAGGTTTAATGCTATTAGGCGCCTTTACAAGATCCCAAACTTGATTGGAATACATGGAATCTAATTCTGATTTCATAGCTTGAACCCAATGATGTGTATCTATATCATTCATTGCTTCTTCATAAGTGTAAGGATCAGTTTCGGCCTCCTCTGAGATAGCCTCATAAGTCTCTCCAAGACCTATGAATATTATAGGTTGCCTAACATTCCTCCCACTACGACGAGGCAACTGTGTACTAGACATCTCATGAGTAGTATCTTGTGGTGTATCCAATACAGCCACATCATCCCTGGTTTCAACCATTGGTTGTTCAATTACAAGTTCATTCATTTCAGCCAAGACAACTCTACTTCTAGGAGTGAAATCATTCATATAGTCATTTTCCAAGAATTTGGCATTTGTACTAACAAACACTTTATTATCTTTATGACTATAGAATAAACCTCCAGCAGTTCCTTTTGGATACCCTACAAAGAATACCACTTCTGTTTTAGACTGTAACTTGTCAGACTTTCCTTTTAACACATGTACTGGACAACCCCAAATATGGAGATGTCTCATACTAGGCTTACGCCCATTCCACAACTCTACAAGTGTTTTAGGAACAGACTTCGAAGGTACTAAATTCAGAAGATACATTGCAGTATTTAAGGCATATCCCCAAAAAGAAGTTGGTAGAGTCGAATAACTCATCATGGACCTAACCATATCTAAAAGAGTCATATTCCTTCTTTCCGCTACACCATTTTGTTGTGGAGTTCCAGGTGTAGTCAATTGAGATAAAATCCCATTTTCAGTTAAGTAATCCTTAAAATCCCCAAGAAGGTATTCGCCACCACGATCAGATCGAATGGCCTTTATGCGTTTACCCAATTGATTCTCAACTTCAGCCCTAAACTCTTTGAACTTTTCAAAGGCTTCGGACTTCCGTTTCATTAGGTACACATAACCAAATCTAGAGTAATCATCAGTGAATGTAATGAAATACTCATAGCCACCTCTTGCTTGGATTGACATAGGACCACAAACATCCGTATGAACTAATTCTAGCAACTCTTGGGCTCTTCTACCTTTTGCATTAAAAGGTCGTTTGGTCATTTTGCCTTCCAAACAAGATTCACAAACTGGAAATTCATCAAAGTCCAATGGCTCTAAGAGACCATCTTTGATCAGCCTTTGAATTCTGTTTGGATTAATATGACCCAAACACAAGTGCCAAAGATATGCATCATTAGTAGAAGGAAACTTTCTCTTTAATGATTTTACATGAGAGTTATTATCTAATTCAGAATTATATAATTCATGCTTATCATGAGTTAAAATATAAAGACCATCCACAATATTGCCAGAACAGATAAATGTTTTACCCTTCTTTACTACAACATTGTCTTTAAGGATAACACAATATCCACTTTTACCTAAATAAGTTGCAGAAATTAAATTCCTACGAACATTAGGTACATACAGACAGTCTTGCAATATTAAAACTCTAGTTTCAAAGCATAAATTAAACACTCCAATAGCTACAACTGAAATCCTACTCCCATCAGCCAAGGTCAGAAACAACTCTCCTTCTTTAAGTCTTTTGGTCTCCTAGAACCCCTGCAAAGAATTGCAGATATGATTAGTACAACCTGAATCCACACACCAGGAATCCGTGGGATTTTGTACCAAACATATTTCAAGAAGGAATGAAATTTTCATACCCTTATTAGCAGCCTTGAACTTTGGACAATTCCTCTTCCAATGTCCTTTCTCACCACAATGGAAACATTTTCCTTTCAGCTTCTTTCCTTTGTCGGCAACCCCTAAGACAATTTGTTTACCATCTTGTTTAGTGAAGTCCTTCTTCTTCTTCTTCTTCTTACCCTTGCCTTTCGACTTAGGTTGAGAAGTAGAAGCTTCACCCACATTGGCTTCAACATTAGAAGTACCAAGGATGCCTTCCGCCGCTACCAACTCATTCATTAATTCAGACAAAGAATAAATCTTTTTGTTCATGTTGTAATTAAGTCTGAATTCCTTGAATGATTCCGGTAGTGACTGGAGTATCATATCCACTTGGGATTCTCCATCATTGTCGGCACCCAAAACTTCTAAAGTATTCAGATTAGAGATCATTGTAAGACAATGTTCTCTCACTGAACTACCTTCAGCCATTTTGGTATTATAAATTTGCCTCATGGTTTCTTGCCTTGCAGAACGGCCTTGCTCACCAAACATTTCCTTCAGACTTAACATAATGTCCGAAGCTAGTTCTACATCCTGCATTTGATGCTGTAGAACATTTGAGATGGACGCTAGGATGTAGCACTTGGCCATTTCATTAGATTTCTGCCAACGATCATATCGTTGTTTTTCCTCAGGAGGAGCATCTAATGAAGGAAAGCTAGGACATGGTTGAGTAAGCACATATTTGTGCTCGACAGCTGTGAAAACTATGTCCAAGTTTCTTTTCCAGTCAACATAATTGGTTCCAGTCAGTTTGTTTTGATTAAGAATGCTAACAAGTGGGCTAAATGATGCCATGTTCAAATCTAAAAATAATAAATTATGCATGTTTAAAAGATAAAAACCTTTATTTTAAAATATCTAGTGGGAGAGAGATACAAGGGTTGGATCTCACGGCCTTCATTGTTGGTTCATAGTAGTATGAAATATATATTTTGTCTTAGCTTCGAGCTTTGCATTCCATGCGGAGAATATGTATTTCATGGTCCTACAAGATTGAATTTCTTGCTTTATAGTGGTTTGATCAAACACCTTGTCTTAGCTTCGAGCTTTGCATTCCATGCGGAGGGTGTTTTGTATCATGGTACTACATGATAAGCCTGTTAAGGGGATGAAATGTGGCTACACATGATTCTAGACAATGGTATACACTAGACTAAATATTATAGTATCCTCTATGCTGAGTTCTTGCTATAATCATTTAGAGGCCAAATGTATAACGGCATATTATTAAGTGTTTGATAAGAGTTATCATGATAGCACTAATAATGAAAATAGTTCTCAATCAATCATAGTATTTAATGTTCACTCTATGCTGAGGGATATTGAGTATGTGATTGGGTTGTCGTTGCATATATTATATTATGGTTTTATTAAGGTTCCATACTATATGTTTATATGCTAAATTGATAATGTCCAGTTTACTTATTATATTCATGTTTATTATTTTCAGATTTGAACATGGCATCATTTAGCCCACTTGTTAGCATTCTTAATCAAAACAAACTGACTGGAACCAATTATGTTGACTGGAAAAGAAACTTGGACATAGTTCTCACAGCTGAAGAGCACAAATATGTGCTTACTCAACCATGTCCTAGCTTTCCTTCATTAGATGCTCCTCCTGAGGAAAAACAATGATATGATCGTTGGCAGAAATCTAATGAAATGGCCAAGTGCTACATCCTAGCGTCCATCTCAAATGTTCTACAGCATCAAATGCAGGATGTAGAACTAGCTTCGGACATTATGTTAAGTCTGAAGGAGATGTTTGGTGAGCAAGGCCGTTCTGCAAGGCAAGAAACCATGAGGCAAATTTATAATACCAAAATGGCTGAAGGTAGTTCAGTGAGAGAACATTGTCTTACAATGATCTCTAATCTGAATACTTTAGAAGTTTTGGGTGCCGACATTGATGGAGAATCCCAAGTGGATATGATACTCCAGTCACTACCGGAATCATTCAAGGAATTCAGACTTAATTACAACATGAACAAAAAGATTTATTCTTTGTCTGAATTAATGAATGAGTTGGTAGCGGCGGAAGGCATCCTTGGTACTTCTAATGTTGAAGCCAATGTAGGTGAAGCTTCTACTTCTCAACCTAAGTCGAAAGGCAAGGGTAAGAAGAAGAAGAAGAAGGACTTCACTAAGCAGGAGGGTAAACAAATTTTCTTAGGGGTTGCCGACAAAGGAAAGAAGCTGAAAGGAAAATGTTTCCATTGTGGTGAGAAAGGACATTGGAAGAGAAATTGTCTAAAGTTCAAGGCTGCCAATAAGGGTATAAAAATTTCATTCCTTCTTGAAATATGTTTGGTACAAAATCCCATGGATTCCTGGTGTGTGGATTCAGGTTGTACTAATCATATCTGCAATTCATTGCAGGAGTTCTAGGAGACCAAAAGACTTAAAGAAGGAGAGTTGTTTCTGACCTTGGCTGATGGGAGTAGGATTCCAGTTGTAGCTATTGGAGTGTTTAATTTATGCTTTGAAACTAGTGTTTTAATATTGCAAGACTGTCTGTATGTACCAAATGTTCGTAGGAATTTAATTTCTGCAACTTATTTAGGTAAAAGTGGATATTGTGTTATCCTTAAAGACAATGTTGTAATAAAGAAAGGTAAAACATTTATCTGTTCTGGCAATATTGTGGATGGTCTTTATATTTTAACTCCTGATAAGCATGAATTATATAATTCTGAATTAGATAATAACTCTTATGTAAAATCATTAAAGAGAAAGTTTCCTTCTATTCATGATGCATATCTTTGGCACTTGCGTTTGGGTCATATTAATCGAAACAGAATTCAAAGGCTGATCAAAGATGGTCTCTTAGAGCCATTGGACTTTGATGAATTTCCAGTTTGTGAATCGTGTTTGAAAGGCAAAATGACCAAACGACCTTTTAATGCAAAAGGTAGAAGAGCCCAAGAGTTGCTAGAATTAGTTCATACGGATGTTTGTGGTCCTATGTCAATCCAAGCAAGAGGTGGCTATGAGTATTTCATTACATTCACTGATGATTACTCTAGATCTGGTTATGTGTACCTAATGAAACGGAAGTCCGAAGCCTTTGAAAATTTCAAAGAGTTTAGGGCTGAAGTTGAGAATCAATTGGGTAAACGCATAGAGGCCATTCGATCTGATCGTGGTGGCGAATACCTTCTTGGGGATTTCAAGGATTACTTAACTCAAACTTGGATTGTATCCCAATTGACTGCACCTGGAACTCCACAACAAAAAGGTGTAGCGGAAAGAAGGAATAGGACTCTTTTAGATATGGTTAGGTCCATGATGAGTTATTCGACTCTACCAACTTCTTTTTGGGGATATGCCTTAAATACTGCAATGTATCTTCTGAATTTAGTACCTTCGAAGTCTGTTCCTAAAACACTTGTAGAGTTGTGGAATGGGCGTAAGCCTAGTATGAGACATCTCCATATTTGGGGTTGTCCAGTACATGTGTTAAAAGGAAAGTCTGACAAGTTACAGTCTAAAACAGAAGTGGTATTCTTTGTAGGGTATCCAAAAGGAACTGCTGGAGGTTTATTCTATAGTCATAAAGATAATAAAGTGTTTGTTAGTACAAATGCCAAATTCTTGGAAAATGACTATATGAATGATTTCACTCCTAGAAGTAGAGTTGTCATGGATGAAATGAATGAACCTGTAATTAAACAACCAATGGTTGAAACTAGGGATGATGTGGCCGTATTGGATACACCACAAGATAATACTCATGAGATGTCTAGTACACAGTTGCCTCGTCGTAGTGGGAGGAATGTTAGGCCACCTATAAGATTCATAGGTCTTGGAGAGACTTATGAGGCTATCTCAGAGGAGGCCGAAACTGATCCTTACACTTATGAAGAAGCAATGAATGATATAGATGCACATCATTGGGTCCAAGCTATGAAATCAGAATTAGATTCCATGTATTGCAATCAAGTTTGGGATCTTGTAAAGGCGCCTAACGGCATTAAACCTGTTGGTTGCAAATGGGTTTACAAGAGGAAGAGAGGGATAGATGGAAAGGTTGAAACCTTTAAAGCAAGGCTAGTGGCAAAAGGGTATACTCAAAAAGAAGGTATTGATTATGAGGAAACCTTTTCACCAGTAGCAATGCTTAAATCTATCAGAATTCTCTTATCTATTGCTGCTCATTATGATTATGAGATTTGGTAAATGGATGTCAAGACTGCATTTCTTAATGGCAATCTTGAAGAGGAAATCTATATGAAGCAATCAGAAGGTTTCATAGCAAAGAACCAAGAGCATATGGTATGCAAGCTGAATAGGTCCATTTATGGACTTAAGCAAGCATCTAGGTCATAGAACATCAGATTTGATCAAGCAATCAAATCATTTGGTTTTGAACAAAATCTTGATGAACCATGTGTGTACAAAAAACATCAAGACAAAGTAGTAATGTTCCTAGTGCTTTATGTTGATGATATTCTACTCATTGGAAATGATGTAGGTGTAATGTCATCAGTAAAGGTTTGGTTGTCAAGCCAATTTGATATGAATGACTTGGGTGAGGCTAATTTTATTCTAGGGATCAAGCTTTGGCGAGATCGTAAGAATATGATGTTAGGCTTATCACAAGCTGGATATATAGATAAGGTTCTAGAACGGTTTAGCATGCAAAACTCCAAGAAAGGATTACTTCCTTTCAGACATGGAGTTCCTCTGTCTGATGACCAAAGGCCTAAGACACAAGAGGAAGTAGATATGATGAGACAAGTTCCTTATGCCTCTGCAGTAGGAAGTCTCATGTATGCCATGCTTTGTACTAGACCAGATATCTGTTTTTCAGTTGGCATGGTCAGCCGATATCAATCAAATCCAGGACCACAACATTGGCAAGTTGTAAAGCATATTCTCAAGTATCTACGGAGAATGAGAGATTATATGCTTGTTTACTGTTGTGAGGATTTGATTCCCGTTGGCTATACAGATTCAGATTTTCAATCAGATCTAGATTTTAGAAAGTCCACGTCAAGATGTGTTTTCACCTTGGGAGGTGGAGCCATAAGTTGGAGGAGTGTTTAGCAATCTTGTATTGCGGACTCCACCATGGAAGCTGAATATGTTGCTTCTTGTGAGGCGGCAAAGGAAGCTGTTTGGCTCAAGAAATTCCTTTCTGATCTTGGTGTAGTGAGAATGGAGCAAGTTCCTATCACATTGTTTTGTGACAATAGTGGAGCGGTTGCACAATCCAAAGATCCAAGGAATCACAAGAAAGGAAAGCACATTGAGATAAAGTATCACATCATTCGAGACATTGTTGCTCGTGGAGATGTGATGGTTGCAAAGTTTGAAAGTGCAAATAATTTAGCAGATCCCTTTACCAAAGCCTTGCCTCAAAGGACCTTCGAGTCACATTTGGAGGGAATGGGAGTTAGATTAGTGAACAATAGTCTTTAGGGAAAGTGGGAGATTGTTAGGATATGTGCCCTTAAATCCTATTGTATGATGCTATGTATGATATTATGTATGACATTATGTGAGAAATGATGTATGACTTAATATTGTGTTTAATAAAGTTGTCTTATCTAAAATAATGGTAACATGAATATTTGGACATTATCAAATAGTCCATGAGATACATAGTATGCGATTTATGTGAAAAGTCACAGAAGATATAAATCACAAGTTCTTTGTAAACTCAGAATTTTGGTTCGTAGTCGGTGATGAAGTTGGGCATTTCATGTTGGGTGATATACATGTTTGAGATAAAGTATCACATCATTCGAGACATTGTTGCTCGTGGAGATGTGATGGTTGCAAAGTTTGAAAGTGCAAATAATTTAGCAGATCCCTTTACCAAAGCCTTGCCTCAAAGGACCTTCGAGTCACATTTGGAGGGAATGGGAGTTAGATTAGTGAACAATAGTCTTTAGGGAAAGTGGGAGATTGTTAGGATATGTGCCCTTAAATCCTATTGTATGATGCTATGTATGATATTATGTATGACATTATGTGAGAAATGATGTATGACTTAATATTGTGTTTAATAAAGTTGTCTTATCTAAAATAATGGTAACATGAATATTTGGACATTATCAAATAGTCCATGAGATACATAGTATGCGATTTATGTGAAAAGTCACAGAAGATATAAATCACAAGTTCTTTGTAAACTCAGAATTTTGGTTCGTAGTCGGTGATGAAGTTGGGCATTTCATGTTGGGTGATATACATGTTTGCATCGAATACAAAACATACGCAGAGGAAAAATAAACGGATCTACTTCATTCGCAATTGATAACATGCACTATGTAGGTTTCAGAATATAAGAACAAGAGAATGTACCTTGATGTGGTGAAATTCAAAACCGAATGAAGAAGAACTCGGGAATACTTTCAATCTTCACTCCAATTCCACTTGATGCCCAAGATGTGTGGTCTCTCAATCAGTTCTATGTTTTCTAGAGAGAATATGAAAGAGTGTCTCTCTTCCTTATTTCATGTCATTCACTTACTAAACATACAAACCATTTTATTTTATATAAAATTCTGTATGTTTCTCTCCACATAACTGATTATCTAATTGGGCTAGCCTTTTGGGCCTTCCTAATTGGGCTTTAGTGTGTGGCTTGGAGTGGGACCAAAAGGGAATACATAAGACACTAGCTCCAATAGGCCTTGGGCTTTTCTGTCAACTCTTGACAAGTCCAAAGTTACCATTAATTATATTTAATACCACTATATAAATATAATTGCACTCTAGGCCTCATTAATAAATTTTATCCTAAGACTTTATTATACATGCAACCCCTTCATAAAATATTCGTAGTAATACAAAGTCATGAATATAGACTGCCACTTTGTAAATTACTACATCTTAATCCTTGAGTACCCGGTTTAATCCTTTTAAGTTATTCATCATATATTTATGAAATCCAATTTCATAAATATATAATTTAGTCTTACTAAAGTGGTTAGGCCTAACTCTCTGAATAACTGTACCCATTAAACTTATCTCAAGAGAATATTTTATATCTCCGTTAAGAGATTATGAATTCCATCTTGAGAATATATGTTCCATCAACACTAAATGTGGCTGCCCAACATACTGAGGTTTTGACCGTTATTTTAGATCTCACTCCTGATATATCAAAGCAACCTACATTTCATGATCAGGTCCATTATTCTCTCAGGATTAAGCGTTCATGTGAATACAAGTCGTGAGATTTATTATTCAATTGACAGTCGTTAGGAGAATAATAAATCTCACAGCGGTCCAGTTCAATATGTCTTAACTCTTAAAACATATCAACATATTAACTAGAAATCACCACTTCCATGATCAAGACAAATCATCGTAGTTAATATGTTATAGTCTTCGCAGATGAAATGCCCAATTTCATCACCGACTACGAACCAAAATTCTGAGTTTACAAAGAACTTGTGATTTATATCTTCTGTGACTTTTCACATAAATCACATACTATGCATCTCATGGACTATTTGATAATGTCCGAATATTCATGTTACCATTATTTTAGATAAGAATAAAACAACTTTATTAAACGCAATATTAAGTCATACATGATCTCTCACATAATATCATACATAATATCATACATAGGATTTAAGGGCACATATCCTAACATTTCATCTGCGAAGACTATAACATATTAACTACGATGATTTGTCTTGATCATGGAAATGGTGATTTCTAGTTAATATGTTGATATGTTTTAAGAGTTAAGACATATTGAACTGGACCGCTGTGAGATTTATTATTCTCCTAACGACTGTCAATTGAATAATAAATCTCACGACTTGTATTCACATGAACTCTTAATCCTGAGAGAATAATGAACCTGATCATGAAATGTAGGTTGCTTTGATATAGCAGGAGTGAGATCTAAAGTAACGGTCAAAACTTCAGTATGTTGGGCAGCCACATTTAGTGTTGATGGAACATATATTCTCAAGATGGAATTCATAGTCTCTTAACGGAGATATAAAATATTCCCTTGAGATAAGTTTAATGGGTACAATTATTCAGAGAGTTAGGCCTAACCACTTTAGTAAGACTAAAGTATATATTTATGAAATTAGATTTCATAAATATATGATGAATAACTTAAAATGATTAAACCGGGTACTCAAGGATTAAGATGTAGTAATTTACAAAGTGGCAGTCTATATTCATGACTTTGTATTACTACGAATATTTTATGAAGGGGTTGCATGTATAATAAAGTCTTGGGATATAATTTATTAATGAGGCCTAGAGTGCAATTATATTTATATAGTGGTATTAAATATAATTAATGGTAACTTTGGACTTGTCAAGAGTTGACAGAAAAGCCCAAGGCCCATTGGAGCTAGTGTCTTATTTGTTCCCTTTTGGTCCCACTCCAAGCCACACACTAAAGCCCAATTGGGAAGGCCAAAAAGGCTAGCCCAATTAGATAATCAGTTATGTGGAGAGAAACATACAGAATTTTATATAGAATAAAATGGTTTGTATGTTTAATATGTGAAATAATATATGAAATAAGGAAGAGAGACTCTTTCAATTTCTCTCTAGAAAACATAGAACTGATTGAGAGACCACACATCTTGGGCATCAAGTGGAATTGGAGTGAAGATTGAAAGTCTTCCTGAATACTTCTTCATTCAGTTTTGAATTTCACAGCATCAAGGTACACTCTTTTGTTCCTATATTCTGAAACCTACATAGTGCATGTTATAAATTGCGAATGAAGTAGATCCGTTTATTTTCCGCTGCGTATGTTTTTTATTTGATGCAAACATGTATATTACCCAACATTAATCCTATCAATCGTTTTGTGAGTCAATTTAAACGTGCTAGTGTAATCTCACGCGGGTTCAATTCGGCCATGATTGGTTAATCCTATCCCTCGTTTCGTGATTCAACTCTACCGTGATCTTTTAATATCACGCGTATTCAATTTCGAAATGATCGTTTAATCTTATCAGAGATTTTGAGACTCAATTCGACCGTGCTCATTTAATTTCATGCGTATTCAATTCGGCCATGGTTGTTTAATTCTATCCACGATTTCAAGATTCAAATCGACCACGCTCGTTTAATCTCACATTGATTCAATTTGGCCATGATAGTTTAATCCTATCTATCTTTTCGAGATTCGGTTTGATTGTGCTCGTTTAATCTCAAGTGGATTCAATTCGGCCATGATCCTTTAATCCTATCAATCTTTTTGTGAGTCAATGTAACCGTGCTCGTGTAATCTCACGTGGGTTCAATTCGGCCGTGATTGGTTAATCCTATCCATCTTTTCGTGATTGAAATTGATCGTGCTCTTTTAATATCACGCGGATTCAATTTCACAGTGATCGTTTAATCCTATCAATCTTTTCGTGATTTAATTTGACCGCGCTCGTTAATCTCACACGGATTCAATTCGGCCATGATAGTTTAATCCTATCTATCTCTTCGAGATTCTATTCAATTGTGCTCGTTTAATCTCAAGTGGATTCAATTCTACTTAGTCGCGAGATTCTCGCGAAAATGCATTTGAAGGGAATTTTGAATTTTTTCTAAGTGTTTTCAAATGCATAAGGAGCAAGGCTATGTATGATGAGATTACACATGATTCTAACTAAAAGATCTAATGAGATTAAAGATATTAGTTAAATAGAACTCTTAGTCCTAAATAGTTTGGGACTTGTCTTTTATGAAACATTCTAATGATATTGGAATTGTTGTATGATTGAATGTCCTTAATTTATTTTAATGAGATTAAAGTTAATTAAAAGGTATATATTTTCTAATGAGATTAGAATTTTTTATTTAGTAAATTAAGGATAGAGTTCTATATAACTAATATTTGATTCGTTAGTGTTTAAGGAATCCTAAATAGTTTAGGACTTTCATTTTAGTTCGTGATTCTAATAAGATTAGAGTCTTCAATAAGTGCAAGGTTATTAGTTGTGATGGGATCACAATTCTATAAGAAAAACCCAAATAATGAGTGGGAGTGCTAAAATAACCCTTTTGTTAAGTTTATTGTAATGTAAATAGATACCTTGTCTTGACTTCGAGTCTTACATTCCATGTGAAGGGTATTTACTTCACGGATTACAGGGTTAAACTTCTTTGTGATTGCACGAATGTTCGTTACACTATTGTGACGTGACTTAGTAACATCACATTGAATTTAAACAATTAAACACATTTGATGTGTAGGGTTAAAATTGTGATTAGATCACATTGATTTCATGACAATCCACTTGTTTTAAATTTTCTAGTGGGAGAGAGATTCAAGGGTTGATTCTCACGGCCTCCATTCCTATTTATAGTAGTGTGATTAGGCACCTTGCATTGGCATATATGCCTTGCTCCCTTCAAAGGGTGTTTAATTCATGGTACTACAGATTAAACCAATTAATGATAGATGAAGTGTGTTTTTACATTGAGAACAACCACGCTTCCGTGGAGTTACTTGGTTACTCACATTGACTCTAGGCAATGGTGTACACTAGACTAAGTGTAATGTTAACCTCCCTACAGAGCTATGTCATTATTACTTAGAGGCTAAAGGAAAAGCAGCAAATTATTTTTGTTTGGTAAGAGTTACCATGATAGCATTAATAATGAGAATAATTCTCACCTGATCATAGTGATTGGTATGACCTTGCTTCTGAGGAATATTAATTGCGGGATTAGGTTGTCGTTGCACCAAGTATAGTATGGTTTTTGGGTTCCATATGATATGGGTATGGATTCAAAATATAATGTCTCTGTAATTATGTTCATAGTCTCAAAATAAAGTTGCCATAAATTTTCGTTCTCTAGCTACTATTTTAATTGAATCACATTAACTAAGAAATAATTTTGGACATGATGCTTAAAGAAGCTGAAATACATAAATATGTTTTGATTCAGCATTGTCATAATTTTCTATGTATGATGCATTGACGGATGATAGCTAATGATTTGATCTTATCCGAGATTTCGAGATTCAATTCGACCGTGCTAATTTACTCTCACGCGTATTCAATTCAGCCATTATCATTTAATCCTATCCATCATTTCGAGATTCAACTCGACCATGCTCGTTTAATCTCACGCAAATTCAATTTGGCAATGATCGTTTAATCCTATCAATATTTTCCACATTCGATTTATCCGTGCTCGTGTAATCTCACGTGGGTTCAATTCGGCCATGATCATTTAATCCAATCAATCTTTTCCTGATTTAATTCGACTGCGCTAGTGTAATCTCACCTGGATTCAATTCGGCCATGATAGTTTAATCCTATCTATCTTTCGAGATTCAGTTCGATTGTGCGCGTTTAATCTCAAGTGGATTCAATTCGGCCATGATCGTTGAATCCTATCAATCTTTTCGTGAGTCAATTTAACTGTACCCATGTAATCTCACGTGGGTTAAATTCGGCCATGATTGTTTAATCCTATCCATCTTTTCATGATTCAACCCGACCATGCTCTTTTAATATCACGCAGATTCAATTTCGCAGTGATCATTTAATTTTATCAATTATCTCGTGATTTAATTTGACCGCCTTTGTTTAATCGCAAGGATTTAATTCAGCCATGATAGTTTATTCCTATCTATATCTTCGAGATTTAGTTCGATTGTGCTTGTTTAATCTTAAGTGGATTCAATTCAGCCATGATCGTTTAATCTTATTAATCTTTTCGCGAGTCAATTCAACCGTGCTAGTTTAATCTCACGCGAATTCAATTCGGCCACGACCGTTTAATCCTGTCAATCTTTTCGAGATTCAATTCGACTAGGAGCGTTTAATATCAGGCGAATTCAATTCAACCATGATTGCTAGTCCTATCCTCCTTTTTGAGATTCAATTTGACCGTGCTCATTTAATCTCATGCTGATTCAATTCAGCCTTGACTGTTTAAGCTTATCAATCTTTTTGTGATTTAAATCGACTGTGCTCGTTTAATCTCATGTGAAATCAGTTCGGCCATGATTGTTTAATCCTATCAATCTTTTTGAGATTCAATTCGACTAGGCGCATTTAGCGGATTCAATTCAGCAACGATTGTTTAATCTGATCCATCTTCTCGAGATTCAATTCGACCACACTCGGTTACTATCACGCGGATTTAATTTGGGCATGATCGTTTAATCCTTTCAATCTTTTTGAGATTCAATTCGACCAGGAGCATTTAATATCAAGCGAATTCAATTCGACCATGATTGATAGTCCTATCCTCCTTTTTTAGATTCAATTTGACTATGCTCATTTAATGTCACATGAATTCAATTCAGCCTTGATGATTTAATTTTATCAATCTTTTTGTGATTTAAATCGATGGCGCTCGTTTAGTCTTATGCGAAATCAGTTTGGCCAAGATTGTTTAATCCTATTAATCTTTTTGAGATTCAATTCAACCAGGCGCGTTTAGCGGATTCAATTCGGCAATGATTGTTTAATTCGATCCATCTTCTCAAGATTCAATTCGACCACACTTGGTTAATATCATGCGAATTCAATTTGGCCATGATCGTTTAATCTTGTCAATCTTTTCGAGATTTAATTCGACCAGGAGCATTTAATATCAGGCGAATTCAATTCGACCACGATTGCTAGTCCTATCCTCCTTTTTGAGATTCAATTTGACCATGCTCATTTATCTCACGCGGATTCAATTCAGCCTTGATCGTTTAATCTTATCAATCTTTTTGTGTTTTAAATCGACCACGCTCATTTAATCTTATGCAAAATCATTTCAGCCACGATTGTTTAATCCTATCAATCTTTTCGAGATTCAATTCGACCTGGCGCGTTTAACGGATTCAATTCGGCAATGATTGTTTAATCCGATCCATCTTCTCGAGATTCAATTCGACCACACTCGGTTAAACTCACGCAGATTCAATTTGGCTATGATCGTTTAATCCTATACATCTTTTCCACATTCAATTTGTCCGTGCTCGTCTAATCACACGGGGGTTCGATTCGGCCATGATCAGTTAATCCTATCCCTCTTTTCGTGATTCAACTCAATCGTGCTCGTTTAATCTCACGCGGATTCATTTCGGCAATGATCATTTAATCCCATCTGTCTTTTCAAGATTCAATTCGACTGTGTTTGTTTAATGTCTCACGGATTTAATTCGACAAAGGTCGCTTAATCTTATCCGAGATTTTGAGATTCAATTAGACTGTGCTCATTTAATTTCACACGTATTCAATTCAGCCATGCTCGTTTAATCCTATCCATCATTTCAAGATTCAAATCGGCCACATCCGTTTAATCTCATGCAAATTCAATTTGGCAATGATCGTTTAATCCTATCAATCTTTTCCATATTCAACTTATCCGTACTCATGTAATCTCACTCAGGTTCAATTCGGCCATGATCGTTTAATCCAATCAATCTTTTCCTGATTTAATTCGACTGCACTCGTATAATCTCACATGGATTCAATTCGGCCATGATAGTTTAATCCTATCTATCTTTCGAGATTCAGTTCGATTGCGCGCGTTTAATCTCAAGTGGATCCAATTCAGCCATGATCGTTGAATCCTATCAATCTTTTCGTGGGTCAATTTAACAGTGCCCATGTAATCTCACGTGGGTTAAATTCGGCCATGATTGTTTAATCCTATCCATCTTTTCATAATTCAACCCGACCGTGCTCTTTTAATATCACGCAGATTCAATTTCGCAGTGATCGTTTAATTCTATCAATCATCTTGTGATTTAACTTGACTGCGCTTATTTAATCGCACAAGGATTCAATTCGGCCATGATAGTTTATTCCTATCTATCTCTTTGAGATTCAGTTCAATTGTGCTCGTTTAATCTCAAGTGGATTCAATTTGGCCATGATCGTTTAATCCTATTAATTTTTTCGTGAATCAATTTAATCGTGCTAGATTAATTTCACGCGAATTCAATTCATCCCTGATTGTTTAACCCTGTCAATCTTTTCAAGATTCAATTCGACCAAGAGCATTTAATCTTAGGCGAATTCAATTCAACCATGATTGCTAGTCCTATCCTCCTTTTTGAGATTCAATTTGACTGTGCTCATTTAATCTCACACGGATTCAATTCAGCCCTAATTGTTTAATCTTATCAATCTTTTTGTGATTTAAATCAACCGCGCTCGTTTAATCTCATGCGAAATCCATTCGGCCATGATTGTTTAATCCTGTCAATCTTTTCAAGATTCAATTCGACCAGGCACGTTTAGCATAGTCAATTCGGCAATGATTGTTTAATCCGATCCATCTTCTCGAGATTCAATTCGACCACACTCGATTAATCTCACGCGGATTTAATTTGGCCATGATCGTTTAATCCTATACATCTTTTCCACATTCAATTTGTCTGTGCGCGTCTAATCACACGTGGTTTCAATTTGGCCATGATCAGTTAATCCTATCCCTCTTTTCGTGGTTTAACTCGACCGTTCTCGTTTAATCTCACGTGGATTCATTTCGGCAATGATCGTTTAATCCCATCTGTCTTTTCAAGATTCAATTCGACTGTGTTCGTTTAATGTCTCGCGGATTTAATTTGGCAATGGTTGCTTAATCTTATCTGAAATTTCGAGATTCAATTCGAACGTGCTAATTTATTTTCATGCGTATTCATATTGGCCATTATCGTTTAATCCTATTCATCATTTCGAGATTCAACTCTACCACGCTTGTTTAATCTCACGTAAATTCAATTTGGCAATGATCGTTTAATCCTATCAATCTTTTCCACATTCAATTTATCTGTGCTTGTGTAATCTCACGCGGGTTCCATTCGGCCATGATCATTTAATTCTATCAATCTTTTCATGACTTAATTCGACTGCGCTCGTTTAATCTCACACGGATTCAATTTTGCCATGATAGTTTAATCCTATTTATCTCTTCAAGATTCAATTCAATTGTGCTCGTTTAATCTTAAGTGGATTGAATTTGACCATGATCGTTTAATCCTGTCCCTCTTTTCATGATTCAACTCAACCGTGCTTGTTTAATCTCACGCGAATTCATTTTGGCAATGTTTGTTTAATCCCATCTGTCTTTTCAAGATTCAATTCAACCAGGCACGTTTAGCGAATTCAATTCGGCAATGATTGTTTAATCCGTTCCATCTTCTACAAATTCAATTTGACCACGCTCATTTAGTCTCATGCAGTTTCAATTCGGCCATGATCGTTTAATCCTATCCATATCTTCGACATTCAATTTGCCCGTGCTCGTCTAATTTCACGGGGGTTCGATTCGGCCATGATCAGTTAATCCTATCCCTCTTTTCGTGATTCAACTCGACAATGCTTGTTTAATCTCACGCCGATACATCTTTGCAATGTTCGTTTAATCCTATATGTCTTTTCAAGATTCAATTCAACTGTGTTCGTTTAATATCTCGCGGATTTAATTTGGCAACGGTCGTTTAATCTTATCCGAGATTTTGAGATTCAATTACGCTGTGCTCATTTAATTTCACGCGTATTCAATTCTACCGTGATCGTTTAATCCTATCCATCATTTCGAGATTCAAATCAACCACGCTCATTTAATCTTACATAGATCCAATTTAGCAATGATCGTTTATTCCTATTAAACTTTTCCTCATTAAATTTATCCGCCTAGTCTAATCTCACGCTAGTTCAATTTGGCCATGAGCGTTTAATCCTATCAATCTTTTCGTGATTTAATTCGACAGCCCTAGTTTACTCTCACACACATGCAATTCGGCCATGATAGTTTAATCCTATCTATCTTTTCAAGATTTGGTTCGGTTGTGCTCATTTAATCTTAAGTGGATTCAATTCGGCCATGATTATTTATTCCAGTCAATCTTTTCGTGAGTTAATGTAACCATGCTCGAACAATCTCATGCGAGTTTAATTCAGCCATGATTGGTTGATCCTATCCATCTTTTCGTGATTCAACTGGACCGTGCTCTTTTAATATCACGCGGATTCAATTTTGCAATGATCGTTTAATCCTATCAATCTTTTCGTGATTTAATTGGACCGTGCTCGTTTAATCTCACACGGATTCAATTCGGCCGTGATAGTTTAATCCTATCTATCACTTCAAGATTCTGTTCGATTATGCTCGTTTAATCCTATTAATCTTTTCATGAGTCAATTCAACCATGCTCGTTCAATCTCTTAATTCAATTCGCCCATGATTGTTTAATCCTGTCAATCTTTTCGAGATTCAATTCGACTAGGAGCATTTAATCTCTAGAGAAATTCAATTGGGCCATGACCGCTAGTCCTCTCCTTTTTTTCGAGATTTGATTTGACCGTGCTCATTTAATCTCACGCAGATTCAATTCAGCCTTGATTGTTTAATCTTATCAATCTTTTTGTGATTTAAATTGACCGCTCTCGTTTAATCTCACACGGATTCAATTCGTCCATGATAGTTTAATCCTATATATCTTTTCGAGATTCGGTTCGATTGTGCTTGTTTAATCTCAAGTGGATTCAATTCGGCCATGATCATTTAATCCTATCAATCTTTTTGCGAGTCAATGTAACCGTGCTCGTTTAATCTCACGCGGGTTCAATTCGGCCATGATTAATTAATCCTATCCATCTTTTTATGATTTAACTCGACCATGCTCTTTGTTAGGATAAGTGCCCTTAAATCCTATTGTATGATGCTATGAATGATATTATGTTTGACATTATGTATTGAATGATGTATGACTTAATATTATGATTAATAAAGTTGTTTTGTTATTATCTAAAATAATGGTAACATGAATATTCGGACATTATCAAATAGTCCATGAGATGCATAGTATGTGATTTATGTGATTTAGTCACAGAAGATACAGATCACAAGTTCTTTGTAAACTCAGAATTTTGGTTCGTAGTCGGTGATGAAGTTGGGCATTTCATCTGCGAAGACTATAACATATTAACTGAGATGATTTGTCTTGATCATGGAAGTGGAGACTCTAGTTGATATGTTGATATGTTTTAAGAGTTAAGACATATTGAACTGGACCGTTGTGAGATTTATTATTCTCCTAATGACAGTCAATTGAATAATAAATCTCACGACTTCTATTCACATGAACTCTTAATCCTGAGGGAATAATGGACCTGATCATGAAATGTAGGTTGCTTTGATATATCAGGAGTGAGATCTAAAATAACGGTCAAAACCTCAGTATGTTGGGCAGCCACATTTAGTGTTGATGGAACATATATTCTCAAGATGGAATTCATAGTCTCTTAACAGAGACATAAAATATTCCCTTGAGATAAGTTTAATGGGTTCAGTTATTTAGAGAGTTAGGCCTAACCACTTTAGTAAGACTAAAGTATATATTTATGAAATTAGATTTCATAAATATATGATGAATAACTTAAAAGGATTAAACTGGGTACTCAAGGATTAAGATGTAGTAATTTACAATGTGGCAGTCTATATTCATGACTTTGTATTACTTCAAATATTTTATGAAGGGGTTGCATGTATAATAAAGTCTTGAGATATAATTTATTAATAAGGCGTAGAGTGCAATTATATTTATATAGTGGTATTAAATATAATTAATGGTAACTTTGGGCTTGTCAGGAGTTGACAGAAAAGCCCAAGGCCGATTGGAGCTAGTGTCTTATTTTTTCCCTTTTGGTCCCACTCCAAGCCACACACTAAAGCCCAATTGGGAAGGCCCGAAAGGCTAGCCCAATTAAATAATCAGTTATGTGGAGAGAAACATATAGAATTTATATTAGAATGAAATGGTTTGTATGTTCATATGTATGTGAGAGAGAGACTTTTTCATATTCACTCTAGAACAAACACATAGAACTGATTCAGAGACCACACATCTTGGGCATCAAGTGGAATTGGAGTGAAGATCAAAAGTGTTTCCAAGTGCTTTTCTTTATTCGGTTTTGAAATTCACCATAACAAGGTACACTCTCTTGTTCATATATTCTGAAATTTACATAGCATATGTTATCAATTGCGAATGAAGTAGATCCATTAATTTTTCCACTGCGTATGTTTTGTATGCGATACAAATATGTTATTTTCTAACACTCTTTTAATATCAAACGGATTCAATTTCGCAACGATCGTTTAATCCCATCAATCTTTTCGTGATTTAATTTGACCGCTCTCGTTTAATCTCACACGGATTCAATTTGGCCATGATAGTTTAATCCTATCTATCTCTTCGAGATTTTGTTCGATTGTGCCCCGTTTAATCTCAAGTGGATTCAATTCAGCCATGATCGTTTAATTCTACTAATCTTTTCGTGAGTCAATTCAACAATGCTCGTTTAACCTCACACGAATTCAATATGCCCATGATCGTTTAATCTTGTCAATCTTCGCGAGATTCAATTCGAACGAGAGCGTTTAATCTCAAGTGAAATTCAATTCAACCATGACCGCTAGTCCTCTCCTCCTTATCGAGATTCAATTTGACCATGCTCATTTAATCTCACGCGGATTCAAATTAGCCTTGATCGTTTAATCTTATCAATCTTTTTGTGAGTTAAATCGACTGGGATCGTTTAATCTCATGCAAAATCAATTCGGCCATGATTGTTTAATCCTATCAATCTTTTGGAGATTTAATTCAACCAAGCGCGTTTAGCGGATTCAATTTGGCAATGGTTGTTTAATCCGATCCTTCTTTTCCACATTCATTTTGTCTGTGCTCGTATAATCTCACGGGGGTTCGATTCGGCCATGATCGGTTAATCCTTTCCCTTTTTTCGTGATTCAACTCGACCGTGCTTGTTTAATCTCACGCGGTTTCATTTTGGCAATGTTTGTTTAATCCCATCTATCTTTTCAAGATTCAATTCGACTAGGCACATTTAGCGAATTTAATTCGGCAATGATTTCTTAAACCGATCCATCTTTTGGAGATTCAATTCCACCACGCTCGTTTAGTCTCACGCGGTTTCAATTCGGCCATGATCATTTAATCCAATCCATCTTTTCGACATTCAATTTGACCGTGCTTGTCTAATTTCATGGGGGTTCGATTCGGCCATGATCAGTTAATCCTATCCCACTTTTCGTGATTCAACTCGACAATGCTTGTTTAATCTCACGCCGATGCATCTCTGCAATGTTCGTTTAATCCTATCTGTCTTTTCAAGATTCAATTCGACTGTGTTCGTTTAATATCTCGCCGATTTAATTCGGCAACAGTCGTTTAATCTTATCCGAGATTTCGAGATTCAATTACGCTGTGCTCATTTAATTTTACGCTTATTCAATTCCGCCGTGATTGTTTAATCCTATCCATCATTTTGAGATTCAAATCAACCACGGTCATTTAATCTTACATAGATCCAATTTGGCAACGATCGTTTATTCCTATTAATATTTTCCTCATTCAATTTATCCGCGCTCGTCTAATCTCACGCAGGTTCAATTAGGCCATGAGCGTTTAATCCTATCAATCTTTTCATGATTTAATTCGACAGCGCTCGTTTAATCTCACACATATTCAATTCGGCCATGATAGTTTAATCCTATCTATCTTTTCAAGATTTGGTTCGGTTGTGCTCGTTTAATCTCAAGTGGATTCAATTCAGCCATGATCGTTTAATCCAATCAATCTTTTCATGAGTTAATGTAACCGTGCTCGAGTAATCTCACGTGGGTTCAATTCGGCCATGATTGGTTAATCCTATCCATCTTTTCGTGATTCAACTGGACCGTGCTCTTTTAATATCACGCGGATTCAATTTCGCAATGATCGTTTAATCCTATCAATCTTTTCATGATTTAATTGGACCATGCTCGTTTTATCTCACACGGATTCAATTCGGCCGTGATAGTTTAATCCTATCTATCACTTCAAGATTCTAGTCAATTGTGCTCTTTTAATTTCAAGTGGATTCAATTCGGCCATGATCATTTAATCCTATTAATCTTTTCGTGAGTCAATTCAACAGTGCTTGTTTAATCTCTCGCGAATTCAATTCGCTCATGATCGTTTAATCCTGTCAATCTTTTCGAGATTCAATTCAACCGAAAGCGTTTAATCTCAGGAGAAATTCAATTAGATCATGACCGCTCGTCCTATCCTCCATTTCGAGATTCGATTTGACCGTGCTCATTTAATCTCACGCGGATTCAATTCAACCTTGATCGTTTAATCTTGTCAATCTTTTTGTGATTTAAATCGACCGTGCTCGTTTAATCGCATGCGAAATCAATTTTGGCTATGATTGTTTAATCCTATCAATCTTTTCAATTCGATCAAGTGCATTTAGCAGATTCAATTCGGCAATGATTGTTTAATCCGATCCGTCATCTCGAGATTCAATTCGACCACGCTCGTTTAACCTCATACGGATTCAATTCGGCCATGATCATTTAATCCTATCCATCTTTTCCTCATTCAATTTGTCTGTGCTTGTTTAATCTAATGGGGGTTCAATTCGGCCTTGATCGGTTAATCCTATCCCTCTTTTCGTGATTCAACTCGGCCGTGCTCGTTTTATCTCGGTCAGATTCATTTCGGCAATGTTCTTTTAATCCCATCTGTCTTTTCAGTTTGGCCATGATCATTTAATACTATCAATCTTTTCGTATGTCAATTTAACCGTGCTCGCGTAGGCTCTCACGGGTGCAATTCGGCCATGATTGGTTAATCCTATCCTTCTTTTCATGATTCAAGTTGACTGTGCACTTTTAATATCACGCAGATTCAATTTTGCAATTATCTTTTAATCCTATCAATCTTTTCGTGATTTAATTCGACCACGCTCGTCTAATCTTTCACGGATTCAATTCGGCCGTGATTGTTTAATCCTATCTATCTTTTCAAGATTTAGTTCAATTGTGCTTGTTTAATCTCAAAAGGATTCAATTCAGCCATAATAGTTTAATCCTATTAATCTTTTTGTGAGTCAATCTCACGCGAATTCAATTTGGCCATGATCCTTTAATCCTATCAATCTTTACGAGATTCTATTCAACCCGTAGAGTTTAATCTCAAGTGAATTCAATTCGGCAATGACTATTTAGTCCTGTCCTCTTTTTCGAGATTCAATTCGATTGTGGTCATGTTAGGATTAGTGCCCTTAAATCTTATTGTTTTATGCTATGCATGGTATTATGTATGACTTAATATTGTGATTAATAATGTTGTTTTATTATTATCTAAAATAATGGTAAAATGAATATTTGGACATTATCATATAATCCATGAGATGCATAGTATGTGATTTATGTGATTTAGTAATAGAAGATATAAGTCACAAGTTCTTTGTAAACTCAGAATTTTAGTTCATAGTCGGTGATGAAATTAGGCATTTCATCTGCGAAGACTATAACATATCAACTAAGATGATTTGTCTTGATCATGGAAGCGAAGACTTCTAGTTGATGTGTTGATATGTTTTAAGAGTTAAGACATATTGAACTGGACCATTGTGAGGTTTATTATTCTCTTAACGAGTGGCAAATGAATAATAAATCTCACGACTTCTATTTGCATGAATTCTTAATCATGAGAGAATAATGGACCTGATCATGAAGTGTAGGTTGCTTTGATATATCAGGAGTGAGATCTAAAGTAACGGTCAAAACCTCAGTATGTTTGGCAGTCCCATTTAGTGTTAATGGAACATATATTCTCAAGATGGAATTCATAATCTCTTAACAGAGATACAAAATATTCCATTAAGATAAGTTTAATGGGTTCAGTTATTTTGAGAGTTAGGCCTAAACACTTTGGTAAGAAATTACTAAAGTATATATTTATGAAATTGGATTTCATAAATATATCTGTATCTATATAATAGCAGAAGCTGAGAGAAAGTGGATTCCTACAATTAAGGAGGTGATGACAAATAGGAAAAGTGCTCATCTAAAATTCAGCCACGTATAAGTTAAAAGGCGATAAATTGTATTGTTTGGCTACGCTGCAACACCGTTTAAGAGCCTCTGGGTATAAAAGGAAAACTATACCGATTAAAATACAATTAAAAGGGCTTACAATACTCCCAAAAAAAACTTGCGATACTGAGAATGGAGGAGAGAGATTGAGAGATCAAAAACTGAAACCCAAAACGTCAAAGACCAATCTAGATGAAGAAGAGCCGACCATCCTCTTCCAATATCCCTAAACTCTCTCTCTCTCTTCTCACAAGCCCTAATATTTTTCTTCAAGAATTTTCAATCCCTTCGATCTAGGCTACATGTTTGTTCTTTAATTCAATCTATTTCCAATTCAAGACTCACGTATTTGTTTCTTACTCTCTATATTATTGAATTCCTCAAATTTCTAAATTTTTTTGAAAATCAGATTTGAATCGATCTTTGTGTGTGTATGGCGAACGGTACGGATTTGGAGTAGTTTGTGTTGCTATCTCGAGTTCGAACGGGTCACAAGTGGAAGTTCGCCTTCGCAATGAAGGCCCAATCAGAGATCTACGGGTCCTTGGGTCAGACCCGGTCCAAGAAGACCCAGAACGAGGCTGTGGCGACCAATAGAAGCAAGAAATTGAAGAAGTCGGATCTGAAGGACGCTGAGAATGACGAAGTTATGGATCAGAAGGCAAAGGATTTGGGCGATTCGATGAGTGACGAGGAAGTGAAAATCCAAAATAATCGGTCAAAATCAAAACATTGGATATAGAGAGAGTCCTCCATTCCCTCTCCGCTGCAAGTACATATAGGAAGAAAAATCTATGGGCATCAACACTGTCAGGCTACATATCTACCACCATCAGATTATTGGAACTAGCTCCGGTACATTTCCTCCATTTTTTTTAGAATTGGGTTTAAAATATTACTTTTTATTGTGTTTTTTTTGTTGGATTAGTTTAGATCTGATTTTGGTTTTGATTCCTTAATGTTTCGGGCTTTTGTGTTCTCCATGAAAATGTTTGTTCTCTCAAATTTTCTATTTCTTTTCCTATTTTGTATTACAGAAATCACTAAGCCTTTCCTTGTTTTCTAATATCTGTGTTCATCATTTTTTTTTCTGGGGTTTTGATTTGGAAAACCGGTTTTGCTGTTGATTCATCACCAACAGCAAAACTTTTATCCCTATGGAGGTAGGCATGGTTCTTGGTTGGATTGGTTTAGATTTACGTTTAGTTATCGGCCATGTAGGAAAAATACCCACTTAAAAAACAAACACGCGTTGAAACGCCACACAAAGAAAAACGATGCATCTATTCAGACCCAAAGAAACTATGCACCTATTTATGTTTCTATGATGTGGCTGTATTTCTGCTGTTGCATATTCTGCTTCTGTAGAACAGGTGCAGGATTTTCTGCATAATCTGTGCTTACAGGGGGGCTCAGCGTAATATTTGTTGCTGTTTTTGTAATGTATGTACATAGGTGTATTTCTGCTACTGCATATTCTGTTTTCTGCAGAAAAATTTCAGGATTTTCTACATAATCTATTCTTACAGGGGGGTGAGTGTAATATCTGTTGCTTTTTTTGTGATGTATGTCCATGGCTGTATTTCTGTTGCTTTATATTTTGCTTCCTGCAGAACAGTTTTAAGATTTTTTGCATAATCTGTACTTACAAGGGGTAATTGTATTATCTGTTGCTGTTTCTGTGTTGTATGTCCATGAGCTGTATTTTTGTTGTTGCATATTTTGTTTTTTACAGAACAGGTTCAGGATTTGCTGCATAATCTATGCTTACAAGGGGTAATTGTAATATCTGTTGCTGTTTCTCTATTGAATGTCCATGGGCTGTATTTATTTTCCTCTACAATAAAATGAAAGGTATGATAGCATAAATTTTCCTCCTGATTTCATTGTTTAATGAAATCTCTTTTCCATTTGTAATTGCTTTGATTTAGAATAAAAAATTCCTTAACAGCAACACAAATAAGACTATAGGTGCAAACGTTTTATGGGAAAAGAAATTCTTAAAAAAAGAGATTTTAAGAACTTAACTGGAACTTAAAATAAGTGGGTACATTCATGGTTTTACTTTTAAGGTAGAAAACGTTGGAGGAACTGTTGTCAGGAGAAAGGACGGAATTGAACAAATGGGAAGTAAAACCTAACTTCATAACATAGATTTATGATAAAAAACAAAAAATTCAAAAACAAAAACAAAATGAAGATTATCAAATTAACACAGTCATAGACTATTATTTTCAAATTAATCATATGGGCCAACCTCAAAATAAAGATTATCTATTATGCGACTAATTAGTGAAGGTGAGGGAAGAGTACCAAAAATTAAAATGAAAACTTACTAGGAAATGAAAGAGGAGCCAGTTGGCGACATTTAGGGGCCTTGACAGCCCTTCTCTTTAACTTATAGCTTTTTTTTTTTTGGCTAAAATTTAGTTGACTGTAGATTTTATTTTTAATTCTTTTGCTAAATGTTTTCTAACTGCAGATTTTTTTTTTTTTTTTGATAGGATATAATTGCATATTGGTCATGAATAAATGTGCCCTTTTATTGGGTTTAGGCTAGTATATAATTCTGTTAGGAATTGACATAGACAAAGAAAAATCTGTCACCATCAGGGAGACAGGTCGTGTACCCATAATTGGTAAAGTTATTGTCTTCCTTTTTTACTTGTTCCCCCATAACTACACAAAGACATCTTCTTCCATTAGAGAGCGATAGGGAGATTGAAGAAGTTTGATTTTATTAATTTGATTTTGATTGTCAATTTGTCATATACATGTTGCTACAATTATTGTTTCTTCATGTCTTATCATTATTTTCTTATATGCATGTTTTTTCTGATGTTGGGTTAAAATTATAGGAAAAATTAATTGTGTTGAGTTCTTAAAATTTTCTAATTGCATAATATTTTGTTTTTGTTTTGGACTTTTAGTTATGTTATATTGATCCTGGAGTTTCCAATGGGGAGATGGAATTGCTGAAGAGAATAGATAGTGTACAATTATAAAGTAATGTGTTCCCCTTTAGTGCTTCTTTTATGTATTATTTATCTATTTCGTTATGTTATTTACCTCATTTGATGCCTTTTCTGCTATACCATATGATAAAAAAATATTCTAAGGTTATTACTTGAACACCAAAAGAAAATTACAATTGTATGTTTTTTTGTAATTCTTTTTAGCAAGTCAATGTAGTTAAGTTTTGTGATAGCCAATATGCAAGAATAGAAAACACGTAATCCTATTATGTAATTCTCAACTTAAATTACAAAAGGTATCCATCCATGACTAGAGTAACCAACAAAAGCACAACTGCAATTTGATTTTGCATACCAACTTAGAGTCCTATTGAGAATCTCATTTAGAACTTGTAGTTTATCATTATAGCATTACAAAAAAATTATACACATACCCTCTTAGAGAGAGAACATCACTGTCAAAATCATCAGAACATTTCTCCCTGCATTCTCTCAATTTGGTTCATTTCACTTCAATTCTTGATTTGTTTTGGGTTGCAACATTGAGTGTGTGTTAGGTTAATATCTGTGTTTGTGTATGTGTTTCAACCATGGCATCTCTACTGGATGTAGTTAAATGAGAATTCCAGAAATTCCAATATAGTTGCTTTGTAGAAATTCCTGAAATTTATTATTGAAATCCACGACAGCTTGGCTGTGTATTCCATAAAAATTTCAGTGGTAAATCCCTATTTCTATCTCCTCATAATCATTTTTTCTCTCCTTGGAAGAATATGAAACTTAATCTTAAAATGAACTTTTAGACTCTAATTCTTATAGGGCTCCCAAGTTGGAATCCAGAATATTTTTCGCTATAAAATTGAATTACAATGGCCTTTAAGATTATGTGTGTTGGGGTTTATGCCCTAAAATCCAATTTATTGGCATGTCATAAATAATTAAATTGTTTAATTATATGAGACTATCTATAAATGAACTAATGGGACATTATCTTAGTCTATGAGATGCATCATATATGATTTATGTGAAAAGTCACAGAAGATATAAATCACAAGTTCTTTGTAAACTCAGAATTTTAGTTCATAGTCGGTGATGAAATTGGGCATTTCATCTGCGAAGACTATAACATATCAACTAAGATGATTTGTCTTGATCATGGAAATGGAGATTTCTAGTTGGTATGTTGATATGTTTTAAGAGTTAAGACATATTAAACTGGACCGCACATGACAAATGTAACACCCCAAATCCATACCAAGGATTTAGATGCATAACCTGTCTTAGAAATAATCAACAATAATATAATGGAACAGAGCGTAATCAATTAACCATAAATAAACTTCTATCCAACATCAACTTTCCTATAAAATCCATAAAATACAAAATCCTTCACAATAAAATCTCCAAATACAATCTCAAAATAGTTCCACAAATGGCAAACTCATTGTCCCTAAGAAAATATACTAAAATAGTTCACCAACTAACATAGCTCCAAAAGAAGTCGTCAATCTAAGGCTCCATTGATCTACCATCAAAAGACGATCCATTGCTCAAAACTGAAAGGGTGGAAAAAAAAAAAAGGGGTAAGCTAGGAGCTCAATAAGAGACTACATACATGAGGATGTCTTTCAAAACAAAACATTAGTATCATTGACAAAATATAGTCTTCACAAAATATTTACAAATAGTTTTAACAGTAATATAATATATTCTATAAAACTGTTAAAGATAAAACATTTCACTATAACGTTGTAATCTGTAAATAAAATAATAACCACTTCAATATGCCAATATGCACTAAATAGTTAGAAACAATTTATTAGGAAAATAAATAATTTTCCACCTACAAAGTTCTGTAGAAATAAAACAGTAGTTCGATATGGATATTATTAGTCAAACACAGACAAAAGCTGCTAAACACTCGGTGGGTGATTCCCATGGGAACAATAACACTAACCTCAAAGAGGCAACACTAGCTCCAAAGAGCCACAGTAACACTGCACCACACCACACTAACACTACATCGGCCGAAGACCAACACTTAACCCTATGTTGGCAAAGGTTGCAGACTGTCTAGTTGACCGTTTGACACATTCTTGACATATACAATTTCATAACAATATACAATAAATAATAAAATTCGAGTATGTGCAAAGCACTAACAATGGTATAAGTTTTTGGAACTTCACTTTTGCAATTATATATATATATATAAATATATTTTTACCACAAATATATATTTATATATTTATACATATACGTCCTGAGAGACGTCATGTGCTGAAGTCTACTTACCTCTAGTTGTTAAACTAAGCTTCACTTCAATTGCTCGAAACGATGTCAACTAGAACCTAAATAAAGATTAAATAACTCAATAAGGGCGGGTTTTAAGTAACCACAAAGTCCTCTGATAAAACAATTCCTCAGCCACTATAAAGATTTGGCAAAATAAAAGAATTAACATATCTTTCTAATATACCCCCATACCTATTCTAGATTTTATATAATTGTATATCATTCCCTAAACTAAAAATTCGGTTATACCTACATATAAATACACGAAGACCATCAGAACGCCACCCTAGGACATTTACAAGAGTTTAATCTATAAAGGATGAGATGTACTCCACGTACATATGAAGATCTGATTCAAATAATTGAATAAAAGAATGCATGACTAGAAATACTTCCAAGATAACTCTATACATGTGCAACCATTATTATAATTCAAATAATTGAACCAGCAAGAGACGAAAGTTTCCCCTTAATCAAGAAGTGTCCAGCGAAAATAATAAGGCTTGCCTAGATTGATGTTTACCTCAAAATCAAAGTAACGTTTGCTGGCTGCTAAAGTGTCCAACGAAATCAGATAGGCTTGCATAAATCAATGTTTACTTCAATACCAATATAAAGTTGCTGGCTGCCCCCTTGAAGTGCACGGTCTTCACCCCTTTTAATTTGAGAAACCCTAAACTCTACTCTTACTCTTTATACGCTAATCACTGATATATATATATATATATATATATTTTGTTTCACTCTCTGCCTTTCACGTAGAAAACCCTAACTTTCAGCTTTACACATTAAAACTGTTCCCTACATAGGCTGGAAATTAAACTCATAATAAGGTTGTTTACATAGGCTAGGACTCTAAAGAATTCCAATAACACTTAAACTCCTAATCCAATTAGGTTTTAATCTCTAATCCTTTTTCCTTAACTAATAAGGAGACTAAAAGTTAAATTTAAATAAACCACAAAATAACTATTCACGTTACCCGTTATTATTATTATTATTATTATTATAGAAATTCATAACATAAAATAATATCACCTCCAAAATAAATTAAGCAATTCATCAAATCCACTCTAGAAGCAGTTAAATTAAATTTAAGTGAGACGGGTGTTACAATAAATACTTCCATTTTCTTATTTCCTTTGAAGATATACTCTAATAGTTACTATACATTTTCTAAAGTTGATTTCCAAAGTTTGTTCCTAAGACATTTCTCAAATCGTGGATTGGGTGAAAACCTAGTATATGATACTTCCATCTTTAGAAATGTCCAGCACTTATGCTAGATAGGAAGTTTGACAAATTGAAATCAAAAGGTAGAAAAATGTGTGTTTATGATGGGTATCCAAAAGGAATTGTAAAAGATTATTTTTGGTAGTCATAAAGAAAACAAGATGTTTGTAAAGTATTATTACAAAGTTCTTGATGATGACTATGCAAATAATCTTAAGGCTAAACCATAATTTTTCTAGAAGAAAAATGTCAGAATTTGTTGAAAGACAACTATAAAATACATTTAGAAATGAGATGGTTGTATTAGATACACCACAAGGCATTATTCTAGATATATAGCTAGTACACCGATACAATGTTGTAGTGGGAGGATTATCAATTATCAAATAATTTCATACTTTTGGGATAAACTTTTGAAGTCATTCCACAATGATAGGAATTTGATCCTCGATCCTACGTAAAGGCATAGATGATATGAATATGAATTACTAGATCAAGGTTATGTGAATAGAATTGGATTCTATTTGAAGTCTAGAACTTGTAAAGGCGCCTAATGGCATTGGGCCTATTTTTTTCAAATAGGTCTACAAGTAAATGAGATTGATAGATTTGAAGGTGCAAACCTTCAAAGTCAAGACTAATGGCGAAAAGATTTATTCAGAAAGAAATGGTTCGATTATGAAAAGATTTTTTCATCAATAGTCAAGTTTGACTCTATCTTGATTCTCTTATCCATTATATTTCATTTGGCTGAAATATGGCAATGGATATCAAGAAAGCTTCTTTTAGTAGCAATCTTGAGGAAGACATCTATATGATGTAACTAAACTTGTACATAGCAAAGAAACAGTAGTGTTTAGTATGCAAGTTGCTTTAATTCCATTTATGGACTATAGCAAGCATCTGAATCATAAAATATCATCATTGATCAAGCAATCAATTTGTTTGATTTTGATCAAGTATTAAAAGGCCTTATGTGTGTGAAAGCTATATAGAATAATAAATTTCTTAATGTATGTTGATGACATTCCAATCATTTAGAATGATGTAGAGATATTGTCATCAATAGAGTTTTTGTTGTCTAATCCAGTTTAAAGTACTTAGGAAAGACTAGTCATATCCTAAGAATTTAAACTTTGTTACAATTCAGAAATTAGGATATTGAGTCTATCTCAAACTGCTTAAATAGATTAGATTCTAGCCAAGTATAGCATGTAATACTTCAAGAAAGGATTATTTCCATTTAAGTTTGAAGTTCCTTTATATAGGACTATAGTCCTAAGACACATAAAAGGAAGAGCATATTAAGATGGTTCCTAATACCATATCAATAGGAAGCCTTTATGCTATGCTATATACTAGGCTAAATATCTATTCTGCAGTGGGCATGGTAAGCAAATATCAATTGAATCAAAGATCACTTAATTTAGTGGGAGTAAAGCATATACTCATATATCTTAGGAGAATGAGGGATTATATGCTTGTCCACAAAAGTGAGGTTTTGATTGTTATAGAATGTACAAATGCTGACTTGTAATTTGATTGTGATTCATGTAGTTGGACTTCAAGATTTGTGTTCATCTTAGGTGGTGAAGATACACATTATGCGTAAGTATTATCTCATTAGAGAGATATGAGTATGTGAGATGTAGTAGTAGAAAAAGATAATTTATGCAATAAATCTGGCTGAAACTTGTTTCCAAATCTTGCCTTAGAGTGACTATGAATTACTTTATAGGGAGATAAGTGTCAGATATATGGTAAATTGTCTTTAAGGGCAAGTGGGAGATTGTTGGGGTTTATGCCCTAAAATCTAATTTATTGGCATGTCATAAATAATTAAATTGTTTAATTATGTGAGACTATCTATAAATGAACTAATGGGACATTATCTTAGTCCATGAGATGCATCGTATGTGATTTATGTGAAAAGTCATAGAAGATATAAATCACAAGTTCTTTGTAAACTCAGAATTTTAGTTCGTAGTCGGTGATAAAATTGGGCATTTCATCTGCGAAGACTATAACATATCAACTAAGACGATTTGTCTTGATCATGGAAATGGAAATTTCTAGTTGGTATGTTGATAAGTTTTAAGAGTTAAGACATATTGAACTGGACCACTGTGAGATTTATTATTCTTCTTGTTAGGATATGTGCCCTTAAATTCTATTGTATGATGCTATGTATGACATTATGTATGACTTAATGTTATGATTAATAAAGTTGTTTTATTATTATCTAATATAATGGCAACATGAATATTTGGACATTATCATATAGTCCATAAGATGCATAGTATGTGATTTATGTGATTTAGTCATGGAAGGTATAAATCACAAGTTCTTTGTAAACTCAGAATTATAATTCGTAGTCGGTGATGAAATTAGGCATTTCATTTGCGAAGACTATAACATATCAACTAAGATGATTTGTCTTGATCATGGAAGTGGAGACTTCATCTAGTTGATATGTTGATATGTTTTAAGAGTTAAGACATATTGAATTAGACCGTTGTAAGATTTATTATTTTCCTAACGACTGTCAATTGAATAATAAATCTCACGATCTAAACCTTAGTATGTTGGGCAGCCACATTTTGTGTTGATGGAACATATATTCTCAAGATGGAATTCATAATCTCTTAACGGAGATATAAAATATTCCCTTGAGATAAGTTTAATGGGTTTGGTTATTCAGAGTGTTAGGCCTATCTACTTTAATAAGGATATACTAAAGTATATATTTATGAAATTGGATTTCCTAAATATATGATGAATAACTTAAAGGATTAAACCGGGCACTCAAGGATTAAGATGTAGTAATTTTCAAAGTGACAGTCTACATTCATGACTTTGTATTACTATGAATATTTTATGAAGGGGTTGCATGTATAATAAAGTCTTGGGATATAATTTATTAAAAAGGCCTAGAGTGCAATTATATTTATATACTGGTATTAAATATAATTAATGGTAACTTTGGGCTTGTCAAGAGTTGATAGAAAAGCCCAAGGCACATTGAAGCTAGTGTCTTATTTGTCCCTTTTGGTCCCACTCCAATGTGATACCCCAATTTGATTGATTGATTGTGTGATGTGTGTGGGTGTATGATGAGTCCCACATCGGGTATTTACTGGGTAGATTTGGGCTTTATTAACAACTACAATGAGCTTCAATAGTGACTAGTCCTTTTGAGGTATAGCGCAGATGTGGCTAGCGCTTTTCCTTGGGTCGTTACAGAAATGGTATCAGAGCCGGCCCAGTAACCCCGTGTGGGCTCGGAGACACTACCCCACAAAATGGACCCTAACGAGGACGTTAGGGATTTAAGTGGGGGAGATTGTGATACCCCAATTTGATTGATTGATTGTGTGATGTGTGTGGGTGTGTGATGAGTCCCACATCGGGTATTTACTGGGTAGATCTGGGCTTTATTAACAACTACAAGGAGCTTCAATAGTGACTAGTCCTTTTGAGGTATAGCGCAGATGTGGCTAGCGCTTTTCCTTGGGTCGTTACATCCAAGCCAAAAACTAAAGCCCAATTAGAAAAGCCCAATAGGTCAGCCCAATTAGATTATCTGTTAATTATAAAGGGAGAAATATACAGAATTTTTCATAAGAGAAAAAGACACATCATTGTGAAGTGGTGTGTATGTGTGAGTAGAGCCACTCAATTATTCTCCCTTGGAAACTGATTGAGAGAACACACTTCTTGAGCGTAAAGTGGAGTTGGAGTGAAGATTAAAAGTGTTCCCAAGTAGTTCTAATATTTTTTTTTGAATTTTACCGTACTAAGGTACGCTACCTCATTCTTAAATTCTGAAATTTACATAGTGCATGTTATCAATCATGAATGAAATAAATTCATGTTTATTGCTTTCGCTGCATGTTTTGTATGGGATACAAAACCAGATTTACCAACACTCCTAACGACTGCTAAATAAATAATAAATCTCACGACTTCTGTTTATATCAACTTTAAATCTTGAGAGAATAATAGACCTGATCATGAGATATAGGATGCTTTGATATATCAAGAGTGAGATCTATGAGTCACGATCAAACCACAGTATGTTGGGCAGCTGCATTTTGTGTTGATGGAACATATATTCTCAAGATGGAATTCATAATCTCTTAACGGAGATATAAAATATTTCTTTGAGATAAGTTTAATGGGATTGGTTATTCAGAGTGTTGGGCCCAACCACTTTAGTAAGGAGTTACTAAAGTATATATTTATGGAATTGGATTTCATAAATATATAATGAATAACGTAAAGGATTAAACCAGGTACTCAGGAATTAAGATGTAGTAATCTTCAAAGTGGCAGTCTATATTCATGACTTTGTATTACTACGAATATTTTAATGAAGCGGTTGCATGTATAATAAAGTCTTGGGATATAATTTATTAATAAGGCCTAGAGTGCAATTATATTTATATAGTGGTATTAAATATAATTAATGGTAACTTTAGACTTGTCAAGAGTTGAATAAAAAGCCCAAGGTCCATTGGAGCTAGTGTCTTATTTGTTCCCTTTTGGTCCCACTCCAAGCCACACACTAAAGCTCGAATGGGAAGGCCCAAAAGGCAAGCCCAATTAGATAATCAGTTATGTGGAGAGAAACATACATAATTTTATATTAGAATGAAATGGTTTGTATGTTCATGTATGTAAGAGAAAGACTTCTTCATATTCTCTCTTGAACACACACATAGAACTGATTGAGAGACCACACATCTTGAGCATCAAGTAGAATTGGAGTGAAGATCAAAAGTATTTCCAAGTGCTTTTCTTCATTCAGTTTTGAAATTTACCATACCAAGGTATACTCTCTTATTCATATATTCTGAAATTTACACAGCAAATGTTATCTACTGCGAATGAAGTAGATCCGTTAATTTTTTCGCTGCGTATGTTTTGTATGCGATATAAACATGTAATTTTTCCATCAGGGCTGTCTTATTTTTTTGATATATTTTTTCACTTGATATATCAAAATTTTGTAGATGCAACAACCATTTTCTTGGTTACTAATATTACAATTTGAATAGATTGTAATAAAGCTTTGGCATTTTTTTTAAAGTGTGTTGAGTATGTTACTTTTGAGAAAACTGGTAGTAATAATGCATTTATTTGTTTAATGACAGGCATATATTAATTTTAAAATATCAAAGGGTGAGGTTGAACGGATTAGAGAGCTTGATGAGAGACTTATATACACTTTAAAGCATTTGAAGGTCTAGATAAGCTATAAAAAGTTGGAGGTTACTTTTAACTTTGTGCCTAGATAGAATAAACCACTCAAATTTCTTATATTGGTGTACTGTATTAAGAGATTTGAGCTTTTATAGGGCTTTGAACTTTTGTTAATATTCATGAATTACTTAAGGTTTTTTTTTTTTTTTTTTTTTTTTTTGGTATGGAAACTTCCTTCTGAATCTAACGTTTCTTTATTGTTATAAGAAAACTTACTTTGTTCTGTATAACCAAATTTTTAGTCCAACTTGCAATAGATTTTGATTACAAGGAGATATGGGTACACTTTTTGAAATTTCATATTCTGCCCTGCTGACACAACTCCCCATACACTTTCAATAATGCAATGAATCTATGTAAAAAAAAAAAAAAATGGTGTACTTTTTACTATAGAGTATGATCAAACTTTGTGGTTTATATGCATTTATGATTTTTTGTTTTTTTAAATTTTATAGTTTCTTATCAAGCTTCTAAGATACATTTACTTTGTGCAGTATATAAATGTTGGGGTTGAACGGAATCTACAAAGGTTTGCATTTATTCTTCACAGGAAACAATATTTGGCCGATTGGAAAGGAGCAAGAACTAAAAGAACAACTGAGATATGAAATGAGCATTGAGCACATAACCATACAAAAAGCAATGTAGAGGCACATTGGAATTCAAAAGAAAAAAAAGTTAGCTAATGCTGAATCAGCATCTTCAAATGCACTTGGTTGGATTGTTTTACATTTAGATATTTGAGTTAGATTTGGTTTTAATTATGGTATTGGGTTTAAAATAAATTTTGTTTTGAGTATTTTGTATTAGATTTGGGTTAAATTAGTATTTGGTATCCGCCTGTGGTGTTTGTAATTAGATTTGTGAAGGAGATATATGTTGGGTGTTTAGTACTTGGTAAAAGTGTATTTAAATATATTATTAAAAAAAATTCTTTCTAATAAATATATATATATATCATATACTATATATATTAACAGAAGCTGAGAGAAAGTTAATTCCTATAATTAAGGAGGTGCTGCAATGTAGGAAAACTGCCTATCTAAAATACATCCACGTATAACTTAAAAAAGCGACACATTATATTATTTTACAACCTTAGCACCGTTTGACAGCATCTGTGTATATTAAAAAAAACTCGGTTAATAACAAAACTATATATCTGAAAGGCTTAAAAAAAAAAAAACCATTCGCCTTTCTCCCATCACAAAACCTCCGTTCAATATGATAAGAAAAAAACACCGTTCAAAAAACCATTCCAGAGCAAATATTTATAAGTTATAACAGAGTAGTGCGTCCCTAACTCTGTCACTTCTTTGCTGTAAATAAAATCCATACTATCCTCTAATGAGCAGATATGCTGATCGATTTCATCACTGATATAGTAAGAAGATTAGTGGTCAAGAGTGTCGTACATTTTTTCTGTGTTCCAAAGCCATGGGCCAAACTAATCAAAGCCTGGATTCATCGATACCCACTTCAAGCGCTCCATCAACAGCAACAGAGATTGCACCATAATCATCGACCAAAAACTTTGCGTTTGGTCCTTACTTTTCCGCCATGATAATGAAATTACTTGCCTGAGGCCATGGAAATTTACCCGCCACTGCAAGGTCGTCATCGAAAAAGGGTGACCTCTATCATGGATTACTGCAATGTCTTGGTCTGCCTTCGTAACTGTGACGAAGAGATCGCACTTTGGAATCCATTGATAAGGAAGTACAAGAAATTACCAAGTGAACCAGTACAGAAGCATTGTACTTTAATCACACGATACAAAGACGCTCTATTGTACAACATTCTTGCTTTTGATTTTGCAAAGGAGAATTTTCGTGTTTATAAGACACCGCTTCAATAAATTGAATATGATAATCTATTCGGACATGTTTGGGAGTGTTAGGAGGATGCCTATGTTATGTTGCGAATTCTTGGAAGATGTGTAAAGAAGTTTGGTTGTTGAAGGAATATGGAGAAGAGAGTTCGTGGATACAGGTTTATAAAACAGATCTACGTGCAAATACAATTGCTTCGAATTTGAATTTGGATTTTAAGTATTTGAATATGTATCTGAAGCCTCTAATGTTTTCTAGGCACGGCAAGAAAGTTCTGTTGGTTGACTGTAAGAATCTTTTTTGGTATGATTGAAAAGAAAAGAAGAAAGAGGCTTGAGAGTCAGAATTTGCCTGTTGTGTTTACACCTCTTAACTTTAATTGGGAGCCTTCTTCTACTTGATGGTGATAGTGTGAATGATCCGAAGGAAAAGAAGTGGAAGAAGTAGAGGTAAAACTAAACCAATGGAGTTTAATGATTTTTTTTCCTTAAATGTCTATGTTAGTATTTGTTTAAATCTTTACAAAGTGGACGGGTTATAGTGTGTGAGCCTTTGTTTAAATATTTACTAATTGCTTGATTTTGCACATTACTTTCTATATTGAATAAGATTTTAGATTCTATACTTCTGACTTATATATAATAAGTTGTCATTAGAATGAGGAAATTATTATAAGAATTTCTTCTAAATAGCTTCAAAGTCAAAATATAGTATAAGGAATGCAATCTAAATTTGAAATTGATTTACTGTTAACCACTTCTTGAGGCACCATTTAATTAGAGAGTTAATCATTATAGGACACAACAGATAATTTTGTAAGAGAACTAAAGAATGAATACTCCATCAAAAAATAGAGATAGCACAAACCTCTTTTGAATGTTCTCCATTAAGTTAAATTATATTATCCTGCTACTGGAATTTCAATGAATTTTATAGATAGCAGTACCTACAAGTAGGATAAATGAGTGGGTGTACAACTTGAACGGAACAAATTTTAATGTATTTTATTTATTGAATTATTATGTTAAGTTATTATCCTCCCATATCTAAAATGTTTCCACGTATTATGCGGGTCAAACGCTAGTGATGAATAAATTTAAAGGATTAAATCGGGTACTCAAGGATTAAGATGTAGTAATTCATAAAGTGGCAGTTTGCATTTATGACTTTGTATTACAACAAATATTTTATGAAGAGGTTGTATGTACAATAAAGTCTTGGGATATAATTTATTAATAAGGCCTAGAGTGCAATTATATTTATATAGTGGTATTAAATATAATTAATGGTAACTTTGGACTTGTTAAGAGTTGACAGAAAAGCCCAAAGCCCATTGGAGAAAATGTCTTATTTATTCCCTTTTGGTCCCACTCCAAGCCATACACTAATGCCCAATTGGAAAGGCCCAAAAGGCTAGCCCAATTAGATAATCAATTATAAGGAGAGAAACAAACAGAATTTTAATATCACGCAGATTCAATTACGCAATGATCATTTATTCCTATCAATCTTTTCGTGATTCAATTCGAAAGCGCTCATTTAATCTCACATGAATTCAATTCGGCCGTGATAGTTTATGTGATGCCCCAATTTGATTGATTGATTGTGTGATGTGTGTGGGTGTGTGATGAGTCCCACATCAGGTATTTACTGGGTAGATCTGGTCTTTATTAACAACTACAAGGAGCTTCAATTGTGACTAGTCCTTTTGAGGTATAGCGCAGATGTGGCTAGCGCTTTTCCTTGGGTTATTACATATGGTATCAGAGCCAGGTTCGGTAACCCCGTGTGGGCTCGGAGACACTACCCCACAAAGTGGACCCTAACGAGGACGTTAGGGATTTAAGTGGGGGAGATTGTGATGCCCCAATTTGATTGATTGATTGTGTGATGTGTGTGGGTGTGTGATGAGTCCCACATCGGGTATTTACTGGGTAGATCTGGTCTTTATTAACAACTACAAGGAGCTTCAATTGTGACTAGTCCTTTTGAGGTATAGCGCAGATGTGGCTAGCGCTTTTCCTTGGGTTATTACATAACTGTAACACCCCAAACCCTTAATAAGGATTTAGATGCATAACCTGTCTTAGAAATAATCAACAATGACATAATGGAACAGAGCGTAATATTTATCCTCAAATAAACTTCTTGAATATCATCAGATTTCCTTAACAATCCATAAAAACAAAACAACAATAATATTCTTTTTGAATGTAAAATCTCCAAATAACATCTCAAAATGGTTCCAAAAATAATAATCTCATTGTCCTGAAACAATTTTGCTAAAACAATATCAGCAACTATCAAGCTCCAAACGCAGTCATCAATCTAAGGCTCCACTGATCTACCACCAAAAGACACTCCATAACTCTAATCTGAAAGGATGGAAAAAGGGGTGAGCTAAAGGCTCAATAAGAGACTACAAACATGAGGATGTCTTCCAAAACAAAACGATAATATCATTGACAAAATATAGTCATCACGATAAAATTAAAATTAGTTTAAACTGTAATATAATATATTCTATAAAGCTGTTAAAATAAAACACTTCACTATAACACTGTAAACATTAATAAAATAATGACCACATTTATATGCCAATATGCACCAAATAGGTAGAAACAATTTTATTTTGAAAATAAGCAATTTTCCACCTAAAAGAACATTAGTAAATAAACAGTAATTCAATATGAAAAGTATTGGTCAAACACAGACAAAAGCTGCTAAACACTCGGTGGGTGATTTCCCATGGGAACAATAACACTAACCTCAAAGAGGCAACACTAGCTCCGAAGAGCAACAATAACACTGCACCACACCACACTAACACTACTTCGGCCGAAGACCAACACTTAACCCTGTGTTGGCAAAGGTTGCAGACTGTCTAGTTGACCATTTGAAACACTCTTGACATATACAGTTTCACAATAATATACAATAAATAATAGAGTTTGAGTATGTATAAAGCACTAACAATGGTATAAGTCTTTAAAACTTCACTTTTGCAATTATGTGTATGTATATTTATATAAATATATTTTTACCACAATTATATATATATATATATATATAAATATATACGTCTTGAGAGACGTCATGTGTTGAAGTCTACTTACCTCTAGCGGCTAAACCAAGCTTTACTTCAATTGCTCGAAACAACGTCAACTAGAACCTAAATAATAATTAAACAATTCAATAAGGGCAGGTTCCTTAACCACTATGAAGATTTGGCAAGATAAAATTTAACGTGTCTTTCTAATATAACCCCAAACCTATTCTAGATTAAAATAATAGTATAGCATTCCCTAACCTAACATCTAATATTTATATAAGAACACGTTACCATAAGCAACCCTTATATCTCTCTCCCACTAGATGTTTTAAATTAAAGGTTTTTAAGATCAAGAACCATAATAATGCTAGACACCTTGAAAACATAATCCTAATCTCATTAGGAATAAATTCCATAATCCTAGCATTAATATATAATAAATATATAAACCAAGGCAAGCAACAATATGATGAATCCTTTAAAAAATTTGCATATAAATCCATATCATATTATATATATATATATATATATATAAAATATAATATACCGTTTCAATTTTTTAAAGCAATCATCATATGCTGCCATGAAGAACTTGCATATATATAAATATATGAAAACATGTTAATGGACATGAATCCACGAAACCATGCAAGATTCATATATGATTCTATATATAGTACACGGATTCTTCAAGCAGTGCTTATATTGCCAAGCAATGCAACCACAATCCGAAAGGTGCAATCAACAAACACATGCACAGGACGGTTACACGGATTCAAAATGCATGCAACCACGGCAATTATCACATCCAAGACAATTAATATATCCAAGACAAAGCGGATTGAATGAATATATATATCTCATATATTAAACTTAGCATGGCACCGTATCATTCATGCACTTGACGGTTACTACAATAAGGCTTCAATCTATATATCATAATATATATAAATGAATCATGGCATATAAATTCCAACGCTAATAACAAAATTTCATAAAAACATGATTATCATTGAAATTCCAGCAACCATCATTGAATTTCCAGCAAACCCAATTGAAATTCCAGCAAACTTAATACTAACCCTAACAGTAACATGTCAATGATGAAATCCCAGCAAAATAAAAGAAAAAAAAAAGCTTTCCTAGAATGATGCTTACCTCAAAACCAAGATGAAGTTGCTGGCTGCCCTGAAGTGCACAGCCTCCTATTCTTTTGTTTTTGAGAAACCCTAATTTTATTTCATTATAAAGCTGTTGCACTTGGGCTGAAAGTTTAGAAGCCTATTCCATGATAAGGCTAATTTCAGTTGGGCTGAAAATTTAGAAGCCCACTACACTAAAATAAACTTCCAAGACCCACTTATATTCCCACTAAACACATTAATATTATTTTTATTATTGTTATCATTATAAAAATCACAATATAAAATTAATTATCTCCTCCAAAATAATTAAGCAATTAATCAAATCTACTCTCTAGAAGTGATTAAATTAAATTTAAATGAGACGGGTGTTACAGTTTAATCCTATCTATCTTTTCAAGATTCAGTTTGATTGTGCTTGTTTAATCTCAAGCGGATTCAATTCGGCCATGATCATTTTATCTTATCAATCTTTTCATGAGTCAATTTAACCGTGCTCGCCTAATCTCACACGGGTTAAATTCAGCCGTGAACGGTTAATCCTATCCGTCTTTTTGAGATTCAACTTGACTATGCTCATTTAATATCACGCGGATTCAATTTGGCAATGATCGTTTAATCCTATCAATCTTTTCGTGATTATATTCGACCGTGCTCATTTAATTTCACGCTTATTCAATTCGGCCATGATCATTTAATCCAATCCATTATTTCGAGATTCAACTCAACCATGCTCGTTTAATCTCACACAGATTCAATTTGGCAATTATCGTTTAATCCTATCAATCTTTTCCACATTCAATTTATCTATGCTCGTCCAATCTCGCGCGGGTTCAATTCGGCCCTGATCGTTTAATCCTATCTATCTTTTCATGATTTAAGTCGACTGGGCTCGTTTAATCTCACAAGGATTCAATTTGGCCAGGCTAGTTTAATCCTATCTTTCTTTTCGAGATTCAGTTATATTATGCTCGTTTAATCTCAAATGGATGCAGTTCGGCCATGATCATTTAATCCTATCAATCTTTTCGTGAGTCAATTTAACCGTGCTAGTGTAATCTCACATCGGTTCAATTCAGCCATGATTGGTTAATCATATCCATCTTTCTACAATTCAACTCGACCGTGCTCTTTTAATATCATGTGGATTCAATTACGCAATGATCGTTTAATCCTATCAATCTTTCTGTGATTTAATTTGACCGCGCTCGTTAAATCTCTCATGGATTCAATTCGGCCATGATTATTTAATCCTACCTATCTTTTCGAGATTCAATTCAATTGTGCTCATTTAATCTCAAGTGGATTCAATTCGACCATGATCATTTTACTCAATCAATCTTTTCGTGAGTCAATTTAACCTTGCTTGCCTAATTTTACGCGGGTTTAATTTGGCCATGATCGTTTAACCCAATCCATCATTTCGAGATTCAACTCGACCCCGCTCGTTTAATCTCATGTAGATTCAATTTGGCAAATATCGTTTAATCCTATCAATCTTTTCCACATTCAAATTATCCATGCTCATCCAATCTCACGCGGGTTCAATTCGGCCTTAATCGTTTAATCCTGTCAATCTTTTTGTGATTTAATTCGACTGCGCTCGTTTAATCTCATGTGTATTCAATTCGACCATAATTGTTTAATCCTATCTATCTTTTCTTGATTTAGTTTGATTATGCTCGTTTAATCTCAAGTGGATTCAATTCGGCCACGATCGTTTAATACTATCAATCTTTTCATGAGTCAATTTAACCATGCTCGTGTAATCTCACACGGGTTCAATTCGGCCATGATTGGTTAATCCTATCCATCTTTTCGTGATTCAACTCAACCGAGCTCTTTCAATATCACGCAGATTCAATTTCGCAATGATCATTTAATCCTATCAATCTTTTTGTGATTTAATTTGACTGTGCTCGTTTAATCTCTCACGGATTCAATTTGGCCATGTTTTTTTAATCCTATCTGTCTCTTCAAGATTTAGTTTGATTGTGCACGTTTAATCTCAAGTGGATCCAATTCGGCCATGATCGTTAATCCTATCCATCATTTTGAGATTCAACTCGACCACGCTCGTTTAATCTCACGCAAATTCAATTTTGCAATGATCGATTAATCCTATCAGTCTTATCCACACTCAATTTATCCGTGCTCCTCTAATGTCACGTGGGTTCAATTCGGCCTTGATCGTTCAATCCTATCAATCTTTTCGTGATTTAATTCGACTGCGCTCGTTTAATCTCACACGGATTCAATTCGGCCATGATAGTTTAATCCTATCTTTCTTTTCGAGATTCAGTTCGATTATGCTTGTTTAATCTCAAGTGGATTTAGTTCAGCCATGATCGTTGAATCCTATCAATCTTTTCGTGAGTCAATTGAACCATGCTCGTGTAATCTCACCCGGGTTCAATTTTGCCATGATTGGTTAATCCTAGCCATCTTTTTGAGATTCAACTCGACCGTGCTCGTTTAATATTACGCGGATTCAATTTGGCAATGATCGTTTAATCCCATCAATCTTTTCGTGATTATATTCGACCGTGCTCATTTAATTTCACATGTATTCAATTTAGCCATTATCGTTTAATCCAATCCATTATTTTGAGATTCAACTCGACCACACTCGTTTAATCTCACGCAGATTCAATTTGGCAATTATCGTTTAATCCTATCAATCTTTTCCACATTCAATTTATCTGTGCTCTTCCAATCTCACGTGGGTTCAATTCGGCCTTGATCGTTTAATCCTATCAATCTTCTCGTGATTTAATTCGACTTCACTCACTCAGGCGTATTCAATTCGGCCATGATCTTTTAATCCTATCTATCTTTTGTAGATTCAGTTCGATTATGCTCGTTTAATCTCAAGTGGATTCAATTCGGCCATGATCGTTTAATACTATCAATCTTTTCGTGGGTCAATTTAACCGTGCTTGTGTAATCTCACGTGGGTTCAATTCGGCCGTGATTGGTTAATCCTATCCATCTTTTCGTGATTTAACTCAACCGTGCTCTTTCAATATCACGCCGATTCAATTTCGTAATGATCGTTTAATCCTATCAATCTTTTTGTGATTTAATTCGACCACACTCATTTAATACTATCAATCTTTTTGTGAGTCAATTTAACCGTGCTCGTGTAATCTCACACGGGTTCGATTCGGCCATGGTTGGTTAATCCTATCCATCTTTTCGTGATTCAACTCGACCGTGCTCTTTCAATATCACACTGATTCAATTTCGCAATGATCGTTTAATCTTATCAATCGTTTTTTGATTTAATTCGACTGCGCTCGTTTAATCTCTCACGTATTCAATTCGGCCATGATTGTTTAATCCTATCTATCTCTTCAAGAATTAGTTCGATTGTGTTTGTTTAATCTCAAGTGGATTCAATTCGGCCATGATCGTTTAATCCTATCCATCATTTCGAGATTCAACTCAACCACGCTCGTTTAATCTCACGTAGATTCAATTTTGCAATGATCGATTAATCCTGTCAATCTTATCCACATTCAATTTATCCGTGCTCCTCTAATCTTACACGAGTTCAATTCGGCCTTGATCATTCAGTCGTATCAATCTTTTCGTGATTTAATTCGACGGCGCTCATTTAATCTCACACAGATTCAATTTGGCCATGATAGTTTAATCTTGTCTTTCTTTTTGAGATTCAGTTCGATTATGCTCGTTTAATCTCATGTGAATTCAATTGGGCCATGATCGTTCAATCCTATCAATCTTTTTGAGATTCAATTTGACCAGTCGCATTCAATTTCAGGTGGATTCAATAAAGCAATGATTTTTTAATCTCAAGTGGATTCAATTCGACCGTGCTCGTTTAATCGCAAGCGGGTTCAATTCGGCCATGATTGTTTAATCCTATTAATCTTTTCAAGATTAAATTCAACCATGGTCATTTTATTTCACGCGTATTCAATTAGGCCATGATCGTTTAATCCTATCCATCATTTCGAGATTCAACTCGACCACACTTATTTAATCTGATCAATTAATCCTATCAATCTTATCCACATTCAATTTATCCGTGCTCGTTTAATCTCATACGGATTCAATTCAGCCATGATAGGTTAATCCTATCTATCTTTTCTAGATTCTATTCGATTATGCTTGTTTAATCTCAAGTGGATTCAATTTAGCCATGATCGTTTAATACTATTAATCTTTTCATGAGTCAATTTAACCGTGATCGTGTAATCTCACGTGGGTTCAATTCGGCAATGATTGGTTAATCCTATCCATCTTTTCATCATTCAACTCGACCGTGCTCTTTTAATATCACGTGGATTCAATTCGTAATGTTCGTTTAATCCTATCAATCTTTTCGTGATTTAGTTCGACCACGCTAGTTTAATCTCCCACGGATTCAATTCGGCCATGATTGTTTAATCCTATCTAAGTCTTCAGGATTCAGATCGATTGTGCTCGTTTAATCTCAAGTGGATTCAATTCGGCCTTGATCATCTAATCCTATTAATCTTTTCGTGAGTCAATTCGACCTGGAGAGTTGAATCTCAGGAAAATTCAATTCGACAATGACTGTTTAATCCTATCCTCCTTTCCAAGATTCAATTTGACCGTGCTCAGTTAATCTCACACGGATCCAATTAAGCCTTGATTGTTTAATCTTATCAATCTTTTCATGATTTAATTCGAATGAGCTCATTTAATCTCATGCAAATTCAATTCGGCCATGATCATTCAATCCTATCAATCTTTTCGAGATTCAATTCGACCAGGCGTGTTTATTTTTAGGTGGATTCAATACGGCATTGATTTTTAACCCTATCCATCTTCTCGAGATTCAATTCGACCGTGCTCGTTTAATCGCACGCGGGTTCAATTCGGCCATGATCGTTTAATCCTATCCATCTTTTCGAGATTCAATTCAGCCGTGCTCATTTTATTTCACACGTATTCAATTTGTCCATGATAGTTTAATCCTATCTATATTTTCGAGATTCAGTTCGATTATGCTCGTTTAATCTTAAGTGGATTCAATTCAGCCATGATCGTTTAATCCTATCAATCTTTTCGTGGGTCAATTTTTCTATGCTCTTATTGTTAGGATTAGTGCCCTTAAATCCTATTGTATAACATTATGTATGCTATTAAGTATGACATCATACGTGACTTAATATTGTGATTGATAAATTTGTTTTATTATTATCTTAAATAATGGTAACATGAATATTCAGACATTATCATATAGTCCATGAGATGCATAGTATGTGACTTATGTGATTTAGCCACATTATCATATAGTCCACGAACTCAGAATTTTAGTTCGTAGTCGGTGATGAAATTTGGCATTTCATCTGCAAAGACTATAACATATTAACTAAAATGATTTGTCTTGATCATGAAAGTGGAGACTTCTAGTTGATATGTTAATATTTTTTAAGAGTTAAGACATATTGAACTGGACCACTGTGAGATTTATTATTCTTCTAACGACTGTCAAATGAATAAGAAATCTCACAACTTATATTTGCATGAACACTTAATCCTGAGAAAATAATGGACCTAATCATGAAGTGTAGGTTGCTTTGATATATCAGAAGTGAGATCTAAAGTATCGGTCAAAACCTTAGTATGTTAGGCAGCCACATTTAGTGTTGATGGAACATATATTCTCAAGATGGAATTCATAGTCTCTTAACGGAGATATAAAATATTCCCTTGAGATAAGTTTAATGAGTTCGGTTATTCAGAGGGTTAAGTCTAACCACTTTAGTAAAGACTTACCAAAGTATATATTTATGGAATTGGATTTCATAAATATATGATGAATAACAAAAATGATTAAACCGGGTACTTAAGGATTAAGATGTAGTAATTCACAAAGTGGCAGTCTACATTTATGACTTTGTATTATTATGAATATTTTAATGAAGGGGTTGCATGTATAATAAAGTCTTGGGATATAATTTATTAATAAGGCCTAGAGTGCAATTATATTCATATAATAGTATTGAATATAATTAATGGTAACTTTGGACTTGTTAAGAGTTGATAGAAAAAGCCCAAGGCCCATTGGGGTTAAAGTCTTATTTATTCCCCTTTGGTCCCACTCCAAGCCATATGCTAAAGCCCAATTGGAAAGGCCCAAAAGGCTAGCCCAGTTAAATAATCAGTTATAAGGAGAGAAACATACAGAATTTGGATATAACATGAAATGGTATGTATGTAAGTGTCAAGCACTCTTTCGGTCTCCCTTGAACAAATTCATAGAAACTGATTGAGAGACCACACTTTTTGGGCGATAGTGGAACTGGAGTGAAGACTAAAAGTGTTCCCTAGTACTTCTGATCTTTGTTTTGAAATTCACCGTACTAAGGTATACTCTCTTAATTCTATATTCTGGAACTTACATAGTGCATGTTATCAATTGCGAATGAAGAAATTCTGTTTATTTTCTACTGCGTATGTTTTGTATGCGATACAAACATGTTATTATCCATCAAATGGTATCAGAGCCAGGTTTTCAATTTCAAATTTGTATAACATGTTTTGTGAGTTTTGGAATTAAAGATAATAGTTTCATGTTGTTAGAAGATTATGTATTTAATTTTCTGCATGGTTGGTTGAAACTATGTTTATGATAAAAAATGATATTAATGTTATGATGTTGTTTAAATTTGTATTCAAGTATGTTTAATTGAATTTTAAGACTATAGCATCAATGGAATTCAGTTTTGATATCATTCTCTGTTTATCATGTTTATATGATGGTTGTTTGTTCATAAAAAAAAGGTTGAAAACTATCTAAGTTAAATTCTAGAAAATTCAAATTTCACGCGACTCGATCGATTGAGAAGCTATCGAGAATCAATCGAGCTTACAGAAAATTTCTCGATCAATCGACCAGCTATCGGACAGCTGTTGAGCCAGCATGATTGTATCTCGATCGATCGAACAGCTATCGAGAATCGATCGAGCCTGATAATTTTGAATTTTTCTAAGTGTTTTCATATATATATAAAGTACAAGGTTGTGTATGATTAGTTTACACATGATTTCTTAATAAAAACCTTTAATTTAAAACATCTAGTGGGAGAGAGATACAAGAGTTGGATCTCACGGCCTCCTTTATCGGTTCATAGTAATGTGGGGTAAGCACCTCGTCTTGGCGTATATGCCTCGCGATCCCAAAGGAGAGTGTTTACTTTATAGTACTACAAGGTTGAACTTACCCATTTAAAGTAGTGTGGACATGCACATCCTCTTGACGTATATGCCTCGCGATTCCAAAGGAGGGTGTTTTGTTCCATGGTACTACAAGTTTTAAACACCATAAAGGGAGATGAAATGTGGCTACACATGATTCTAGATAATGGTAGACTAAGTGTAATGTTAACCTCCCAAAGGAGCTATGTCCTTATTACATAGAGGCTAAAGGTAATACGGCATATTATTAGTGTTTGATAAGAGTTATCATGATGGCACTAATAATGAGAATAGTTCTCAACCAATTAATGTGTTTATAATAAACTTGCTACCAAGGAATTATAGACATGGATTGAGTTGTCGTTGCATATATTATTTTATGGGTTTATTAAGGTTCCATATTATATGATTATATGCTAAATTGATAATGTCTAGTTTACTTATTATATTCATGTTTATTATTTTCAGATTTGAATATGGCATCATTTAGCCCACTTGTTACCATTCTTAACCAAAACAAACTGACTGGATCCAATTATGTTGATTGGAAAAGAAATTTGGACATAGTTCTTATAGCTGAAGAGCACAAATATGTGCTTACTCAACCATGTCTTAGCTTTCCTGCATTAGATGCTCCTTCTGAGGAAAAATAGTGATATGATCATTTGCAGAAATCTAATGAAATGGCCAAGTGCTATATCCTAGCGTCCATCTTAAATGTTCAAAAGCATTAGATGCAAGATGTAGAACTAGCTTCGGACATTATGCTAAGTCTGAAGGAGATGTTTGGTAAGCAAGGCTATTCTGCAAGGCAAGAAACCATGAGGCAAATTTATAATACCATACTGGCTGAAGGTAGTTCAGTGAGGGAACATTGTCTAACAATGATCTCTAATTTGAATACATTAGAGGTTTTAGGTACCAATATTGATGGAGAATCCCAAGTGGATATGATACTTCAGTCACTACAGGAATCATTCAAGGAATTCAGACTCAATTATAATATGAACTTCAAGATTTATTCTTTGTTTGAATTGATGAATGAGTTGGTAGCGGCGGAAGGCATCCTTGGAACTTCTAGTGTTGAAGCCAATATGGGTGAAGCTTCTACTTCTCAACCTAAGTCAAAAGGCAAGGGTAAGAAGAAGAAGAAGAAGAAGAAGAAGAAGAAGGACTTCACCAAGCAAGAGGGTAAACAAATTGTCTTTGGGGTTGCCGACAAAAGAAAGAAGCTGAAAGGAAAATGTTTCCATTGTGGTGAGAAAGGACATTGGAAGAGGAATTATCCAAAGTTCAAGGCTGCCAATAATAAGGGTATGAATAGTTCATTCCTCCTTGAAATATGTTTAGTACAAAATCCGACGGATTCCTAGTGTACAGATTTAGGTTGTACTAATCATATCTGTAATTCTTTGCAGGGGTTCCAAGAGACCAGAAGGCTTAATGAAGGGGAATTGTTTTTACTTTGGCTGATGGGAGCAAGATTCCAGTTGTAGCTATTGGTGTTTTTAATTTATGTTTTGAGTCAAGGGTTTTAATATTAGATGACTGTCTGTATGTACTTAATCTTTGTAGAAATTTAATTTTTGCAACTTATTTGGGTAAACATGGATATTGTGTTATCCTTAAAGACAATGTTGTAATAAAGAAGGATAAAATATTTATCTATTCTGGCAATATTGTGGATGATCTTTATATTTTACCTCCTGATAAGCATGAATTATATAATTCTGAATCAGATAATAACTCTCATGTGAAATCATTAAAGAGAAAGTTTCCTTCAACTAATGATGCATATCTTTGGCACTACAGAATTCAAAGACTGATCAAAGATGGACTCTTAAAGCCATTAGAATTTGATGAATTTCCAATTTGTGAATCTTGTTTTGAAGACAAAATGACCAGTAACCTTTTAATGCAAAAGGTAAATGAGCACAAGATTTGCTTGAATTAGTTCATACGGATGTATACGGTCCTATGTCAACCCAAGCAAAAGGAGGTTGTGAGTATTTCATCACTTTTACCGATGATTACTCAAGATATGGTTATGTGTACCTAATGAGACGAAAGTCTGAAGCCTTTGAAAAGTTGAGAATCAATTGGGTAAACGCATAAAAGTCATTCAATCTGATTGTGGTGACGAATACCTTCTTGGGGATTTCAAGGATTACTTAACTCAAAATGGGATTGTATCCCAATTGACTGCACCTGGAACTCCCCAACAAAATGGTGTATCAAAAAGAAGGAATAAGACTCTTTTGGAAATGGTTAGGTCCATGATGAGTTACTTAACTTTACCAGTTTTTTTTTTTTTTGGATATGCACTAAAAACTGCAATGCATATTTTGAATTTAGTTCCATCAAAATCTGTTCCCAATACAGCTATAGAATTATAGAGTGGGCGTATGCCTAGTATGAAATATCTCCACATTTGGGGTTGTCCAGCACATGTGTTAAAAGGGAAGCCTGATAAATTGGAAGCTAAAATAGAAGTATGCATGTTTTTAGAGTATTCAAAGGAAACAAACGGTTATTTATTCAAAGGAAACAAAGGGTTATTTAATATCATGCAAATTCAATTTGGCAATGATCATTTAATCCTGTCAATCTTATCCACATTCAATTCATCCGTGCCAGTCTAATCTCACGCGGTTTCAATTCAGCCTTGATCGTTTAATCCTATCAATCTTTTAGTGATTTAATTCGACTGCTTTCGTTTAATCTCACATGGATTCAATTCGGCCATGATAGTTTAATCCTATCTATCTTTTAGATATTCAGTTCGATTATGCTCGTTTAATCTCAAGTGGATTCAATTCGGCCATGGTCTTTTAATCCTATCAATCTTTTTTTGAGTGAATATAACCGTGCTCGTGTAATCTCTCGCAAGTTTAATTCGGCCATGATTGGTTAATCCTATCCATCTTTTTGTGATTCAACTTGACCATGCTCTTTTAATATCACGCAGATTCAATTTGGCAATGATCGTTTAATCCTAACAATATTTTTGTGATTTTATTCGAGAGTGCTAACTTAATCTCACACGGATTCAATTCGGCATGATTGTTTAATCCTATCTATCTTTTCGAGATTCAGTTCAATTGTGCTCGTTTAATCTCAAGCAGATTCAGTTCGGCCATGATTGTTTTATCCTATCAATCTTTTCGGGAGTCAATTTAACCGTGCTCGCCTAATCTCACGTGGGATAAATTCAGCCATGATCAGTTAATCCTATCCACCTTTTTGAGATTCAACTCGATCGTGCTCATTTAATATCACGCGGATTCAATTTGGCAATGTTCGTTTAATTTTATCAATCTTTTCATGATTATATTCAACCGTGTGCATTTAATTTCACGCGTATTCATCATTTAATCCCATCCATCATTTCGAGATTCAACTTGACCACGCTCGTTTCATCTCCCGCAGATTCAATTTGGCAATGATCGTTTAATCTTGTCAATCTTATACACATTCAATTCATTCGTGCTCGTCTAATCTCACACGGCTTCAATTCAGCCTTGATCGTTTAATCCTATCAATCTTTTCGTGATTTAATTTGACTGCTTTCGTTTAATTTCACACAGATTCAATTCGGCCATGATAGTTTAATCCTAGCTATCTTTTCAAGATTGAGTTCGATTATGCTCGTTTAATCTTAAGTGGATTCAATTCGACCATGTTCGTTTAATACCATCAATCTTTTCAGGAGTCAATTTAACCGTGCTCACCTAATCTCACGTGGGTTAAATTCGGCCATGATCGGTTAATCCTATCCATCTTTTTAAGATTCAACTCGACCGTGCTCGTTTAATATCATGCGGATTCAATTTCACAATGATCTTTTAATCCTATGAATCTTATCCACATTCAATTTATCCTTCAAAGCTCACGCGGGTTCAATTCGGCCTTGATCATATAATCCTATCAATCTTTTCGTGATTTAATTCGATTGCACTCGTTTAATCTCACACGGATTCAATTCTACCATGATAGTTTAATCCTATCTATCTTTTCGAAATTCGGTTCGATTATGCTCGATCAATCTCAAGTGGATTCAATTCGGCCATGGTCATTTAATCCTATCAATCTTTTCGTGAGTGAATTTAACCGAGCTCGTGTAATCTCTCGCGGGTTCAATTCGGCCATGATTAGTTAATCCTATCCATCTTTTCGTGATTCAACTCGACCGTGCTCCATTAATATCACGCAGATTCAATTTGGCAGTGATCGTTTAATCCTATCAATCTTTTGGTGATTTAATTCGAGAGCGCTAATTTAATCTCACATGGATTCAATTCGACTTTGATTGTTTAATCCTATCTATCTTTTCGAGATTTAGTTCGATTATGCTCGTTTAATCTCAAGTGGATTCAATTCGGCCATGGTCTTTTAATCCTATCAATCTTTTTATGAGTGAATTTAACCGTGCTCGTGTAATCTCTCGTGGGTTTAATTCGGCCATGATTGGTTAATCCTATCCACCTTTTTGTGATTCAACTCGACCGTGCTCTTTTAATATCACGCAGATTCAATTTCGCAGTGATTGTTTAATCCTATCAATCTTTTCGTGATTTAATTCTAGAGAACTAACTTAATCTCACACGGTTTCAATTCGGCCGTGATTGTTTAATGTTATCTATCTTTTCGAGATTCAGTTCGATTGTGCTCGTTTAATCTTAAGCAGATTCAATTCGGCCATGATCGTTTAATCCTATCCATCATTTCAAGATTCAACTCGACCACGCTTGTTTAATCTAACGCGGGTTCAATTTGGCAATGATCGTTTAATCCTATGAATCTTATCCACATTCAATTTATCCGTCTAAGCTCATGCGGGTTCAATTCGGCCTTGATCGTATAATCTTATCAATCTTTTCGTGATTTAATTCGACTGCGCTCGTTTAATCTCACACGGATTCAATTCTACCATGATAGTTTAATCCTATCTATCTTTTTGAAATTCGGTTCGATTATGCTCGATCAATCTCAAGTGGATTCAATTTGGCCATGGTCGTTTAATTCTATCAATCTTTTCGTGAGTGAATTTAACCGTGCATGTGTAATCTCTCGCGGGTTGAATTCAGCCATGATTGGTTAATCCTATCCATCTTTTCGTGATTCAACTCGGCCGTGCTCTTTTAATCTCACGCAGGTTCAATTTGGCAGTGATCGTTTAATCCTATCAATCTTTTCATGATTTAATTCGAGGGCGCTAATTTAATCTCACATGGATTCAATTCGGCAGTGATTGTTTAATCCTATCTATCTTTTCGAGATTCAGTTCGATTATGCTCGTTTAATCTCAAGTGGATTCAATTCGGCCGTGGTCCTTTAATCCTATCATTCTTTTTGTGAGTGAATTTAACCGTGCTCGTGTAATTTCTCGTGGGTTTAATTCGGCCATGATTGGTTAATCCTATCCACCTTTTTGTGATTCAACTCGACCGTGCTCTTTTAATATCACACAGATTCCATTTCGCAGTGATCGTTTAATCCTATCAATCTTTTCGTGATTTAATTCTAGAGAACTAACTTAATCTCACACGGATTCAATTCAGTCGTGATTGTTTAATCTTTTCTATCTTTTCAAGATTCAGTTCGATTGTGCTCATTTAATCTTAAGCAGATTCAATTCGGCCATGATCATTTTATCGAATCAATCTTTTCTGGAGTCAATTTAACCGTGCTCACCTAATCTCCCGCGAGTTAAATTCGACCATGATCGGTTAATCCTATCCATCTTTTTGAGATTCAACTCGACCGTGCTCGTTCAGTATCACGCGGAGTCAATTTGGCAATGATTGTTTAATCCTATCAATCTTTTCGTGCTTATATTCGACCGTGCTCATTTAATTTCACGCGTATTCAATTCGGCCATGATCGTTTAATCATATCCATCATTTCGAGATTCAACTCAACCACGCCCGTTTAATCTCATGAAGTTTCAATTGGCAATTATCGTTTAATCGTTTAAATCTTTTCCGTATTCAATTCGGTCTTGAACGTTTAATCCTATCAATCTTTCCGAGATTCAGTTTGATTGTGCTCGTTTAATCTCAAGTGGATTCAATTCGGCCATGATCGTTTAATCCTATTGATATTTTCATGAGCCAATTCAACCGTGCTTGTTTAATCTCGCACGAATTCAAGTTGGCCATGATCGTTTAATCCTATCAATCTTTTTGAGATTCAATTCGGCTAGGCTCGTTTAATTTCAGGTGGATTCAGTTCGGCCATGATCGTTTAATCCTAATAATCTTTTCCTGGGTCAATTCGACCGTGCTCGTTTATTCTCACGCAATTTTAGTTTGGTCATGATCGTTTAATCTTATCTGTCTTTTCGAGATCTAATTGGACCAAGAGCATTTAATCTCAGGCGGATTCATTTTGACAGTTCAACCTTGCTCATTTAATCTCAAGCGGATTCAATTCTACCATGATCGTTTAATTCTATCAATCTTTTCTTGATTTAATTCGACCGTGCTCATTTAATCTCACACGGATTTAATTCGGCCATGATAGTTTAATCCTATCTATCTTTTCCAGGCTTAGTTCGTTTGCGCTCGTTTAATCTCACGCAAATTCAATTGGGCTACGATCGTTTAATCCTATCAATCATTTCAAGGTTTAATTCGACCAGGCGTGTGTAATTTCAGGCGGATTCAATTCGGCAGTGATTTTTTAATCATTTCCATCTTCTTGAGATTCAATTCGACCATGCTCGTTTAATCTCACGCAGATTCAATTTAGCAATGATCATTTAATCCTATATTCTGGAACTTACATAGTGCATGTTATCAATTGCGAATGAAGTAAATCTGTTAATTTTCCGCTGCGTTTGTTTTGGAATTAGAGATATTAGTTTCATGTTGTTAGAAGATTATGTATTTAATTTTCTTAATGGTTGGTTGAAACTATGTTTATTGTAAAAACTGATATTGATGTTATGATGTTGTTTAAATTTGTATTCAAGTATGTTTAATTGAATTTTAAGACTTTAGCATCAATGGAATTCAGTTTTGATATCATTCTTTGTTTATCATGTTTATATGATGGTTGTTTGTTCATAAAAAAAAATGGTTGAAAACTGTCTTAGTTAAATTCTGGAAAATTCAAATTTCACGTGACTCGATCAATCGAGAAGCTATCGAGCTTACAGAAAATTTCTCGATCGATCGACCAGCTATCAGGCAGTTGTCGAGCCAGCATGATTGTATCTCGATCGATCGAACAGCTATTGAGAATCAATCGAGCCTGAGAATTTTGAATTTTTCTAAGTGTTTTCATATATATAAAGTGCAAGTCTGTGTGTGATTAGTGTACACATGATTTCTTAATAAAAACCTTTAATTTAAAACATCTAGTGGGAGAGAGATACAAGGGTTGGATCTCACGGCCTCCATTATCGGTTCATAGTAGTGTGGGGTAAGCACCTCGTCTTGGCATATATGCCTTGCGATCCCAAAGGAGAGTGCTTACTTCATAGTATTACAAGGTTGAACTTACCCGTTTAAAGTAGTGTGGACAAGCACCTCATCTTGGCGTATATGCCTTGCGATCCCAAAGGAGGGTGTTTTGTTCCATGGTACTACAAGTTTTAAACACCATAAAGGGAGATGAAATGTGACTACACATGATTCTAGATAATGGTAAACTAAGTGTAATGTTAACCTCCTAAAGGAGCTACGTCCTTATTACTTAGAGGCTAAAGGTAATACGGCATATTATTAGTATTTGATAAGAGTTATTATGATGGCACTAATAATGAAAATAGTTCTAAACTAATTAATGTGTTTATAATAAACTTGCTACCAAGGAATTATAGACATGGATTGCGTTGTCGTTGCATATATTATTTTATGGTTTTATTAAGGTTCTATATTATATGCTTATGTGCTAAATTGATAATGTCCAGTTTACTTATTATATTCATATTTATTATTTTCAGATTTGAACATGGCATCATTTAGCCCCCTTGTTACCATTCTTAAATAAAACAAACTGACTGGATCCAATTATGTTGATTGGAAAAGAAATTTGGACATAGTTCTTATAGCTGAAGAGCACAAATATGTGCTTACTCAACCATGTCCTAGCTTTCCATCATTAGATGCTTCTCTTGAGGAAAAACAACGATATGATCGTTGGCAGAAATCTAATGAGACAGAAGATGTAGAACTAGCTTCGGACATTATGCTAAGTCTGAAGGAGATGTTTGGTGAGCAAGGCCGTTTTGCAAGGCAAGAAACCATGAGGCAAATTTATAATACCAAAATGGCTGAAGGTAGTTCAGTGAGGGAACATTTTCTAACAATGATCTCTAATTTGAATACATTGGAGGTTTTAGGGGTCAATATTGATGGAGAATCCCAAGTGGATATGATACTCTAGTCACTACCGGAATCATTCAAGGAATTCAGACTCAATTATAATATGAACAAAAAGGTTTATTCTTTGTCTGAATTAATGAATGAGTTGGTAGCGGCAGAAGGCATCCTTGGTACTTTTAGTGTGAAGCCAATAGGGGTGAAGTTTCTACTTCTCAACCTAAGTCAAAAGACAAGGGTAAGAAAAAGAAAAAGAAGAAGGACTTTACCAAGCAAGAGGGTAAACAAACTGCCTTAGGGGTTGCTGACAAAGGAAAGAAGCTGAAAGGAAAATGTTTCCATTGTGGTGAGAAAGGACATTGGAAGAGGAATTGTCCAAAGTTCAAGGCTGCCAATAATAAGGGTATGAATAGTTCATTCCTCCTTCAAATATGTTTAGTACAAAATCCCACAGATTCTTAGTGTATGGATTCAGGTTGTACTAATCATATCTACAATTCTTTGCAGGGGTTCCAAGAGACCAGAAGGCTTAATGAAGGGGAATTTTTTCATACTTTGGCTGATGGAAGCAAGATTCCAGTTATAGCTGTTGGTGTTTTAAATTTATGTTTTAAGTTAACGGTTTTAATATTAGATGACTCTCTGTATGTACCTAATGTTCGTAGGAATTTAATTTCTGCAACTTATTTGGGTAAACGTGGATATTGTGTTTGTTAGGATATGTGCCCTTAAATCTTATTGTATGATGCTATGTATGATATTATGTATGACATTATGTGCGAAATGATGTATGGCTTAATATTGTGTTTAATAAAGTTGTTTTATTCTTTTCTAAAATAATGGTAACATGAATATTCGGACATTATCAAATAGTCCATGAGATGCATAGTATGTGATTTATGTGATTTAGTCACAGAAGATATAGATCACAAGTTCTTTGTAAACTCAGAATTTTGGTTCGTAGTCGGTAATGAAATTGGGCATTTCATCTGCGAAGACTATAACATATTAACTACGATGATTTGTCTTGATCATGGAAGTGGTGACTTCTAGTTAATATGTTAGTATGTTTTAAGAGTTAAGACATATTGAACTGGACCGCTGTGAGATTTATTATTCTCCTAACGACTGTCAATTGAATAATAAATCTCACGACTTGTATTCACATGAACTCTTAATCCTGAGAGAATAATGGACCTGATCATGAAATGTAGGTTGCTTTGATATATCAGGAGTGAGATCTAAAATAACGGTCAAAGCCTCAGTATGTTGGGCAGCCATATTTAGTGTTGATGGAACTTATATTCTCAAGATGGAATTCATAGTCTCGTAACGGAGATATAAAATATTCCCTTGAGATAAGTTTAATGGGTACAGTTATTCAGAGAGTTAGGCCTAACCACTTTAGTAAGACTAAAGTATATATTTTTGAAATTGGATTTCATAAATATATGATGAATAACTCAAAAGGATTAAACCGGGTACTCAAGGATTAAGATGTAGTAATTTACAAAGTAGCAGTCTATATTCATGACTTTGTATTACTATGAATATTTTATGAAGGGGTTGCATGTATAATAAAGTCTTGGGATATAATTTATTAATGAGGCCTAGAGTGCAATTATATTTATATAGTGGTATTAAATATAATTAATGGTAACTTTGGACTTGTCAAGAGTTGACAGAAAAGCCCAAGGCCCATTGGAGCTAGTGTCTTATTTGTTCCCTTTTGGTCCCACTCCAAGCCACACACTAAAGCCCAATTGGGTAGGCCCAAAAGGCCAGCCCAATTAGATAATCAGTTATGTGGAGAGAAACATACAAAATTTTATATAGAATAAAATGGTTTGTATGTTTAATAAAATAATATAATATGATATAAGAAAGAGAGACACTCTTTCATATTCTCTCTAGAAAACATAGAACTGATTGAGAGACCACACATCTTGGGCATCAAGTGGAATTAGAGTGAAGATTGAAAGTGTTCCCGAGTACTTCTTCATTCAGTTTTGAATTTCACCGCATCAAGGTACACTCTCTTGTTCTTATATTCAGAAACCTACATAATGCATGTTATCAATTGCGAATGAAGTAGATCCGTTTATTTTCCACTGCGTATGTTTTGTATGCGATGCAAACATGTATATTACCTAACAGTGTTATCCTTAAAAACAATGTTGTAATAAAGAAGGATAAAATGTTTATCTATTCTAGCAATATGATGGATGGTCTTTATATTTTAACTCCTGATAAGTATGAATTATATAATTCTGAATTAGATAATAACTCTCATGTAAAATCAATAAAGAGAAAGTTTCATTCTACTAATGATGCATATCTTTGGCACTTGCGTTTGGGTCATATTAATCCAAACAGAATTCAAAGACTGATCAAAGATGGACTTCTAGAGCCATTGGACTTTGATGAATTTCCAATTTGTAAATCTTGTTTGGAAGGCAAAATGACCAAGCGACCTTTTAATGCAAAAGGTAGAAAAGCTCAAGATTTGCTTGAATTAGTTCATACGGATGTATGTGGTCCTATGTCAACCCAAGCAAAAGGAGGTTATGAGTATTTTATCACTTTTATCGATGATTACTCAAGATATGGTTATGTGTACCTAATGAGATGGAAGTCCGAAGCCTTTGAAAAGTTCAAAGAGTTTGGGGTTGAAGTTGAGAATCAATTGGGTAAACGCATAAAAGCCATTCGATCTGATTGTGGTGGCGAATATCTTCTTGGGGATTTCAAGGATTACTTAACTCAAAATGGGATTGTATCCCAATCGACTGTAAATAGAACTCCCCAACAAAATGGTGTAGCAAAAAGAAAGAATAGGACTCTTTTAGAAATGGTTAGGTCCAAGATGAGTTACTCAACTTTACCAGTTTCTTTTTAGGGATATGCACTAAAAATTGCAATGCAAATTTTGAATTTAGTTCCACCAAAATCTGTTCCCAACACACCTATGGAATTGTGGAGTGACCGTAAGCCTAGTATGAAATATTTCCACATTTAGGATTGTTCAACATATGTGTTAAAAGGGAAGCCTAATAAATTGGAAGCTAAAATGGAAGTATGCATGTTTTTAGGATATTCAAAGGAAACAAAGGGTTATTTATTCTATATTCATAAGAATAACAAAGTGTTTGTTAGCACACATGCCAAATTTTTGGAGGATGATTATGTGAATAATTTCAATCTTAGAAGTAAAGTTGTTTTGGCTGAAATAAATGAACCTGTAAATAAACAACCAATGAATGAAATTAGGGATAATATGGTTGTATTAGATACACCACAAGATACTACTCGTGAAATGTCTACTACACAAGTGCTTCGTCATAGTGGGAGAATTGTTTGGCCTCCTATAAGATTCAAAAGTTTGGGAGAAACTTATGAAGCTATCTCAAAAGAGGCTGAATTGGATCCCTACACTTATGAAGAGGCAATAAATGATAAATATGCACATCATTGGGTCGAAGCTATGAAATCTAAATTAGATTCCATGTATTCCAATCAAGTTTGGGATCTTGTAAAGGTGCCTAACGGCACTAAACCTGTTGGTTGCAAATGGGTTTACGAGAAGAAGAGAGGGATAGATGGAAATATTGAAACCATTAAAGCAAGGCTAGTGGCAAAAGGGTACACACCAAAAGAAGGTATTGATTATGAAGAAACCTTTTCACCAGTAGCAATGCTTAAATCTATCAGAATTCTCTTATCCATTGCTACTCATTATGATTATGAGATTTGGCAAATGGATGTCAAGCTAACATCACGTGGATTTAATTTGACAAAGGTCATTTAATCTTATCCGAGATTCCGAGATTCAATTCGTCTATGCTCATTTAATTTCACGCGTATTCAATTCGGCCATGATCATTTAATCCTATCCATCATTTTGAGATTCAACCCAACAGCGCTCGTTTAATCTCACGTAAATTCAATTTGGCAATGATCATTTAATCCTATCAATCTTTTCCACATTCAATTTATCTGTGCTCGTCTAATCTCACACGGGTTCAATTCGTTCATGATCGGTTAATCCTATCCAACTTTTCGTGATTTAATTCAACTGCACTCATTTAATCCCACACTAATTCAATTCAGCCATGATAGTTTAATCCTATCTATCTTTTCGAGACTCAGTTCGATTATGCCCTTTTAATCTCAAGTGGATTCAATTCGGCCATGATTGTTTAATCCTATTAATCTTTTCGTGAGTCAATTCAACTGTGTGTTGGGATTTATGCCCTAGAATCGAATTTATTGGCATGTCATAAATAATTAAATTGTTTAATTATATGAGACTATCTATAAATGAACTAATGGGACATTATCTTAGTCCATGAGATGCATCGTATGTGATTTATATGATTTAGTCATAGAAGATATAAATCACAAGTTCTTTGTGAACTCAAAATTTTAGTTCGTAGTCAGTGATGAAATTGGGCATTTCATCTGCGAAAACTATAACATATCAACTAAGTGTTCGAAAAATTGGTTTTGTATCTCATACAAAACACACAGCGGCAGCAACAAATATGGATCTATTTCATTCATGATTGATAACATGCACTATGTAAATTTTAGAATTTAAGAACGAGATAGTGTACCTTGGCGAGGTGAAATTCAAAACAAAAGATTAGAAGTACTTGGGAACACTTTTAATCTTCACTCCAATTCCACTTTACGCCCAAGAAGTGTGGTCTCTCAATTAGTTTCCAAGGGAGAATAATTGAGTGGCTTCACTCACACATACACACCACTTCACAATGATGTCTCTCTTTCTTATATTAAAAAATTCTGTATGTTTCTCCCTTTATAACTAACTGATTATCTAATAGGCTGGCCTATTGGGCCTTTCCAATTGGGCTTTAGTATGTGGCTTGGAGTGGGACCAAGAGGGACCAATAAGGCACTAGCTCCAATGGGCCTTGGGCTTTTTTATCAACTCTTGACAAGCCCAAAGTTACCATTAATTATATTTAATACCACTATATAAATATAATTACACTCTATGCCTTATTAATGAATTATATTTATGGGTTCACAAAAATTTTCTGGTGATCTTGCCAGAAAAATGATGGTGAAATTGTGTGATTTGGAGTGGAGTCCCGCGGTGAGTGTGTGTATGCGCGTGTGTTTCAGTAAAAAGAAAGGAAAGAAAATGAAACGGAGAGAAGAGAGGCTGGCCAAAAGAGAGAAAAGAGATAAGGGAAAAGGAATGGTGGGGAATGGGTGGGGTTGGTGGGGTAGTTGAGAGGCACGTGGGAACACCCACAAAGTCTGACCTTCCCTTCTTCTTCTTCTTCTTTTTTTTTTTTTAACTGATGGGACGTTACACAGGCTTTTCTGGGATAGCTTCATAAGTTTCTCCCAAACCTATAAATCTTATAGGAGACTGAACAATTCTCCCACTACGACGAGGCACCTGTGTACTAGTCATGTCATGAGTAATGTCTTGTGGTGTATCCAATACAGCCACATCATTCTTAGTTTCATCCATTGGTTGTTCAATTACAGGTTCATCTAATTCAGCCAATACAACTTTACTTCTAGGATTAAAATTATTCACATAATCATCTTCCAAAAATTTGGCATGGGTGCTAACAAACACTTTGTTATCCTTATGATTATAGAATAAATAACCCTTGGTTTCCTTTGAATACCCTAAAAACATGCATACTTCCGTTATAGCTTCCAACTTATCATGGACCTAACCATTTCCAAAATAGTCTTATTCCTTCTTTCCGCAACGCCATTTTGTTGGGGAGTTTCAGGTGCAGTCAATTGGGAGACAATCCCATTTTGAATTAGATAATCCTTGAAATCCCAAAGAAAGTATTCACCACCTCGATCAGATCGAATGGCCTTTATGCGTTTACCCAATTTATTTTCAACTTCAACCCTAAACTCTTTGAACTTTTCAAAGGCTTCGGACTTCCGTCTCATTAGGTACGCATGACCATATCTTGAGTAATCATCCGTAAAAGTGATGAAGTACTCATAACCTCCTTTTGCTTAGGTTGACATAAGACCACATACATCTGTATGAACCAATTCAAGCAACTCTTGGGCTCTTCTACCTTTTGCATTTAAAGGTCGTTTGGTCATTTTACATTCCAAACAAGATTCGCAAACTGGAAATCCATCAAAGTCCATAGGCTGTAAAAGTCCATCTTTGATTAATCTTTGAATCTTATTTGAATTAATATGACCTAAATGCAAGTGCCATAGATATGCATCACTAGTAGAAGGAAACTTTCTCTTTAATGATTTTACATGAGAGTTACTATCTAATTCAGAATTGTATAATTCATGCTTGTCAGGAGTTAAAATGTAAAGACCATCCACAATATTGCCAGAACAGATAAACACTTCATCCTTCTTTATTACAACATTGTCTTTTAGGATAATATAATATCCATGTTTACCTAAATAAGTTGCAGAAATTAAGTTCCTACGAACATTAGGTACATACAAACAGTTTTCCAATATTAAAACTCTAGACTTAAAGCATGAATTAAACACTCCAACAGCTACAGCTGGTATTCTGCTCCCATCAGCCAAAGTAAGAAACAATTTCCCTTCATTCAGCTTTCTGGTCTCCTGGAAGCCCTGCAAGGTGTTGCAGATATGATTAGTACAACCTGAATCCACACACCAAGAATCCGTGGAATTCTGTACCAAACATATTTCAAGAAAGAATTTACTTTCATACCTTTATTCTTGGCAGCTTTGAATATTGGAAAATTCCTCTTCCAATGTCCTTTCTCACCACAATGGAAACACTTTCCTTTAGTTTTCTTTCCTTTGTTGGCAACACCTAAGGCAACTTGTTTACCATTTCTCTTGGTGAAGTCCTTCTTCTTCTTCTTCTTCTTCTTCTTTTAACCCTTGCCTTTCGACTTAGGTTGAAAAGTAGAAGCTTTAGTCATATTGGCATCAACACTAGAAGTACCAAGGATGCCTTCCGCCGCTACCAACTCATTCCTCAATTCAGACAATGTATAAACCTTTTTGTTCATATTATAGTTAAGCTTGAATTCTGTAAGTTCGTTTAGACCCCTGTAAACTAGATTGTTTAACCTAATTAATTAACCAAGTGAATACTTAGGTTTATTATTCAGATCTAGGTTAAAACAATAACAATCATATCAAGTAAAGCAGCGGAAAAATAAATAACACAAAGATATGATGACCCAGGAAAACCAAACCGGTAAAAAACCTGGGGAGGATTTAACCTAGCTATCCTCAAGGTAAAATAGCAAATCCACTAGAAAGAATTGAAGTTTACACAATAGACTTAGACCACTAACATCTTATTGCTACCCGAGTGTAGGAAACTTACTACCATGACCCCATGATAGCTCCGAGATCCACGGACTCCTTCTTTCTTTAATCTTTGCAAAACACAAACACCACCGTTTGTGACTTTGAGACTCCACTCAAAGGTTTAGCAACACAAACTCACCTGTTTGTGACTCCAAGACCACCCTTGAAGGTTTTGATCATCAGCTCCTTTGATGACTAGAGAAGGCAGCAACTTCAGCAATACCGGATCTTGAGATTCTTCAAGGAACAACACCGGTAGAAGTAATAAGAGAGGTTTTAGGAACAAAACCCTAAAATACAAAAGAGGCACACTCTTCTCTCTCTAAAAAGCCTTATAAAAAACGTGCTTAGGGTTTCCTTTATATAGTGGGAGAAGTAGATTTGAAACCCTAATCCTTAATGGGCTAGAACTGCTGTTTGGGCCAACTTAAAATTCTGCAGATACGACTTTCGATCGATCGAGCCTGTTTTTCGATCGATCGAACTAGGCAGATTCTGAATTCTTCTTTCTGCAGCTTACATGTTCTTGTGTGCTCACGATTTGCCAATTATTCTAAGCTTTTGGAACCTAACAATCTCCCCCTTTGGCAATTCGTGACAAAACTTTCATACAAAATGAAATGTTAAAATACAAGAACAACCCAATACAATAAAATGCCCAATTACATCACAAATCCCAATCTAAAACTCTTAACCTAGAAGTTGCCAAGAAGAGGTAGAAGGTCTTGATCAGAATGCACCTGTCTTTCCTGAAACACTCAACAAACACATCACCGCATGTGTGGAAAGAAAGACATATAAACAAAATGAAGCACAATATAAAAACAAAAGTAAACTAACTCTCCCCCTAAGTTAGATACATCAAAAAGTTTAAGTATTCTCCCCCTAAACAAAACAAATTTATCTCCCCCTAAACAATACAAACAGGATTCCCACATTTCATCTATTTCTCCCCCTTTTTGTCACGTATTGACAAATACAACTCAAACAAAGAGTAAAGTGACAGTAAACATGAGAGAAAAAAGAGAACCAAGGGACATAAAACAGTTTAGCTCTATAGAAAAAAGAGATAACTCCCCCTATAAAGAGCAACAACTCCCCCTATAAACAACAAAGGCTTAAAAAAAACTTTTCTCCCCCTATAAAAATAGGAAAAACAAAACAAGTTTTGGAAAAAAAAAGTTTTAGGGAAAATTTAGGAGGTGGGGATAAATAAAAACACATAAACCTAAAAAAAATGAGTTGAGGATACACATGAAGAAAAATATTTTCTCTTTCAATAAATGCAAACTTGACACTATGTGACCCATAAACAGTTGCATGAGTAGAGAAAATATTTGCACATTATTATCCATCATATCTCTTAAGAAAAATATTTTCTGCAATTCACACATCAAGAAAAATAGCATAGACTAAAATGTACAAAGGACTCAAAAATTAATCAATCAATTTCTAATTCAAGTTGAGTACCCAATTTAGCAAAGTGTATGCATATTATGTGTGAAAACAATGAGAGATATGACTGCAAAACTGCAAGATGGACACATAAAAACAATGCAACTCATGTAAATCCTAAACATAAATGATGCATGAAAAAAAATTTGGACCAAAAACTTAGAAACTGAAAATTTTCAGTTTCGATCGATCGAGTATCGATCGAATACCAATCGAGTCAGACAGAAACAAACCAAAAATTTTAATCGCAATTTCGATCGGTCGAAAAACACCCTCGATCGATCGAAAATCTGGAAAACTTAAATTTTTTGAAAAACAGAGCAATTTTATGCAGAAACTCCTCAAAGCACAATATTTCATGAATGAAATGCATGAGTATGAGACTAAAAGTTTTTCAAAAACATTTGAATTCAACCCAGATCTTTCAAAAACAAGTTTTTCAATCAATATGACCTTAAACTACAAATTTTGCATCAAAATCAAGGAAAATTTAATCTTGGATGGCCACAACAAAATCACACACAATAACATGTACAAAGTTTAGCAAAGAGTAACATGTGTAGTGTGTGCAACTAGCAAAAGCTTGAGAGACATGTGAGGTGATATGTGAATAGTGAACAATCACAAAGTCTACAAAATTCATCACATAAATTTGAAAGAGACTATCACCTAAAGAGTTACATCATATAACTCTCACATCTCCTAGAATAAAAGCTTGCAATCATGTAAGTTTCTTGATTTGCCTCATTTATTCAATTTAATTGATTAGAAACTTAATAAAAGCCAGGATAATGTACACACCAATTTTATTTTAATTTGTGAGATTATTATAGCCCAATAATGTACACACAAATTTTAATAGAGGCTACACCTTATGTTCTTTTTGTGCATGTGCTACACTTTCTCGAGCACAAAATCTTATGATATGCACTAAGGTGTTCATGATTGGCTAGTAAACAGTGGTGAGATGGTTATTTATGCCTTTCTCAATAAGTTCAAGTCCGACAATCAAAGGCATGAGACTTCAAGATCAAGACAAAGTGATCAAAAACTATAAACATCTTCCCACACAACATGCACTACAAAGACTTCAGCTAGTAAAGTGCAATAAATAAGCTCATCTAAGCTAAACAAAATACATAAACATGTTATGTAAAGATAATATGGCCAACCTTAATTATAAATCCAAGATATATATTACAAAACACATAAAAATATTTTTGGTTTAAAAAAATTTTATGACCAAAAACAAAAAGCACACATTATGCTAAATGAAAAAAATGCAAAAGCAATGCATGACAGTGCTTGACCAAGCTATAGAGGGTACATAAACAAGAAATATCAATTTCTTAATTAACCCATGAGTATATGTACAAACTAGTACATACTCACACAAAATCAAAAATAGCTTAGCACTTATAGAACACATGCTATTCAAGTTTCTCCACAATATCAAGCATGTTCTAAATCAAGAGAGATATCATAATTCATGTAATCCTCAAGAAAAAATAAAACAAGACACAAAATAAAATATTTTTGTCTTTTTGAAATTTTTCAATGTTTTTGGATTTTTTTTTTAAATAAAAAAACAACCTAAAAAAAACAAAACATGTCCACAAATAATTGAAAGAATTAAAACAGGGACAAGTCAGCAACACTCACCTTAAAGAATCTTTTCTCACCCATATAGCACGAGTCTTTGGCTTTGTAGGTGAAAATCCATGTGAAGCAGAGTGTATTTGAGGGATTACACCAATCTTCTGAGAAAGACTAAAATCCTGCAATTTCCTTTCACAAGCCAACAAGCATAAATTTTTCAAAAGCATATGAAATAATTTATTTGGACTTATGGCAGGAGAAATATAATCACATATCTTAGATTGTAACACAGAATGCTCAAATTTCAATTTATGACAATTAGGACGAATGTGACCAGAGACACCACAAAAGTGACAAACAGGAACAAATTTAGGAACATCAGTATTCCTAACAACAAATCTAGTCTCAGATTTTGGTTTTTGCCTCAACAAAGAACAATTTGGTCGAATATGACCAACAACACCACAAAGGTGACAAGTAGGCACAAAAATAGATTTCTTATGCTCTCTAACAGTAGGTTTAGACTTAGGTTTAAAAACTTCAGCGTCTACATCAGAACTTTTACCTTTGTCTAACCTAGCAAAATAAGCCTTTTCTTTATTATTCCTCTTGAAAGGAGGGATATAAACTTTTTCAGTTTTAGGCTTAAGAGAAACAGAAACACTTCTGTTATCAACAGCAAGCTTGGTACTAGTCAAATTTTCAATTTTAGCCTTAGATTCAACTAACTCTTGTTCCAAGCTTTTCATCTTTTCATCTTGAAAGGAAATTTGATTTCTCAAAAATTCATTCTTTTTATTAGATTCATCTAATCTAACAATCAATTCCTCTTTTTCAAGATTAGCCAATTTTAACTCTTCCTTGAATTTCTTAGCAATTTTCAAAGACTTAGATAATTCCTTACGAAGAGTTTCAAAGGCATCAATAAAATCAACAGAAACAACAGTGTCCTTTTTATTCAAATCATCACAATCAAAAACAGTAAGACACTTCAAATTATCCATGATAACAGGGATCAAGGATCAACTCTTAGATCAAAAGATCTAACACAAAAGAGCTACCTGCTCTGATACCACTTGTAAGTTCGTTTAGACCCCTGTAAACTAGATTGTTTAACCTAATTAATTAACCAAGTGAATACTTTGGTTTATTATTCAGATCTAGGTTAAAACAATAACAATCATATCAAGTAAAGCAGCGGAAAAATAAATAACACAAAGATATGATGACCCAGGAAAACCAAACCGGTAAAAAACCTGGGGAGGATTTAACCTAGCTATCCTCAAGGTAAAATAGCAAATCCACTAGAAAGAATTGAAGTTTACACAATAGACTTAGACCACTAACATCTTATTGCTACCCGAGTGTAGGAAACTTACTACCATGACCCCATGATAGCTCCGAGATCCACAGACTCCTTCTTTCATTAATCTTTGCAAAACACAAACACCACCGTTTGTGACTTTGAGACTCCACTCAAAGGTTTAGCAACACAAACTCACCTGTTTGTGACTCCAAGACCACCCTTGAAGGTTTAGATCATCAGCTCCTTTGATGACTAGAGAAGGCAGCAACTTCAGCAATACCGGATCTTGAGATTCTTCAAGGAACAACACCGGTAGAAGTAATAAGAGAGGTTTTAGGAACAAAACCCTAAAATACAAAAGAGGCACACTCTTCTCTCTCTAAAAAGCCTTATAAAAAACGTGCTTAGGGTTTCCTTTATATAGTGGGAGAAGTAGATTTGAAACCCTAATCCTTAATGGGCTAGAACTGCTGTTTGGGCCAACTTAAAATTCTGCAGATACGACTTTCAATCGATCGAGCCTGTTTTTCGATCGATCGAACCAGGCAGATTCTGAATTCTTCTTTCTGCAGCTTACATGTTCTTGTGTGCTCACGATTTGCCAATTATTCTAAGCTTTTGGAACCTAACAAATTCCTTGAATGATTCTGGTAGTAACTGGAGTATCATATCCACTTGGGATTCTCCATTAATATCGGCACCTAAAATTTCCAATGTATTTAGATTAGAGATCATCCTTAGACAATGCTCCCTCACTAAAGTACCTTCAGCCATTTTGGTATTATAAATCTGCCTTAGAGTTTCTTGCCTTGCAAAATGGCCTTGCTCACCAAACATCTCCTTCAGACTTAGCATAATTCCCAAAGCTAGTTCTACATCCTGCATTTAATGTTGTAGAACATTTGAAATAGATGCTAGGATATAGCACTTGGCCATCTCATTAGATTTCTGTCAATGGTCATATCACTGTTTTTTCCTCAAGAGGAGCATCTAATAATGGAAAGCTAGTACATGGTTGAGTAAGCACATATTTGTGCTCTTCAGCAGTAAGAACAATGTCCAAATTTCTTTTCCAGTCAACATAGTTGGATCCAGTCAGTTTGTTTTTATTAAGAATAGCAACAAGTGGGCTAAATGATGCCATGATTTAAATCTGAAAATAACAAACATGAATATAATAAGTAAACTGGACATTATCAATTTAGCATATAAGCATATAATATGGAACCTTAATAAAACCATAAAATAATATATGCAACAACCACCCAATCTATGTCTATAATTCCTTGGTAGCAAGTTTATTATAAACACATTAATTGGTTGAGAACTATTCTCATTATTAGTGCTATCCTGATAACTCTTATCAAACACTAATAATATGGCGTATTACCTTTAGCCTCTAAGTAATAATGACATAGCTCCTTTGGGAGGTTAACATTACACTTAGTCTAGTGTACACCATTATTTAGAATCATGTGTAGCCACATTTCATCTCTCTTATAATGTTTAAACTTGTAGTACCATGGAACAAAACACCCTCCTTTGGGATCGCGAGGCATATACGCCAAGACGAGGTGTTTGTCCACACTACTTTAAAATGGTAAGTTCAATCTTGTAGTACTATAAAGTAAACACCCTCCTTTGGGATCGCGAGGTGTTTACCCACACTACTATGAACCGATAATGGAGGTCGTGAGATCCAACCATTGTATCTTTCTCCTACTAGATGATTTAAATTAAAGGTTTTTAAGATCAAGAACTATAATAACGCTAGAAACCTTGAAAACATAATCCTAATCTCATTAGGAATAAGTTTCGTTAAGAGGATTTTAACCAGTAACTAAAATACTTTAATTCTAGCACTAACATATTGTTGAATCATAAAAACATATATTATTAAGCTAACATATACCATGGCACCGACACTATAAATCACGGCACATTAATTCTAGCGCTTGATCACAAACCAATCAAATGGAAATAAAACATGTCTATAAGATGGCCAAGGAAACAAATATTAACATAAGGATTCAATCTTGATAACATATAAATCATATCAACCTTTTATCTATAATATGCGGATTCAACAGATATAAGGGTACTTCAATCCTTATGATATACGGATCCCACATCATCAATGTATATATATATTAATCAATTCATGAATACAAGTTTACCCGAAAGAGTAATAATCATATTAAAAACAAGTATTACTTCATAGATAATAATACCTGTTCGATCCCACTTGCAATAAATATATATATATATATATATATATATATATACGGATTCAATATGAAATAAAGTACCTGAATCCTTAATGCATACGAACTTCATGAATATTAAAAACCATGACACGACACCATAACTTGATGCGTAGTCATGACACGGCACCATTGATAATACGAACCAATACTATGAAAACATGGCACCGTATCAAAGAAGCATAATCATGGTTCACACCAATTGACAACAACCGTGGCAATTCAGTTACATTCATATTCTCAAAATTCAAATGATGTCTTTCATAAAAGAACACGACTCATGGGTTCATGGATAATAAAAATTATGCAGAAAATTAAAACACAAAGATAACGATTTTCTTAAATTCTAAAACTCAATCACATGTTATACAAGCATGAGATGAAAACCTGGCTCTGATACCAATTGTTGGAAAAACTGGTTTTGTATCTCATACAAAACACACAGCGGAAGCAACAAACATAAATCTATTTCATTCATGATTGATAAAATGCACGATGCAAATTTCATAATTTAAGAACGAGATAGCGTACCTTGGTGCGGTGAAATTCAAAATAAAAGATTAAAAGTACTTGGGAACACTTTTAATCTTCACTCCAATTCCACTTTATGCCCAAGAAGTGTGGTCTCTCAATAAGTTTCCAAGGGAGAATAATTGAGTGGCTTCACTCACACATACACACCACTTCACAATGATGTCTCTCTTTCTTATATTATAAAATTCTGTATGTTTCTCAATTTATAACTAACTGATTATCTAATTAGGTTGGCCTATTGGGCCTTTCCAATTGGGCTTTTGTATGTGGCATGGAATGGGACCAAAAGGGACCAATAAGATGCTAACTCCAATGGGCTTTGGGCTTTTCTATCAACTCTTGACAAGCCCAAAGTTACCATTAATTATATTTAATACCACTATATAAATATAATTGCACTCTAAGCCTTATTAATAAATTATATCCCAAGACTTTATTATACATGCTATTGAGATTTATGCCCTAAAATCCAATTTATTGGCATGTCATAAATAATTAAATTGTTTAGTTATATGAGATTATTTATAAATGAACTAATGTGACATTATCTTAGTCCATGAGATGCATCATATTTGATGTTGGGATAAATGCCCTTAAATCCTATTGTATGATGCTATGTATGATATTATGTATGACATTATGTGAGAAATGATGTATGACTTAATATTGTGTTTAACAAAGTTGCTTTAGTCTTATATAAAATAATGGTAACATGAATATTCTGACATTATCAATAGTCCATGAGATGCATAGTATGTGATTTATGTGATTTAGTCACAGAAGATATAAATCACAAGTTCTTTGTAAACTCAGAATTTTGGTTCGTAGTCGGTGATGAAATTGGGCATTTCATCTGCGAAGACTATAACATATTAACTACGATGATTTGTCTTGATCATGGAAGTGGTGACTTCTAGTTAATATGTTGATATGTTTTAAGAGTTAAGACATATTGAACTGGACCGCTGTGAGATTTATTATTCTCCTAACGACTGTCAATTGAATAATAAATCTCACAACTTGTATTCATATGAACTCTTAATCCTGAGAGAATAATGGACCTGATCATGAAATGTAGGTTGCTTTGATATATCAGGAGTGAGATCTAAAGTAACGATTAAAACCTCAGTATGTTGGGCAGCCATATTTAGTGTTGATGGAACATATATTCTCAAGATGGAATTCATAGTCTCTTAACGGAGATATAAAATATTCCCTTGAGATAAGTTTAATGGGTTCAGTTATTCAGAGAGTTAGGCCTAACCACTTTAGTAAGACTAAATTATATATTTATGAAGTTAGATTTCATAAATATATGATGAATAACTTGAAAGGATTAAACCGGGTACTCAAGGATTAAGATGTAGTAATTTAGAAAGTGGCAGTCTATATTCATGACTTTGTATTACTACGAATATTTTATGAAGGGGTTGCATGTATCATAAAGTCTTGAGATATAATTTATTAATGAGGCCTAGAGTGCAATTATATTTATATAGTGGTATTAAATATAATTAATGGTAACTTTGAACTTGTCAAGAGTTGACAGAATAGCCCAAGGCCCATTGGAGCTAGTGTCTTATTGTTCCCTTTTGGTCCCACTCCAAGCCACACACTAAAGCCCAATTGGGAAGGCCCAAAAGGCTAGCCCAATTAGATAATCAGTTATGTGGAGAGAAACATACAAAATTTTATATTAGAATGAAATGGTTTGTATGTTATGAGACAAAAGAGTAAGAGACACTCTTTCATATTCTCTCTAGAACAAACACATAGAACTGATTGAGAGACCACACATCTTGGGCTTCAAATGGAATTTTATATTGAAAGTGTTCTCAAGAACTTCTTCTCTTTGGTTTTGAATTTCACCGCACCAAGGTACATTCTCTTGTTCTTATATTCTGAAATTTACATTGTACATGTTATCAATTGCGAATGAAGTAGATTCGTTATTTTTTCGCTGCGTATGTTTTGTATGCGATACAGACATGTTATTTTCCTACATGTGATTTATGTGAAAAGTCACAGAAGATATAAATCACAAGTTCTTTGTAAATTCAGAATTTTAGTTCGTAGTCAGTGATGAAATTGGGCATTTCATCTGCGAAGATTATAACATATCAACTAAGATGTTTTGTTTTGATCATGAAAGTGGAGACTTCTAGTTGATATGTTGATATGTTTTAAGAGTTAAGACATATTGAACTGGACCGCTGTGAGATTTATTATTCTTCTAACGACTGTCAAATAAATAATAAATCTTACTTCTATTTACATCAACTCTAAATCTTGAGAAAATAATGGACCTGATTATGAGATGTAAGTTGCTTTGATATATCAGGAGTGAGATCTATAAGTTACGGTCAAAACCTCAGTATGTTGGGCAGCCGCATTCAGTGTTGATGAAACATATATTCTCAAGATGGAATTCAAAATCTCTTAATGGAGATATAAAATATTCCCTTGAGATAAGTTTAATGGGTTTGGTTATTCACAGTGTTGGGCCCAACCACTTTAATAAGGAGTTACTAAACTATATATTTATGGAATTGGATTTCATAAATATATTATGAATAACATAAAGGATTAAACAGGGTACTCAAGGATTAAGATGTAGTAATCTTTAAAGTGGCAGTCTATATTTATGACTTTGTATTACTACGAATATTTTAATGAAGGGGTTGCATGTATAATAAAGTCTTGGGATATAATTTATTAATAAGGCCTAGAGTACAATTATATTCTTATAGTGATATTGAATATAATTAATGGTAACTTTGGACTTGTCAAGAGTTGACAGAAAAGCCCAAGACTCATTAGAGCTAGAGTCTTATTTGTTCCCTTTTGGTTCTACTCCAAGCCACACATTAGAGCCTAATTGGAATGGCCCAAAAGGCTAGCCCAATTAGATAATTGGTTATATATAAGGAGAGAAACATACAGAATTTCATAAATCTTTTTCATTAAGATTACACAAGAAATGAAATGGTTTGTATGTGAGTGTTGGACACTCCTTTTTTCTCTCTTTAGAAATTGATTGAGAGACCACACTTCTTGGGCATTAAGTGGAATTGGAGTGAAGATTAAAAGTGTTCCCAAGTGCTTTAATCTTTTGTTTTGAAATTCACCACACCAAGGTATGCTTTCTATTCTTTGTTCTAGAATTCAAGGTTACACGTTATCTCTCATGAATGAAGTAGATTCATGTTTGTTGCTTCCGATGTGTGTTTTGTATGAGATGCAAAACCAAATTTTCCCAACAAATAGTATCAAAGCGGTCTTCAATATCATGCTTGTATAACATGTGGTTGAGTTTTAGAATCAAAGAAAACTTTTTCTTGGTGTTATGGCCTGATTACACATGGATTAGATTGTATCCTTTGTGTTGTATATGCATGATGTTACTTTGAGAAAGATAACTATGTATATATGCTAGGAATTAGAGATAATAGTTTCATGGTGTTAGAAAATAAAGCATTTAATTTCTCTGCATTGACATTAAAACTATGATTTGATAAAAACTGATATTGATGTTATGATGTTGTTTAAATTTGAATTTAAGTATGTTAAATTAATCTTTAAGGCTATAGCATCAATGGAATTTAGTTTTGATATCAATTTCTGTCTACCATGATCATATTGTTGGGAAATCTACATTTTTGTATCGCATACAAAACATACGTAGCGGAAAATAAACGGATCTACTTCATTCGCAATTGATAACATGCACTATGTAGGTTTCAGAATATAAGAACAAGAGAGTGTACCTTGATGTGGTGAAATTCAAAACCGAATGAAGAAGTACTCGAGAAGACTTTCAATCTTCACTCCAATTCCACTTGATGCCTAAGATATGTGGTCTCTCAATCAGTTCTATGTTTTCTAGAGAGAATATGAAAGAGTGTCTCTCTTCTTTATATTATCTTATTCATTAAACATATAAAACATTTTATTCTATATAAAATTCTGTATGTTTCTCTCCACATAACTGATTATCTAATTGGGTTAGCCTTTTGGACCTTCCCACTTGGGCTTTAGTGTGTGGCTTGGAGTGGGACCAAAATAGAACAAATAAGACACTAGCTCCAATGGGCCTTGAACTTTTCTGTTAACTCTTGACAAGTCCAAGGTTACCATTAATTATATTTAATACCACTATATAAATATAATTGCACCTTAGGCCTTATTAATAAATTATATCCCAAGACATTATTATACATGCAACCCCTTCATAAAATATTCGTAGTAATACAAAGTCATGAATATAGACTGCCACTTTGTAAATTACTACATCTTAATCCTTGAGTACCCGGTTTAATCCTTTTGAGTTATTCACCATATATTTATAAAATCCAATTTCATAAATATATACTTTAGTCTTACTAAAGTGGTTAGGCCTAACTCTCTGAATAACTGAATCCATTAAACTTATCTCAAGGGAATATTTTATATCTTCGTTAAGAGACTATGAATTCCATCTTGAGCATATATGTTCTATCAACACTAAATGTGGGTGCCCAACATACTGAGGTTTTGACCGTTACTTTAGATCTCATTCCTGATATATCAAAGCAACCTACATTTCATGATCAGGTCCATTATTCTCTCAGGATTAAGAATTCATGTGAATACAAGTCGTGAGATTTATTATTCAATTGATAGTCGTTAGGAGAATAATAAATCTTACAGCGGTCCAGTTCAATATGTCTTAACTCTTAAAACATATCAACATATTAACTAGAAGTCACCACTTCCATGATCAAGACAAATCATCGTAGTTAATATGTTGTAGTCTTCGCAGATGAAATGCCCAATTTCATCACCGACTACGAACCAAAATTCTGAGTTTACAAAGAACTTGTGATCTATATCTTCTGTGACTAAATCACATAAATCACATGCTATGCATCTCATGGACTATTTGATAATGTCCGAATATTCATGTTACCATTATTTTAGATAAGAATAAAACAACTTTATTAAACACAATATTAAGTCATACATCATTTATCACATAATGTCATACATAATATCATACATAGCATCATACAATAGGATTTAAGGGCACATATCCAAACAATCTCCCACTTGCCCTAAAGACTATTGTGCACTAATCTAACTCCCATTCCCTCCAAATGTGACTCGAAGGTCCTTTGAGGCAAGGCTTTGGTAAAGGGATCTACTAGATTATTCGCATTTTCAATCTTTGCTACCACATCTCCACAAGAAACAATGTCTCGAATGATGTGGTACTTTCTCTCAATGTGCTTTCCTTTCTTGTGATTCCTTGGATCTTTGGATTGTGCAACCGCTCCACTATTGTCACAAAACAATGTGATAGGAACTTGCTCCATTCTCACTACACCAAGATCAGAAAGGAATTTCTTGAGCCAAACAGCTTCCTTTGCCGCCTCACAAGCAGCAACATATTCAGCTTCCATGGTGGAATCCGCAATACAAGATTGCTTAACACTCCTCGAACTTATAGCTCCATCCTGACGTGAACTTTCTGAAATCTAGATCCGATTGAAAGTCTAAATCTGTATAGCCAATGGGAATCAAATCCTCACAACGATAAACAAGCATATAATCTCTCGTTCTCCGTAGATACTTGAGAATATGCTTTATAGCTTGCCAATGTTGTGGTCCTGGATTTGATTGATATCGGCTGACCATGCCAACTGAAAAACAGATATCTGGTCTAGTACAAAGCATGGCATACATGAGACTTCCTACTGCAGAAGCATAAGGAACTTGTCTCATCATATCTTCTTCCTCTTGAGTCTTAGGCCTTTGGTCATCAGACAGAGGAACTCCATGTCTGAAAGGAAGTAATCCTTTCTTGGAGTTTTGCATGCTAAACCGTTCTAGAACCTTATCTATATATCCAGCTTGTGATAAGCCTAACATCTTATTCTTACGATCTCGCCAAAGCTTGATCCCTAGAATAAAGTTAGCCTCACCCAAGTCCTTCATATCAAATTGGCTTGACAACAAAACCTTTACTGATGACATTACACCTACATAATTTCCAATGAGTAAAATATCATCAACATAAAGCACTAGGAACATTACTACTTTGTCTTGATGTCTTTTGTACAAACATGGTTCATCAAGATTTTGTTCAAAACCAAATGATTTGATTGCTTGATCAAATCTGATGTTCCATGACCTAGATGCTTGCTTAAGTCCAAAAATGGACCTATTCAACTTGCATACCATATGCTCTTGGTTCTTTGCTATGAAACCTTCTGGTTGCTTCATATAGATTTCCTCTTCAAGATTGCCATTAAGAAATGCAGTCTTGACATCCATTTGCCAAATCTCATAATCATAATGAGCAGCAATGGATAAGAGAATTCTGATAGATTTAAGCATTGCTACTGGTGAAAAGGTTTCCTCATAATCAATACCTTCTTTTTGAGTAAACCCTTTTGCCACTAGCCTTGCTTTAAAAGTTTCAACCGTTCCATCTATCCCTCTCTTCCTTTTGTAAACCCATTTGCAACCAACAGGTTTAATGCCGTTAGGTGCCTTTACAAGATCCCAAACTTGATTGGAATACATGGAATCTAATTCTGATTTCATAGCTTGGACCCAATGATGTGCATCTATATCATTCATTGCTTCTTCATAAGCGTAAGGATCAGTTTTGGCCTCCTCTGAGATAGCCTCATAAGTCTCTCCAAGACCTATGAATCTTATAGGTGGCCTAACATTCCTCCCACTACGACGAGGCAACTGTGTACTAGACATCTCATGAGTAGTATCTTGTGGTGTATCCAATACAGCCACATCATCCCTAGTTTCAACCATTGGTTGTTCAATTACAGGTTCATTCATTTCAGCCAAGACAACTCTACTTCTAGGAGTAAAGTTATCCATATAGTCATATTCCAAGAATTTAGCATTTGTACTAACAAAAACTTTGTTATCTTTATGACTATAGAATAAATAACCCCTAGTTTCCTTTGGATAACCCACAAGCAAACATACTTCTGATTTGGGTTCCAACTTATCAGACTTCCCTTTTAACACATGTGCTGCACAATCCCAAATGTGGAGATATTTCATACTAGGCTTACGCCCACTCCACAATTCCATCGGTGTTTTGGGAACAGATTTTGATGGAACTAAATTCAAAAGATGTATTGCTGTATCTAAGGCATAACCCCAAAAGGAAATAGGTAAAGTTGAGTAACTCATCATGGACCTAACCATTTCTAAAAGAGTCCTATTCCTTCTTTCTACTACACCATTTTGTTGGGGTGTTCCAGATGCAGTCAATTGGGACACAATCCCATTTTGAGTTAAGTAATCCTTGAAATCTCCAAGAAGGTATTCGCCACCACGATTAGATCGAATGGTCTTTATGTATTTACCCAATTGATTCTCAACTTCAGCCCTAAACTCTTTGAATTTTTCAAAGGCTTCAGACTTCCGTCTCATTAGGTACACATAACCAAATCTAGAGTAATCATCGGTGAAAGTGATGAAGTACTCATAACCTCCTTTTGCTTGGGTTGACATAGGACCACAAACATCCGTATGAACTAATTCTAGCAACTCTCGGGCTCTTCTACCTTTTGCATTAAAAGGTCGTTTGGTCATTTTTCCTTCCAAACAAGATTCACAAACTGGAAATTCATCAAAGTCCAATGGCTCTAAGAGACCATCTTTGATCAGTCGTTGAATTCTATTTGAATTAATATGACCCAAACGCAAGTGCCAAAAATATGCATCATTAGTAGAAGGAAACTTTCTCTTTAATGATTTTACATGAGAGTTATTATCTAATTCAGAATTGTATAATTCATGCTTATCAGGAGTTAAAATATAAAGACCACCCACAATATTGCCAGAACAGATAAACATTTTATCCTTCTTTATTACAACATTGTCTTTAAGGATAACACAATATCCATTTTTACCTAAATAAGTTGCAGAAATTAAATTCCTACGAACATTAGGTGCAAATAAACAGTCTTCCAATATTAAAACCCTAGTTTCAAAGCATAAATTAAACACTCCAATAGCTACAACTGGAATCCTGCTCCCATCAGCCAAGGTCAGAAACAACTCTCCTTCTTTAAGTCTTCTGGTCTCCTGGAACCCCTGCAAAGAATTGCAGATATGATTAGTACAACCTGAATCCACACACCAGGAATCCGTGGGATTTTGTACCAAACATATTTCAAGAAGGAATGAAATTTTCATACCCTTATTGGCAGCCTTGAACTTTGGATAATTCCTCTTCCAATGTCCTTTCTCACCACAATGGAAACATTTTCCTTTTAGCTTCTTTCCTTTGTCGGCAACCCCTAAGACAATTTGTTTACCTTCCTACTTAGTGAAGTCCTTCTTCTTCTTCTTCTTACCCTTGCCTTTCGACTTAGGTTGAGAAGTAGAAGCTTCACCCATATTGGTTTCAACATTAGAAGTACCAAGGATGCCTTCCGCCGCTACCAACTTATTCATTAATTCAGACAAAGAATAAATTTTTTTGTTCATGTTATAATTAAGTCTGAATTCCTTGAATGATTCCGGTAGTGACTAGAGTATCATATCCACTTGGGATTCTCCATCAATGTCGGCACCCAAAACTTCCAATGTATTCAGATTAGAGATCATTGTAAGACAATGTTCTCTCACTGAACTACTTTCAGCCATTTTGTTATTATAAATTTGCCTCATGATGTCTTGCCTTGCAGAACGGCCTTGCTCACCAAACATCTCCTTCAGACTTAGCATAATGTCCGAAGCTAGTTTTACATCCTGCATTTGATGCTGTAGAACATTTGAGATGGACGCTAGGATGTAGCACTTGGCCATTTCATTAGATTTCTGCTAACGATCATATCGTTGTTTTTCCTCAAGAGGAGCATCTAATGAAGAAAAGCTAGGACATGGTTGAGTAAGCACATATTTGTGCTCTTCAGCTGTGAGAACTATGTCCAAATTTCTTTTCCAGTCAACATAATTGGTTCCAGTCAGTTTGTTTTGATTAAGAATGCTAACAAGTGGGCTAAATGATGCCATGTTCAAATCTGAAATAATAAACATGAATATAATAAGTACACTGGACATTATCAATTTAGCATATAAACATATAATATGGAACCTTAATAAAACCATAATATAATATATGCAATGACAACCCAATCCCGCAATTAATATTCCTCGGTAGCAAGGTCATACCAATCACTGTGATTAAGCAAGGATTATCCTCATTATTAATGCTATCATGGTAACTCTTACCAAACAAAAATAATGTGCCGCTTATTCTTTAGCCTCTAAGTGATAATGACATAGCTCCGTAGAGAGGTTAACATCATACTTAGTCTAGTGTACACCATTGTCTAGAATCAATGTGAGTCACCAAGTAACTCCACGGTAGCGTGGTCGCTCTTAATGTAAAAACACACTTCATCTGTCATTAAGAAGTTTAACCTGTAGTACATTGAATTAAACACCCTCCGTAGGGAGCAAGGCATATACGCCAAGGCGAGGTGATTAATCACACTACTATAAACCGACAATGGAGGCCGTGAGATCCAACCCTTGAATCTCTCTCCCACTAGATGTTTTAAAATAAAGGTTTTTATCTTTTAAACATGCATAAACTAATTATACACAGCCTTGCATTTTATTTAATCACACACTTTTAAGTTTGAAAACACTTAGAAAAATTCAGATCTTCCTTCTTTCGATCGATCGAATGTGCCCCTCGATCGGTCGAAAAAATTAAACAATTTGAACTTGACTTTCTGTCTTGTTCGATTGATACCCGATCGCCTCTCGATCGATCGAAAAGAAAATTCGATCGATCGACTAGCAATCGAATATCAATCAATCCAAAAAGATTGGTCACTATCTTACTCGATTGATCGAAAATAGATTTCGATCGATCGAAATTCGTAAAACTCGAATTTTCAGAAATTCTTCTAAGACAGTTTTCAACGGTTTTGCATGAATTAACAACCTTCATACGAAAATGATAGACAGATATTGATATCAAAACTGAAATCTATTGATGCTATAGCCTTAAAGATCAATTTAACATTCTTAAATTTATATTTAACAACATCATAACGTCAATATCAGTTTTTATCAAATCATAGTTTCAACAACCATGCAGAAAATTAAATGAATGATCCTCTATCAACTTGAAACTATTATCTCTAATTCCAAAACGAACAAAACATGTTATACAGATTCGAAATGAAGACCGCTTTGATACCAGTGTTGGGAAATATATGTGTTTGTATCGCATACAAAATATACGTAGCGGAAAATAAACGGGTCTACTTCATTCGCAATTGATAACATGCACTATGTAGGTTTCAGAATATAAGAACAAGAGAGTGTACCTTGACGTGGTGAAATTCAAAACCGAATGAAGAAGTACTCGGGAAGACTTTCAATCTTCACTCCAATTCCACTTGATGCCCAAGATGTGTGGTCTCTCAATCAGTTCTATGTTTTCTAGAGAGAATATGAAAGAGTGTCTCTCTTCCTTATATTATCTTATTCATTAAACATATAAAACATTTTATTCTATATAAAATTCTGTATGTTTCTCTCCACATAACTGATTATCTAATTGGGCTAGCCTTTTGGGCCTTCCCAATTGGGCTTTAGTGTGTGGCTTGGAGTGGGACCAAAAGGGAACAAATAAGACACTAGCTCCAATGGGCCTTGGGCTTTTCTGTCAACTCTTGACAAGTCTAAGGTTACCATTAATTATATTTAATACCACTATATAAATATAATTGCACTCTAGGCCTTATTAATAAATTATATCCCAAGACTTTATTATACATGCAACCCCTTCATAAAATATTCGTAGTAATACAAAGTCATGAATATAGACTGCCACTTTGTAAATTACTACATCTTAATCCTTGAGTACCCGGTTTAATCCTTTTGAGTTATTCCTCATATATTTATAAAATCCAATTTCATAAATATATACTTTAGTCTTACTAAAGTGGTTAGGCCTAACTCTCTGAATAACTGTACCCATTAAACTTATCTCAAGGGAATATTTTATATCTCCGTTAAGAGACTATGAATTCCATCTTAAGAATATATGTTCCATCAACACTAAATGTGGCTGCCCAACATACTAAGGTTTTGACTGTTACTTTAGATCTCACTCCTGATATATCAAAGCAACCTACATTTCATGATCAGGTCCATTATTCTCTCAGGATTAAGAGTTCATGTGAATACAAGTCGTGAGATTTATTATTCAATTGACAGTCGTTAGGAGAATAATAAATCTCACAGCGGTCCAGTTCAATATGTCTTAACTCTTAAAACATATCAACATATTAACTAGATGTTACCACTTCCATGATCAAGACAAATCATCGTAGTTAATATGTTATAGTCTTCGCAGATGAAATGCCCAATTTCATCACCGACTACGAACCAAAATTCTGAGTTTACAAAGAACTTGTGATCTATATCTTCTGTGACTAAATCACATAAATCACATACTATGCATCTCATGGACTATTTGATAATGTCCGAATATTCATGTTACCATTATTTTAGATAAGAATAAAACAACTTTATTAAACACAATATTAAGTCATACATCATTTATCACATAATGTCATACATAATATCATACATAGCATCATACAATAGGATTTAAGGGCACATATCCTAACACATATGATGGTTATTTGTTCTTGAAAAACGGTTAAAAATTGCCTTAGAAAAATTCTGAAAATTCAAAATTCGTGAAGCTTGATTAATCGAGAAGCTATCGAGCATCTATCGAGCTTACAGAAGAATTCTCGATCGATTGACGAGCTATAGGGAAGGTGTCGAGATAGCAAGATTGTTTCTCGATCGATCGACCAGCTATCGGGCAGGTGTCGAGAAAGCAAGATTGTTTCTTGATTGATCGAATGGCTATCGAGGATCAATTGACTCTGGGAATTTTTTGAATTTTTCTAAGTGTTTTCAAATGTATAAAGTGCAAGGCTGTGTGTGATTAGTTTACACATGGTTCTAACTAAAAGACCTAATGAGATCAAAGATATCAATTAAATAGAACTTTTAGTCCTAAATAGTTTGGAACTTGTCATTTAAGAAACATTCCAATTAGATTGGAATTTTTGTATGATTGAATGTCCTTGATTTATTTTAATTTGAAGTTTTAATGAGATTAAAATTCTAATTAAAAGGTATATATTTTCTAATGAGATTAGAATCGTTTGTTTAGTAAATTAAGGATAGAGTTTTATATAACTAATTTTTGATTCATTAGTGTTTAAGGAATCCTAAATAGTTTAGGACTTCCATTTTAGTTAGTGATTCTAATTAGATTAGAGTCTTTAACAAGTGCAAGGCTATTAGTTGTGATGGATCACAATTATTTAAAAAAAACCCAAACAACGAGTGGGAGTGGTGAAATAACCCTTTTGTTAAGTTTATTGTAATATGAATAGATACCTTGTCTTGACTTCGAGTCTTGCATTCCATGCGGAGGGTATTTATTTCACGGATTACAAGGTTAAACTTTTTTGTGATTGGGCGAATGTTTGTTACGTCATTGTGACGTGACTTAGTTACATCACATTGAATTTAAACAATTAAACACATTTGATGTGTAAGGTTAAAATTGTGATTAGATCACAATGATTTCATGACAATCCACTTGTTTTAAAATTTCTAGTGTGAGAGAGATTCAAGGGTTGATTCTCACGGCCTCCATTGCCGGTTTATAGTAGTATGACTAGGCACCTCGCCTTGGCGTATATGCCTTGCTCCCTTCGGAGGGTGTTTAATTCATGGTACTATAGGTTAAACTTTTTAATGATGGATGAAGTGTGTTTTTACATCAAGAACGACCACACTTCCGTGGAGTTACTTGGTGACTCACATTGATTCCAGGCAATGGTGTACACTAGACTAAGTGTAATGTTAACCTCCCTTCAGAGCTATGTCATTATTACTTAGAGGCTAAAGAAAAAAGCGGCAAATTATTTTTGTTTGGTAAGAGTTACCATTGTAATGCCCCAAACCCATACCAAGGATTTAGATGCATAACCTGCCTTAGAAAATAATCAACAATAATATAATGGAACAGAGCGTAATTAATTATCCACAAATAAACTTCTATCCAACATCAACTTTCCTATAAAATCCACAAAAATACAAAATCCTTCAATTCAAAGTCTCCAAATACAATAAATAAATAGTTCCACAAATGTCAAACTCATTGTCCCTAAGAAATTATACTAAAATAGTTCACCAACTAACATAGCTCCAAAAGAAATCGTCAATCTAAGGCTCCATTGATCTACCATCAAAAGACATTCCATTGCTCAGATCTAAAAGGGTGGAAAAAGGGGGGTGAGCTAGAGGCTCAATAAGAGACTACATAACATGAGGATGTCTTTCAAAACAAAACATTAGTATCATTGACAAAATATAGTCTTCTCAAAACATTTACAGATCATTTTAACAGTAATATGATATATGCTATAAAACTGTTAAAAATAAAACATTTCACTATAACGCTGTAATCATTAAATAAAATAATAACCACTTTAATATGCCAATATGCACTAAATAGGTAGAAACAATTTATTATGAAAATAAACAATTTTCCACTTACAAAGATCTGTAGCAATAAAACAGTAGTTCGATATGGATAATATTAGTCAAACACAGACAAAAGCTGCTAAACACTCAGTGGGTGATTCCCATGGGAACAATAACACTAACCTCAAAGAGGCAACACTAGCTCCAAAGAGCAACAGTAACACTGCACCACACCACACTAACACTACATCGGCCGAAGACCAACACTTAACCCTGTGTTGGCAAAGGTTGCAGACTGTCTAGTTGACCGTTTGAAACATTCTTGACATATACAGTTTCATAATAATATACAATAAATAATAAAATTCGAGTATGTGCAAAGCACTAACAATGGTATAAGTTTTTGGAACTTCACTTTTGCAATTATATATATATAGATAAATATATTTTTACCACAAGTATATATATATTTATTTATTTATATATATATACGTCTTGAGAGACGTCATGTGCTAAAGTCTACTTACCTCAAATCACCAAGACACGATAGATCTCAACTATCCAAGCTGATGTCACTTGAACCTAATACACAAATAGATAATTTTTGTTGCGTTGAGCCATACTTACACTTTTTATATAAACATTCGTGCTATCCCTCTCCAAAATCACACATGGACCCTTTATACATCATAATTACATATTAGAACCTAACAATGTTTCTAACCAAAGGCCATTAGTATTTAATTTATTACCACCAGATCCGAAATAATCCACCAGCACCAAGATTACTAACATCTCATGATAGTCTAAGTAAATTGGATGTAGGGAATTCGATTTCAATGGGGTATTTGATATCATGAAGTCGTATGACTCATCAATCTATGTATATCCATTTTTCAATTCTTTACTCTCTACATATAAGTGTATATATATATTTATATATATAAAGATGCCTATCACCTAATGAAGTTATAACGTAGAACTTCTAGTAATCTTACACTAACAACCTAACGATATCATGCCTATGAAATATAGCAATATAAACTCTATTCCTATGCAACCATTATTATAATTCTAATAACTTGAACCAGCAAAAGACGAAAGTTTCCCTTTAATCAAAAGTGTCCAGGGAAAATAATAAGTCTTGCCTAGATTGATGTTTACCTTAAAATCAAAGTAACGTTTGCTGGCTGCTAAAGTGTCCAACGAAATCTGATAGGCTTGCAAAAATCAAAGTTTACTTCAATACCAATATAAAGCTTGCTGGCTGCCCCCTTGAAGCGCACGGTCTTCAACCCTTTTAAATTGAGGAACCCTAAACTCCACTCTTACTCTTTATACGCTAATCACTGATATATATATATATATATATATATTTTTCACTCTCTGCCTTTCACGTAGAAAACCCTAACTGTCCCCTGCATTGGCTGGAAATTAAACTCATAATAAGGTTATTTACATAGGTTAGGACTCTAAAGAATTCCAATAACACTTAAACTCCTAATCCAACTAGGTTTTAATCTCTTATTCTTTTCCTTAACTGATAAGGAGACCAAAAGTTAAATTTAAATAAACCACAAGGTCCATATAATAAAGTCTTGGGATATAATTTATTTATAAGGCCTAGAGTGAAATTATATTCATATAGTGATATTGAATATAATTAATGGTAACTTTAAACTTGTTAAGAGTTGACAGAAAAGCCCAAGGTCCATTGAAGCTAGAGTCTTATTTGTTCCCTTTTGGTCCCACTCCAAGCCATACACTAGAGCCCAATTGGAACGGCCTAAAAGGCTAGCCCAATTAGATAATCAGTTATATTTAAGGAGAGAAACATGCATAATTTCAGATGTTCTTTTATGAGAGTTTTCTAAGTGGTTTTTGTGATTATCACATGAGAACATGAAATGGTTTGTATGTGAGTGTTGGACACTATCTTATTCTCACCTTGGAAATTGATTGAGAGACCACACTTCTTGAGCACTAAGTGGAATTAGAGTGAAGATTAAAGGTGTTCCCAAGTGTTTCTAATCTTTTGTTCTGAATTTCACTACACCAAGGTATGCTTTCTTAATCTTAAATTCTGAAACTTACATAGTACATGTTATCAATTGCAAATGAAGTAGATCCGTTAATTTTCCGTTGCTTATGTTTTGTATGTGATGCAAACATGTATGTTCCCTACAAATGGTATCAAAGCAATCTTCAATTTCGAATCTCAATAACATGTTTTGTGAGTTTTGGAATTAGTGATAATAGTTTCATGATGTTAGAAGATTATAAATGCATTTAATTTTTTGCATGGTTGTTGAAACTATAATTTAATAAAAACTGATATTAATGTTATGATGTTGTTTAAATCTAAATTTAAGTATGTTAAATTCATCTTTAAGGCTATAGCATAAATGCAATTCAGTTTTGATATTAAATCCTGCATATCATGTTCATATGGTGGTTGTTTGTTCATTAAAAATGTAGAAAACTATCAACAATTGCTCTTTAAAAACTGAAAACACGAGTTTTTCGCGGGTTAACTAACCCCCGAAGTTACTCGCGAAAATGCCTCTGAAGCACGAAACTGTTTCGCGGGTAAGCTTTACTTGCGACACAACCGTGAGTCAGTCGTGAAAGTTTCTGTCTGAATTTTGTATCTGAATTGAAGACTTCTCTGATACCATTGGTTGGAAAAATACATGTTTGTATCACATACCAAACATACGCAGCGGAAAATTAACGGATCTACTTCATTCGCAATTGATAACGTGTACTATGTAAGTTTCAGAATCTAAGAACAATAAACCGTACCTTGGTGCGGTGAAATTCAAAACCAACAGATTAGAAGCACTTGGGAACACTTTTAATCTTCACTCCAATTCCACTTAATGCCAAAGAAGTGTGGTCTCTCAACCAGTTTCCAAGGAGAGAATAAGAGAGTGTTAAATACTCGCACACAAACCATTTCATGTTCTCATGTGATCATAATGAAAACCGCTCAGAAAACTTTTTAAAAAGAACATCTGAAATTTTGTATGATTCTCTCCTTACATATAACTGATTATCTAATTGGGTTAGCCTTTTGGGCCATTTAAATTGGGCTCTAGTATGTGGCTTGGAGTGGAACCAAAAAGGGAACAAATAAAACTCTAACTCCAATGGGTCTTGGGCTTTTCTGTCAACTCTTGACAAGTTCAAAGTTACAACTAATTATATTCAATACGACTATATGAACATAATTGCACTCTAGGCCTTATTAATAAATTATATCCCAATACTTTATTATATATGCAACCCCTTCATTAAAATATTCATAGTAATACAAAGTCATGAATGTAGACTACCACTTTGAAGATTACTACATCTTAATCCTTGAGTACCAGGTTTAATCCTTTATGTTATTCATCATATATTTATGAAATCCAGTTCCAAAAATATATACTTTAGTAACTCCTTACTAAAGTGGTTGGGCCCAACACTCTGAATAACCAAACCCATTAAACTTATCTCAAGAGAATATTTTATAGATCTCACTCCTGATATATCAAAGCAACCTACATCTCATGATCAGGTCCATTATTCTCTTAGGATTTAGAGTTGATGTAAACAAAAGTCATGAGATTTCTTATTCATTTGATAGTCATTAGGAGAATAATAAATCTCACAGTGTTTCAGTTCAATATGTCTTAACCCTTAAAACATATCAACATACCAACTAGAAATCTCCATTTCCATGGTTAAGACAAATCATCTTAGTTGACATGTTATAGTCTTCGCAGATGAAACGCCAAATTTCATCACCGACTACGAAATACATTTTGAGTTTACAAGAAACTTGTGATTTACATCTTCTGTGACTAAATCACATAAATCACATACAATGCATCTCATGGACTATAATAATATCCCATTAGTTCATTTATAGATCGTCTCATATAGTTAAACAGTTTAATTATTCATCACATGCCAATAAATTGGATTTTAGGGCATAAACACCAATAGGTGCAAACCTTCAAAGTCAAGACTAGTGGCGAAAAGATTTATTCAAAAAGAAATGGTTCGATTATGAAAAGATTTTTTCACCAATAGTCAAGTTTTTCTCTATCTAGATTCTCTTATCCATTATATTTTATTTGGATGAAATACGGCAATGGATATCAAGAAAACTTCTTTTAGTAGAAATCTTGAGGAAGACATCTATATAATGTAACTAGACTTGTACATAAGAAAGAAACAGTAGTGTTTACTATGCAAGTTGATTAAATTGTTTAATTCAGCAAAGGTCGTCTAATCATATCCGAGATTCTGAGATTCAATTCGACTCTGCTCTTTTAACATCATGCGGATTCAATTTCGTAATGATTGTTTAATCCTATCAATCTTTTCGTGATTTAATTCGATCGCTCTCGTTTATTCTCTCACTGATTCCATTTGGCCATGATTGTTTAGTCCTATCTATCTCTTCAGGATTCAGTTCGATTGTGCTTGTTTAATCTCAATTGGATTCAATTAAGCCAGGAACGTTTAATCCTATTAATATTTTTGTGAGCCAATTCAACCATACTTGTTTAATCTCATGCGAATTCAAGTCAGCCATGATCGTTTAATCCTATCAATCTTTTCGAGATTCAATTCGGCTAGGCGTGTTTAATTTCAGGCGGATTCAATTCGGCAATGATCGTTTAATCTAGTCAATCTTTTTGTGATTTAATTTGACCACACTCATTTAAAATCCACAGATTCAATTCGACAGTGATAGTTCAATCTTATCTATCCTTTCGAGATTTTGTTCAATTACACTCGTTTAATCTCAAATGGATACAATTCGGCCATGATTGTTTAATTTTAATAATCTTTTCCAGGGACAATTCAACCGTGCTCGTTTATTCTAACGCAAATTCAGTTTGGCCTTGATCGTTTAATCTAATCAGTCTTTTCGAGATTCAATTCGACCAGCAGTGTTTAATCTCAGGCGGATTCATTTCTACAATGACAGTGTAATTATATCCGCCTTTTCGAGATTCAATTCGACCTTGCATATTTAATCTCACGCAGATTCAATTCCGCCATGATCGTTTAATCCTATCAATCTTTTCGTGATTTAATTCGACCACTCTCGTTTATTCTCTCACGAATTCCATTCGGCCATGATTGTTTAATCATATCTATCTTCAGGATTCGGTTCTATTGTGCTCGTTTAATCTCAAGTGGATTCAATTCAGCCATGGTCGTTTAATCCTATTAATATTTTCGTGAGCCAATTCAATCGTGCTTGTTTAATCCCAAACGAATTCAAGTCGGCCATGATCGTTTAATCCTATCAATCTTTTCGAGATTCAATTCGGCCAAGCGTGTTTAATTTCAGGCAGATTCAATTCGACAATGATCATTTAATCTAGTCAATCTTTTTGTGATTTAATTTAACCGCACTCATTTAATCTCCACAGATTCAATTCGACAATGATAGATCAATCTTATCTATCTTTTCAAGATTCTGTTCGATTGTGCTCGTTAAATCTCAAGTGGATACAATTCATCCACGATCGTTTAATCCTAATAATCTTTTCCTGGGTCAATTCAACCACGCTCGTTTATTCTCACGCAAATTCAGTTTGGCCGTGATCGTTTAATCCAATTAGTCTTTTTGAGATTCAATTCGACTAGCAGGGTTTAATCTCATGAGGATTCATTTCTTCAACGACAGTGTAATTGTTAGGATATGTGCCCTTAAATCCTATTGTATGATGCTATGTATAATATTATGTATGACATTATGTGAGAAATGATGTATGACTTAATATTGTGTTTAATAAAGTTGTTTTATTCTTATCTAAAGTAATGGTAACATGAATATTCGGACATTATCAAATAGTCCATGAGATGCATAGTATGTGATTTATGTGAAAAGTCACAGAAGATATAAATCACAAGTTCTTTGTAAACTCAGAATTTTGGTTCGTAGTCGGTGATGAAATTGGGTATTTCATCTGCGAAGACTATAACATATTAACTACGATGATTTGTCTTGATCATGGAAGTGGTGACTTCTAGTTAATATGTTGATATGTTTTAAGAGTTAAGACATATTGAACTGGACCGCTGTGAGATTTATTATTCTCCTAACGACTGTCAATTGAATAATAAATCTCACGACTTGTATTCACATGAACTCTTAATCCTGAGAGAATAATGGACCTAATCATGAAATGTAGGTTGCTTTGATATATCAGGAGTGAGATCTAAAGTAACGGTCAAAACCTCAGTATGTTGGGCAGCCACATTTAGTGTTGATGGAACATATATTCTCAAGATGGAATTCATATTCTCTTAACGGAGATATAAAATATTCCCTTGAGATAAGTTTAATGGGTACAGTTATTCAGAGAGTTAGGCATAACCACTTTAGTAAGACTAAAGTATATATTTATGAAATTGAATTTCATAAATATATGGTGAATAACTCATAAGGATTAAACCAGGTACTCAAGGATTAAGATGTAGTAATTTACAAAGTGGCAGCTATATTCATGACTTTGTATTACTACGAATATTTTATGAGGGGGTTGCATGTATAATAAAGTCTTGGGATATAATTTATTAATGAGGCCTAGAGTGCAATTATATTTATATAGTGGTATTAAATATAATTAATGGTAACTTTGGACTTGTCAAGAGTTGACAGAAAAGCCCAAGGCCCATTGGAGCTAGTGTCTTATTTGTTCCCTTTTGGTCCCACTCCAAGCCACACACTAAAACCCAATTGGGAAGGCCCAAAAGGCTAGCCCAATTAGATAATCAATTATGTGGAGAGAAACATACATAATTTTATATAGAATAAAATGGTTTGTATGTTTAATAAGTGTAATCATATATGACATGAGATTGAGAGACACTTTTTCATATTCTCTCTAAGAAACAAAGAACTGATTGAGAGACCACACATCTTGGGCATCAAGTGGAATTGGAGTGAAGATTGAAAGTCTTCCCGAGTACTTCTTCATTCGGTTTTGAATTTCACCGCATCAAGGTACACTCTCTTGTTCTTATATTCTGAAACTTACATAGTGCATGTTATCGATTGCGAATGAAGTAGATCCGTTTATTTTCCGCTGCGTATGTTTTGTATTCCATGCAAACATGTATATTTCCCAACATTGGTATCAGAGCGGTCTTCATTTCAAATCTGTATAACATGTTTTGTTCGTTTTGGAATTAGAGATTATAGTTTCAAGTTGATAGATTTCTACATGGTTGTTGAAACTATGATTTGATAAAAAACTGATATTGATGTTATGATGTTGTTTAAATATGAATTTAAGAATGTTAAATTGATCTTTAAGGCTATACCATCAATAGATTTCAGTTTTGATATCAATTTCTGTCTATCATTTTCGTATGATGGTTGTTTGTTCATGCAAAACGGTTGAAAACTGCCTTAGAAGAATTTCTGGAAATTCGACTTTTACGATTTTCGATCGATCGAAATTTACTTTCGATCGATCGAGTAAAACAGAGACTTATCCTTTTGAATCGATTAATATTCGATTGCTAGTCGATCGATCGAATTTTATTTTCGATCGATCGAGAGGCGATCGAGTATCAATCGAATCAGACAAAAGGTTTAGTTCGAATTGTTTAATTTTTTCGATCGATCGAGGGGCACATTCGATCGATCGAAAGAAAGAAAATCTGAAATTTTTTCTAAGTGTTTTCAAACTTAAATTTTGTGTTTTCGCTATTGTCTTACCTTGTCTTAGCTTCGAGCTTTGCATTCCATGCGGAGGGTGTTTTGTATCATGGTACTACATGATAAGCCTGTTAAGGGGATGAAATGTGGCTACACATGATTCTAGACAATGGTATACACTAGACTAAATATTATAGTATCTTCTATGCTGAGTTCTTGCTATAATCATTTAGAGGCCAAATGTATAACGGCATATTATTAAGTGTTTGATAAGAGTTATCATGATAGCACTAATAATGAGAATAGTTCTCAATCAATCATAGTATTTAATGTTCACTCTATGCTGAGGGATATTGAGTATGGGATTGGGTTGTCGTTGCATATATTATATTATGGTTTTATTAAGGTTCCATAGTATATGTTTATATGCTAAATTGATAATGTCCAGTTTACTTATTATATTCATGTTTATTATTTCAGATTTGAACATGGCATCATTTAGCCCACTTGTTAGCATTCTTAATCAAACCAAACTGACTGGAACCAATTATGTTAACTGGAAAAGAAACTTGGATATAGTTCTCACAGCTGAAGAGCATAAATATGTGCTTACTCAACCATGTCCTAGCTTTCCTTCATTAGATGCTCCTCCCGAGGAAAAACAACAATATGATCGTTGGCAGAAATCTAATAAAATGGCCAAGTGCTACATCCTAGCGTCCATCTCAAATGTTCTACAGCATCAAATGTAGGATGTAGAACTAGCTTCGGACATTATGCAAGGCAAGAAACCATGAGGCAAATTTATAATACCAAAATGGCTGAAGGTAGTTCAGTGAGAGAACATTGTCTTACAATGATCTCTAATCTAAACACATTGGAAGTTTTGGGTGCCGACATTGATGGAGAATCCCAAGTGGATATGATACTCCAGTCACTACCGGAATCATTCAAGGAATTCAGACTTAATTATAACATGAACAAAAAGATTTATTCTTTGTCTGAATTAATGAATGAGTTGATAGCGGCGGAAGGCATCCTTGGTACTTCTAATGTTGAAGCCAATGTGGGTGAAGCTTCTACTTCTCAACCTAAGTCGAAAGGCAAGGGTAAGAAGAAGAAGAAGAAGGACTTCACTAAGCAGAAGGGTAAACAAATTGCCTTAGGGGTTGCCAACAAAGGAAAGAAGCTGAAAGGAAAATGTTTCCATTGTGGTGAGAAAGGACACTGGAAGAGAAATTGTCCAAAGTTCAAGGCTGCCAATAAGGGTATAAAATTTCATTCCTTCTTGAAATATGTTTGGTACAAAATCCCACGGATTCCTGGTGTGTGGATTCAGGTTGTACTAATCATATCTGCAATTCTTTGCACGGGTTCCAGGAGACTAAAAGACTTAAAGAAGGAGAGTTGTTTCTGACCTTGGCTGATGGGAGTAGGATTCCAGTTGTAGCTATTGGAGTTTTTAATTTATGTTTTGATACTAGAGTTTTAATATTGCAAGACTGTCTGTATGTACCTAATGTTCGTAGGAATTTAATTTCTGCAACTTATTTAAGTAAGAGTGGATATTGTGTTATCCTTAAAGACAATGTTGTAATAAAGAAGGGTAAAACATTTATCTGTTCTGGCAATATTGTGGATGGTCTTTATATTTTAAATCCTGATAAGCATGAATTATATAATTCTGAATTAGATAATAACTCTCATGTAAAATCATTAAAGAGAAAGTTTCCTTCTACTAATGATGCATATCTTTGGCACTTGCGTTTGGGTCATATTAATCCAAACAGAATTCAAAGACTGATCAAAGATGGTCTCTTAGAGCCATTGGACTTTGATGAATTTCCAGTTTGTGAATCTTGTTTGGAAGGCAAAATGACCAAACGACCTTTTAATGCAAAAGGTAGAAGAGCCCAAGAGTTGCTAGAATTAGTTCATACGGATGTTTGTGGTCCTATGTCAACCCAAGCAAGAGGTGGCTATGAGTATTTCATTACATTTACTGATGATTACTCTAGATTTGGTTTTGTGTACCTAATGAAACGGAAGTCCGAAGCCTTTGTGTAGCACCCGTCTCACTTAAATTTAATTTAACTGCTTCTAGAGTGGATTTGATGAATTGCTTAATTTATTTTGGAGGAAATATTATTTTATTATGATTTCTACAATAATAATAATAATAATAATAATAATAATAATAATAATAATAATGGGTAACGAGAATTGTTATTTTGTGGGTTATTCAAATTTAACCTTTAGTCTCCTTATCAGTTAAGGAAAAGGATAAGAGACTAAAACCTATTTGGACTAGGAGTTTAATTGTTATTGGAATTCTTTAGGGTTTTAGCCTATTTAAACAACCTTAATATGAGTTTTAGTGGGAATAAAAGTCTTAGAAGCTTATTTTAGATTTTAGTGGGTTCTAAATTTTCGGCCCAAGTGAAACAGTCTTAACGTGCTAGCAAGTTAGGGCTTCCTACGTGAAAGGCAGAAAAAAAAAATTAATTAAATTAGTGATTAGCGTATAAGCTTAAGAGTAGAGTTTAGGGTTTCTCAAACTAAAAGAGTTGGTGGCCGTGCGCTTCAGGGGAGCAGCCAGCAAAATCGTTGAATTGAGGTAACATCCTTGTACGCATGCCTATTTGAAATCATTGGACACTATTTGATTTAGGAACTTTTGTCTCTTGCTGGTTCATGTTATTAGATTTATAATAATGGTTCCATAGGAATAGAGTTTATATTACTATATTTCATAAGCATGTTATGGTTAGGTTGTTAGTGTATGATTACTGGAAGTTCTACGTTATATTTTCGTTAGGTGATAGGCGTCCTTGTATATATCAATATATATATATACACTAATGTGCTGAAAGTAAAGAATTATAATATTGTAGAGATGAATATATATATATATATATATATATAGATTAGGGATGCGGTCCATAGGAATATATATATATACACTTATTTCTAGTCTTACGGAATTGAACAAGTGGATATGAATATATATATATATACACTTATTTGTAGAGAGGAAAGAATTGAACAAGTGGATATATATATAGATTGATGAGTCTTACGGAATTGAAAAAAATAGATATATATGTATATTGATGGATGAGTCATGCGACTTCATGTGATCTAATACCCCCCTATATCCAATATGCATACACTATCATGAGGTGTAAGTATGATTAGTGCTGGTGGATTATTTCGGATCTGGTTGTAATGATTTAATACTAATGGCCTTTGGTTAGAAACATTGTTAGGTTCTAATATGTAATTATGATATATATAAAGGGTCCATGTGTGATTTTGGAGAGGGATAGCACAAATGTTTATATAAAAAGTGTAAGTATGGCTTAACGCAGCAAAAATTATCTATTTGTGTATTAGGTTCAAGTGACATCAGCTTGGATAGTTGAGATCTATCGTGTCTTGGTGATTTGAGGTAAGTAGACTTCAGCACATGACGTCTCTCAAGACATATATATAAATATATAAATATATATATTTGTGGTAAAAATATATATATATATATATATATAATTGCAAAAGTGAAGTTTCAAAAAAAACTTATACCATTGTTAGTGCTTTGCACATACTCGAATTTTATTATTCATTGTATATTGTTATGAAACTGTATATGTCAAGAATGTGTCAAACGGTCAACTAGACAGTCTGCAACCTTTGCCAACACAGGGTTAAGTGTTGGTCTTCGGCCGAAGTAGTGTTAGTGTGGTGTGGTGCAGTGTTACTATTGCTCTTTGGAGCTAGTGTTGCCTCTATGAGGTTAGTGTTATTGTTTCCCATGGGAATCACCCACCGAGTGTTTAGCAGCTTTTGTCTGTGTTTGACTAATATTTTCCATATTGAACCACTGTTTTATTGCTACTGATCTGTGTAAGTGGGAAAATTGTTTATTTTTCATAATAAATTGTTTCTACCTATTTGGTGCATATTGGCATATTAAAGTGGTCATTATTTTATTAATGATTACAGCGTTATAGAGAATTGTTTTATTTTAACAGTTTTATAGAATATATTATATTAAAATTCAAACTATTTGTAATTGTATCGTGATGACTATATTTTGTCAATGATATTAATGTTTTGTTTTGGAAGACATCCTCATGTTTTGTAGTCTCTTATTGAGCCCCTAGCTCACCCCCCTTTTTCCACCCTTTCCAGACTAGAGACATGGAGTGTCTTTTGGTGGTAGATCAGTGGAGCCTTAGATTGACGACTTCGATTGGAGCTATGCTAGTTGGTGAATTGTTTTAGTAAAATTTCTTCAGGACAATGAGTTTGACATTGTGGAACTATTTTTTTGAGGTTGTATTTGGAGACTTTGTATTGAAGGATTTTGTATCTTAATGGATTTTATAGGGAAGTTGATGTTGGATAGAAGTTTATTTGTGGAAAATTAATTACGCTCTGTTCCATTATATTATTGTTGATTATTTCTAAGACGGGTTATGCATCTAAATCCTTGATATGGGATTGGGGTGTTACAGTTTTGGTATCAGAGCATAGGTTTATGATTCTGTAGATTTATAGGTTTAATCTTAAGATTATTTTGGAACAAGAGTGTGATTACAAGGAATTTTAGTGTTAGAATTATTTGACCTTTCATAGTGATTTCATATTGTGTTTTATTTTGTTTATTATTCTAGAGTGTGTAGGAATGATTGTTGTACTATCTATGTGTTTGGTTTTTACCCTCAGGAATATTTGAAATATTTACTTATGATATCTTATTGTATTGCTTAGAGAGATGGCTCCACCAAGGAGGAACCCAGTGAACAGTCAACCGAATGCTGGGGGAACCACTAATCTCCAGGCTATTATTGAAGCCATTGGGGGCTTAACCAATATAGTGCAACATCAAGTAGGAGCCACCAATCCGACTAGTGCTTTGGAGAAGTTTAGGAAGCTTGACCCTCCTGCTTTCAAGGGTACAAAGGATCCGATTGAGGCTGACAACTGGCTTAAGGAGATAGAAATGCTCTTTAGAGCAATGGAAGTTAGTGATGAGCAACGAGTTATTCTTGCTGTTTTTGTACTGAAAGGTGATGCATTGGAATGGTGGGAGTCCACAGAGAGGACACATGGAAGAGAAGTTATAACTTGGCAGCATTTTGTTGAGCTATTTCGTAAGAGGTATTTTCCTGATAGTTTGATGGTGCAAAAGGAAGCTGAGTTCATTCGCATAGCACAAGGTACTCAATCAGTGTATGAGTATGAGTGGAAATTTGCTGAATTATCCCGCTTTGCTCCACACATGGTTGACACGGAAGCAAGGAAGGCTAGACATTTTGAAAGAGGTTTAAGGGAGGAAATTCAGGGACCCGTCTCCATGTTCAAATTGGAAACATACGCAGAAGTGGTGGATTGAGCTCTCATAGCAGAGAGAAATTGCAATCGTCTCTCAAGGGCCAATGATCAAGAGAGGAAGCCAAACCAGAATAATTTTCTTAAGGGAAAGTCTAGTGGAAGTTCATTCAAGAAGCAAGGGGTGCCTAATTCAAATAAGAAGGCATACAAAACTTGTCCAAGATGTGGAAAGGCTCATAGTGGAACATGTTATTTGGAGTCAAGGGCGTGTTTTAAATGTGGCAAGACTGGACACTTCATCAAGGATTGTCCAGATTTGCGAGCTGAACAAACTACCAATCCAAATGGGAACCAACAGAAACCTAAGGTTCAGGGTCGAGTTTTTGCTTTAACTAAACAGGACGCCGAGGCCTCCCCATCAGTGGTTTCAGGTACACTTCTTGTTTCCAGTCAACATGCACAAGTGTTATTTGATTCTGGTTCAACCCATTCTTTCATCTCACGTAGACTTGCACAAAGGCTAAACATGGAACCTGAGAGTTTAAATTATGAATTGTATGTTGCTACACCTTCTGGACAACAAATGATTACCCATAAAGTGTACAAGTCTTGTAATGTTTTAGTCTCTGGGAGGGAATTAAAAGCAGACCTTATGTTGCTTGATATGTTTGAGTTTGATGTGATTTTAGGGATGGATTGGTTATCTACTTTTCATGCTTCCATAGAGTGTTTTGGGAAGAAGGTAGTATTTAGAATTCCTGAAGAGCCAGAATTCTCCTTCGAGGGAGATCGTGTGGTGAAACCACCTTTATTGATTTCAGTTATGCAGGCAAGACGATTGCTAAGGAAGGGTTGTGAAGGGTTCCTTGTTTGTGCTTTGAAGGGTGATAAAATAGAATTAAAAGTTGAAGACATTCCAGTGGTGAAAGAGTTCCCAGATGTGTTCTCTGAGGACTTACCTGGATTACCCCCTGACAGAGAGGTTGAGTTCACTATTGACCTAGTACCTGGTACTGGCCCAATTTCCAAAGCACCTTATAGAATGGCCCCTGCAGAGCTCAATGAATTGAAGGAGCAATTGCAAGACCTGCTTGATAAAGGCTTTATTCGGCCTAGTGCTTCCCCTTAGGGTGCTCCGGTGTTGTTTGTTAAGAAGATGGATGGTAGTATGCGGTTGTGCATTGACTATAGGGAGTTAAACAAGGTAACCATCAGAAACAAATACCCTTTGCCACGAATTGATGATTTGTTTGATCAGCTTCAGGGCGCTCAAGTCTTCTCTAAAATTGACTTGAGATCTGGTTATCATCAGTTGAGAGTTAAGGAGGATGACATACCAAAGACAGCTTTTCGAACTAGGTATGGTCATTATGAGTTCTTAGTGATGCCTTTTGGTCTAACAAATGCTCCAGCTGTTTTTATGGATTTGATGAATAGGGTATTTCATGAGTACTTGGATCGGTTTGTTATTGTCTTCATTGATGACATCTTGGTTTACTCTAAAAGCCAAGAAGAGCATGAGGAACACTTGAGAATGGTTTTGCAAATTTTAAGAGACAAGAAGTTGTATGCTAAATTGAAGAAGTGTGAGTTCTGGTTGAATCAAGTGGTGTTCTTAGGACATGTGATCTCTAGAGATGGGATTACAGTGGACCCTAGTAAGATCGAAGCTGTAGTTAATTGGGCTGTCCCTACTAATGTAAGTGAGGTAAGAAGTTTTTTGGGCCTTGCAGGTTATTACAGAAGATTTGTGGAAGGATTTTCTAGTATTGCAACTCCTTTGACTCGATTAACTCGAAAACATGCAAAGTTTGATTGGACAGAAGAGTGTGAAAGAAGTTTCCAGGAGTTGAAGCAACGGTTGGTTTCTGCACCAGTATTGACTATTCCATCTAGTTCTGGTGGTTTTGTGATATATAGTGATGCATCTCGTAAGGGTCTTGGTTGTGTTCTAATTCAACACGGGAAGGTGGTTGCTTATGCCTCTCGACAACTAAAGAATTATGAACAGAATTATCCAACTCATGATTTGGAATTGGCAGCAGTGGTTTTTGCATTGAAGATTTGGAGGCATTATTTATATGGTGAGAGATGTGAAATATACACTGAGCATAAAAGTTTGAAGTACATATACACTCCAAAAGAATTAAATTTGAGGCAAAGGAGATGGCTAGAATTAATTAAAGACTATGATTGTTCCATAAATTACCATCCTGGTAAAGCCAATGTTGTGGCTGATGCACTTAGCCGAAAGTCGTATAGCTTCTCAGCTGCTTTATTAACTACTCAGAAGCATATTATTGTTGATCTTCAGAAACTTGGAGTAGACATAGTGACTGGAGACTCCCAATCCTACCTGGCAAGTTTAAGTGTACAACCAACTTTAATTGATATGATCAAAGCTGCTCAAAGTGGTGACCCTCAATTGTTTAAGATCATGGAACAAGTACGTGTGGAAGTAGATTTGATTTTAGTATCTCTGATGACGGTGTTTTGAGGTTTGGTAAGAGGCTTTGTGTGCCTAATGATTAATTGATTAAAAGAGAGTTATTGGAGGAAGCCCATCGCTCGCCTTATACAATGCATCCGGGTAGTACCAAGATGTATCATGACCTTCGAGAAGTTTATTGGTGGATCAACATGAAAAGAGAAATTGCTCAATTTGTGGAACAATGTTTGATTTGCCAGCAAGTCAAAGTGGAACATCAGAGACCATCAGGGTTGTTACAACCTTTACCTATTCCTGAGAGGAAGTGGGAGAATATCACCATGGACTTTGTGTGTGGGTTACCAAGATCACCTAAGAATCATGATGCTATTTGGGTGGTGGTGGATAGGTTGACTAAATCTTCCCACTTCATTCCAATTAGAATGAACTACTCTCTTGACAAACTGGCTGAACTTTATATAAATGAGATTGTGAGATTGCATGGAGTGCCAGCTTCTATTGTATCTGATAGAGATTCGAGGTTCACTTCAGGGTTCTGGGATAGTTTGCAAAAAGCCTTGGGTACTAAGTTGAACTTTAGTACTGCTTGCCACCCTCAAACAGATGGACAGTCCGAGAGAACTATCCAAACTTTGGAAGACATGTTGAGAGCTTGTGTCTTGGATTTCAAGGGTAGTTGGAATGACTATTTGACTTTGGTGGAGTTTGCTTATAACAATAGTTATCACTCCAGTATTAAGATGGCACCTTATGAGGCTTTGTATGGGAGAAAGTGTAGATCCCCGGTTTGTTGGGATGAGGTTGGAGAGAGGAGAATCTTGGGTCCTGAGATTGTTCGAAGGACCAGTGAAAAGATTGATGTAATTCGAGAAAGGTTGCGTGCAGCTCAAAGTAGATAGAAAAGTTATGCTGATCCACGGAGAAGAGAAGTGGAATTTGAAATAGGAGACATGGTTTTCATTCGAGTGGCACCTATGAAAGGAGTTATGAGGTTTGGCAAGAAGGGTAAGTTAAGCCCTAGGTACGTGGGGCCCTTTGAAATTTTGGAGATAGTTGGTTCTATTGCTTACCGGCTTGCCTTACCACCGGCTTTGTCAAGGTTACATAACGTTTTCCATGTATCCATGTTGAGAAGGTATGTCCCCGATCCTTCTCATATCTTGAGTTATGAGCCACTTCAAGTCAAAGAGAACTTATCCTATGAGGAAGTCCCAATTCAAATTCTAGACCATAAAGAGCAGGTGCTACGTAATAAGACTATACAGTTGGTCAAAGTATTATGGAGGAATCATTCCATAGAAGAAGCTTCATGGGAGCGTAAAGACGAAATGCAATCCAAATATCCCCAGTTGTTTCAAAAGTGAGGTATGTTTTGAATTTTCGAGGACGAAAATTTTATAAGAGGAGGAGAATGTAGCACCCGTCTCACTTAAATTTAATTTAACTGCTTCTAGAGTGGATTTGATGAATTGCTTAATTTATTTTGGAGGAAATATTATTTTATATTATGATTTCTACAATAATAATAATAATAATAATAATAATAATAATAATAATAATAATAATAATAATAATAATAATAATAATAATAATAATGGGTAACGTGAATTGTTATTTTGTGGGTTATTCAAATTTAACCTTTAGTCTCCTTATCAGTTAAGGAAAAGGATAAGAGACTAAAACCTATTTGGACTAGGAGTTTAATTGTTATTGGAATTCTTTAGGGTTTTAGCCTATTTAAACAACCTTAATATGAGTTTTAGTGGGAATAAAAGTCTTAGAAGCTTATTTTAGATTTTAGTGGGTTCTAAATTTTTGGCCCAAGTGAAACAGTCTTAACGTGCTAGTAAGTTAGGGCTTCCTACGTGAAAGGCAGAAAAAAAAAATTTAATTAAATTAGTGATTAGCGTATAAGCTTAAGAGTAGAGTTTAGGGTTTCTCAAACTAAAAGAGTTGGTGGCCGTGCGCTTCAGGGGAGCAGCCAGCAAAATCGTTGAATTGAGGTAACATCCTTGTACGCATGCCTATTTGAAATCATTGGACACTATTTGATTTAGGAACTTTTGTCTCTTGCTGGTTCATGTTATTAGATTTATAATAATGGTTTCATAGGAATAGAGTTTATATTACTATATTTCATAAGCATGTTATGGTTAGGTTGTTAGTGTATGATTACTGGAAGTTCTACGTTATATTTTCGTTAGGTGATAGGCGTCCTTGTATATATCAATATATATATATATACACTAATGTGCTGAAAGTAAAGAATTATAATATTGTAGAGATGAATATATATATATATATATATAGATTAGGGATGCGGTCCATAGGAATATATATATACACTTATTTGTAGTCTTACGGAATTGAACAAGTGGATATGAATATATATATATATACACTTATTTGTAGAGAGGAAAGAATTGAACAAGTGGATATATATATATAGATTGATGAGTCTTACGGAATTGAAAAAAATAGATATAAATGTATATTGATGGATGAGTCATGCGACTTCATGTGATCTAATACCCCCCTATATCCAATATGCATACACTATCATGAGGTGTAAGTATGATTAGTGCTGGTGGATTATTTCGGATCTGGTTGTAATGATTTAATACTAATGGCCTTTGGTTAGAAACATTGTTAGGTTCTAATATGTAATTATGATATATATAAAGGGTCCATGTGTGATTTTGGAGAGGGATAGCACAAATGTTTATATAAAAAGTGTAAGTATGGCTTAACGCAGCAAAAATTATCTATTTGTGTATTAGGTTCAAGTGACATCAGCTTGGATAGTTGAGATCTATCGTGTCTTGGTGATTTGAGGTAAGTAGACTTCAGCACATGACGTCTCTCAAGACATATATATAAATATATAAATATATATATTTGTGGTAAAAATATATATATATATATATATATATAATTGCAAAAGTGAAGTTCCAAAAAAAACTTATACCATTGTTAGTGCTTTGCACATACTCGAATTTTATTATTCATTGTATATTGTTATGAAACTGTATATGTCAAGAATGTGTCAAACGGTCAACTAGACAGTCTGCAACCTTTGCCAACACAGGGTTAAGTGTTGGTCTTCGGCCGAAGTAGTGTTAGTGTGGTGTGGTGCAGTGTTACTATTGCTCTTTGGAGCTAGTGTTGCCTCTATGAGGTTAGTGTTATTGTTTCCCATGGGAATCACCCACCGAGTGTTTAGCAGCTTTTGTCTGTGTTTGACTAATATTTTCCATATTGAACCACTGTTTTATTGCTACTGATCCGTGTAAGTGGGAAAATTGTTTATTTTTCATAATAAATTGTTTCTACCTATTTGGTGCATATTGGCATATTAAAGTGGTCATTATTTTATTAATGATTACAGCGTTATAGAGAATTGTTTTATTTTAACAGTTTTATAGAATATATTATATTACATTTCAAACTATTTGTAATTGTATCGTGATGACTATATTTTGTCAATGAATTAATGTTTTGTTTTGGAAGACATCCTCATGTTTTGTAGTCTCTTATTGAGCCCCTAGCTTACCCCCCTTTTTCCACCCTTTCCAGACTAGAGACATGGAGTGTCTTTTGGTGGTAGATCAGTGGAGCCTTAGATTGACGACTTCGATTGGAGCTATGCTAGTTGGTGAATTGTTTTAGTAAAATTTCTTCAGGACAATGAGTTTGACATTGTGGAACTATTTTTTTGAGGTTGTATTTGGAGACTTTGTATTGAAGGATTTTGTATCTTAATGGATTTTATAGGGAAGTTGATATTGGATAGAAGTTTATTTGTGGAAAATTAATTACGCTCTGTTCCATTATATTATTGTTGATTATTTCTAAGACAGGTTATGCATCTAAATCCTTGATATGGGATTGGGGTGTTACACTTTGAAAAGTTCAAAGAGTTTAGGGCTGAAGTTGCGAATCAATTGGGTAAACGCAGGAAGGCCATTTGATCTGATCGTGGTGGCGAATACCTTCTTGGGGATTTGAAGGATTACTTAACTGAAAATGGGATTTTATCTCAATTGACTGCACCTGGAACTCCACAACAAAATGGTGTAGCGGAAAGAAGGAATAAGTCTCTTTTAGATATGGTTAGGTCCATGATGAGTTATTCGACTCTACCAACTTCTTTTTGGGGATATGCCTTAAATACTGCAATGTATCTTCTGAATTTAGTACCTTCGAAGTCTGTTCCTAAAACACCTGTAGAGTTGTGGGATGGGCGTAAGCCTAGTATGAGACATCTCCATATTTGGGGTTGTCCAGTATATGTGTTAAAAGGAAAGTCTGACAAGTTACAGTCTAAAACAGAAGTGGTATTCTTTGTAGGGTATCCAAAAGGAACTGCTGGAGGTTTATTCTATAGTCATAATGATAATAAAGTGTTTGTAAGTACAAATGCCAAATTCTTGGAAAATGACTATATGAATGATTTCACTCCTAGAAGTAGAGTTGTCTTGGCTGAAATGAATGAACCTGTAATTAAACAACCAATGGTTGAAACTAGGGATGATGTGGCTGTATTGGATACACCACAAGATACTACTCATGAGATGTCTAGTACACAGGTGCCTCGTCGTAGTGGGAGGAATGTTAGGCCACCTATAAGATTCATAGGTCTTGGAGAGACTTATGAGGCTATCTCAGAGGAGGCCGAAACTGATCCTTACACTTATGAAGAAGCAATGAATGATATAAATGCACATCATTGGTGTAACGAGCCCGCTCCAAATGTGTAGATATTGTCCGCTTTGGGGCCCATACCCCTCACGGTTTTTGTTCTCCCCCAAAGCACACAGCAGTGGGAGAAAAGGCCTCTGATGTTCCACTTTGACTTGCTGGCAAATCAAACATTGTTCCACAAATTGAGCAATTTCTCTTTTCATGTTGATCCACCAATAAACTTCTCGAAGGTCATGATACATCTTGGTACTACCCGGATGCATTGTATAAGGCGAGCGATGGGCTTCCTCCAATATCTCTCTTTTAATCAATGAATCATTAGGCACACAAAGCCTATTACCAAACCTCAAAACACCGTCATCAGAGATACTAAAATCAAATCTACTTCCACCACGTACTTGTTCCATGATCTTAAACAATTGAGGATCACCACTTTGAGCAGCTTTGATCTTATCAATTAGGGTTGGTTGTACACTTAAACTTGCCAGGTAGGAATGGGAGTCTCCAGTCACTATGTCTACTCCAAGTTTCTGAAGATCATCAATAATATGTTTCTGAGTAGTTAATAACGCAGCTGAGAAGCTATACGACTTTCGACTAAGTGCATCAGCCACAACATTGGCTTTACCAGGATGGTAATTTATGGAACAATCATAGTCTTTAATTAATTCTAGCCATCTCCTTTGCCTCAAATTTAATTCTTTCTGAGTGTAAATGTACTTCAAACTTCATCTGTAACGACCCCGTCCCAAATGTGTAGATATTGTCCGCTTTGGGGCCCATACCCCTCACGGTTTTGTTCTCCCCCAGGTTGCGCTGGGGAAAAGGCCTCTACACATTAAAGGGAGGTCATTCTTTATAAACACATTTCCATGTGCTTTCCTAGGCGATGTGGAATTCCATGGAATGCAAGACCCCCCTTTTGGGTCACTACAATCCACCCCCCTTATGGGCACACGCATCCTCGCGTGTGGGGCCCACACTTCCGGCTAGGGCATGGCTCTGATACCATCTGGGAATTCTTTCACTACTGGGATGTCTTCAACTTTTAATTCAATTTTATCACCCTTCAAAGCACAAACAAGGAACCCTTCACAACCCTTCCTTAGCAATCGTCTTGCCTGCATCACTGAAATCAATAAAGGTGGTTTCACCACACGATCTCCCTCGAAGAAGAATTCTGACTCCCCAGGAATTCTAAATACTACCTTCTTCCCAAAACACTCTATGGAAGCATGAAAAGTAGATAACCAATCCATCCCTAAAATCACATCAAACTCAAACATATCAAGCAACATAAGATCTGCTTTTAATTCCCTCCCAGAGACTAAAACATTACAAGACTTGTACACTTTATGGGAAATCATTTGTTGTCCAGAAGGTGTAGCAACACACAATTCATAATTTAAACTCTCAGGTTCCATGTTTAGCCTTTGTGCAAGTCTATGTGAGACGAAAGAATGGGTTGAACCAGAATCAAATAACACTTGTGCATGTTGACTGGAAACAAGAAGTGTACCTGAAACCACTGATGGGGAGGCCTCGGCGTCCTGTTTAGATAAAGCAAAAACTCGACCCTGAACCTTAGGTTTCTGTTGGCTCCCATGAAGCTTCCTCTATGGAATGGTTCCTCCATAATACTTTGACCAAATGTATAGTCTTATTACGTAGCACTTGCTCTTTATGATCTAAAATCTGAATTGGGACTTCCTCGTAGGATAAGTTCTCTTTGACTTGAAGTGGCTCATAACTCAAGATATGAGAAGGATCAGGGACATACCTTCTCAACATGGATACATGGAAAACGTTATGTAACCTTGACAAAGCCGGTGGTAAAGCAAGCCGGTAAGCAACAGAACCAACTCTCTCCAAAATTTCGAAGGGCCCCACGTACCTAGGGCTTAACTTACCCTTCTTACCAAACCGCATAACTCCTTTCATAGGTGAATTATGCGGTTTGGGCTGATTCAAGGGATTGCAGCACTTAATGGGCTGATTCAAGGGATTTGGGCTGATTCACATTCCAAGCTGGGCCCAAAAGAAGATGAAGGCCTAATAAATTTAATCCAAGCTATTGAGGGCTGATCTGACGTAATTGGGCGTTATTTATGGCAAAGATTTATGGCTGATTGACTGATAGATACTTTTCCTAATTTAGATCTTCTAATTTTGGACCAGATCTTCCTTAATTTTAGGCTTTTATTATTTAGAACGTTTTTTTAGGGTTTTTCCTATTTTGGATCTGCTATTTTCAGACCAAATCAGTTTTTAATTAGGGTTTTATTATTTAGTACATTTTTTAGGTCAAATTTGATTCCTGATATGGTTAGGTATCAATTAGGAGTTATTTTAGAATATATTTTCTTGTCTGTCAAGTTTTATGGAGCCCTTAAATAGGCCCCCTAAGTCTGTAAACGTTTTTTGGAAAAATTATGGAATAAAAATCAGAAAAGGTGAGGCTTTGCTCTTCTCTTTGGTTCTTCAAGAACTGTGAACTTATCAAGGATTCTTCCTTGTGGCGTTCAAACTTATACCTTTGGTTCGTGATTCCTTTATAATCATTGGGTCAAGGTCTGTTACTTATACATTTGGTTCGCGTTTCTCTTATAAACGTTGGGTCAGGGTTTCTATCAAATCTGAATTTTAGCTTTCTGGGGCAATATTCCAATATTGTTTGTTGGGTCTCAATGCGAGTCTGTTGAGGTTCGCATCAAACTTCAAATTTCTGGTTTTGAATTTCACTACACCAAGGTACGCTTACTATTCTTTGTTCTAGAATTCAAGGTTACATGTTATCTCTCATTAATGAAGTAGATCCGTGTTTGTTGCTTCCGCTGTGTGTTTTGTATGAGATGCAAAACCAGATTTTCCAACACTTTAAACGGGTGAGTTCAATCTTGTAGTACTATGAAGTAAACACCCTCCTTTGGGATCGCGAGGCATATATGCCAAGACGAGGTGTTTACCCACACTACTATGAACCAATAATGGAGGCCGTGAGATCCAACCCTTGTATCTCTCTCCCACTAGATATTTTAAATTAAAGGTTTTTAAGATCAAGAACAATAATAATGCTAGACACCTTGAAAACATAATCCTAATCTTATTAGGAATAAATTTCATAATCCTAGCATTAACAAGATAGCATATATATTCATGTACCTACATACAAATTGTAACACATGAAAACACACTTTAATATACGGATCCAAGACATCAAAGGCATATAACACATGCTAGAAACATTGTATCACTTCCTTATATCGATAATTTGAATGCATATGAACCCATATAAATAATATATATATATATATATATATATATCAATGCATTCAAAGAAGACAAAAGAATGATACATTAAGAATTTGCATGTAAACCTTTATTATATATATATATATATATATCATGACAATCATCACACCTCTTTTATATATATATATATATATATAATATAGTATACTGATTGAAGCCTAAATATATAAACCTTTATATATATGGATTGGATGAATCCTTATGCATCCTTTATATATATACGGATTGAAGCAATAATGTTCAAATGTTGTATAATAGCCAAGTGGTGCAAGGACTTAAACTCACACACATGGTAGTTAACACATGAATGCTATACGGATTCAAAGTGCATGCATCCAAGCCACAATATATGATTGATAACATTCATCATTGACTTAATATATATATTCAATATCACTTCCTTAATATATATATATATATATATATATATATTGATCGACTTAATATATAACGTTCATCAATTCATGAAGTCAGTCCGAATCAGTGCGTTGGTCCATTCAAATAAAGTAGTTATTGTCCATTGACAATAACGACTCTCAACTGCCATTGATATTCAAAAAAATATATATACACGGCCATACATTCTTTTGAAAACGGAATTCCATATTAAAAGGAATTCACTTCACATCAACACAAAGTCAATCTCCAAAACTAAATTATGAACGTGATCATATAGAACAATCACTGCAGATTCATGAATCTCATAACACCAAGAAAATGATTTTCTTTGATTCTAAAACTCAAACACATGTTATACAAACATGAGATGAAAACCTGGCTCTGATACCAATTGTTGGAAAATCTGGTTTTGTATCTCATACAAAACGCACAACGGAAGCAACAAAGATGGATGTATTTCATTCATGATTGATAACATGCACTATGTAAATTTCAGAATTTAAGAACGACATAGCATACCTTGGTGCGGTGAAATTCAAAACAAAAGATTAGAAGTACTTAGAAGTACTTATGAACATACAAACCATTTCATTTTAATATAAAATTTCGTATGTTTCTCACCACATAACTGATTATTTGATTGGGCTAGTCTTTTGGGCCTTTCCAATTGGGCTTTAGTGTGTGGCTTGGAGTGGGACCAAAAGGGAACAAATAAGACACTAGCTCCAATGGGCCTTGGGCTTTTCTGTCAACTCTTGACAAGTCCAAAGTTACCATTAATTATATTTAATACCACTATATAAATATAATTGCACTCTAGGCCTTATTAATAAATTATATCCTAAGACTCTATTATACATGCAACCCCTTCATAAAATATTCGTAGTAATACAAAGTCATAAATATAGACTGCCACTTTGTAAATTACTACATCTTAATCCTTGAGTACCCGGTTTAATCTTTTTAAGTTATTTATCATATATTTATGAAATCCAATTTCATAAATATATACTTTAGTCTCACTAAAGTGGTTAGGCCTAACTCTCTGAATAACTGAACTCATTAAACTTATCTCAAGGGTATATTTTATATCTCCGTTAAGAGACTATGAATTCCATCTTGAGAATATATGTTCCATCAACACTAAATGTGGCTGCCCAACATACTGAGGTTTTGACCGTTACTTTAGATCTCACTCTTGATATATCAAAGCAACCTACATTTTATGATCAAGTCCGTTACACTCTCAGGATTAAGAGTTCATGTGAATACAAGTCGTGAGATTTATTATTCAATTGACAGTCGTTAGGAGAATAATAAATCTCGCAGCAGTCCAGTTCAATATGTCTTAACTCTTAAAACATATCAAGATATCAACTAAAAGTCACCACTTCTATGATCAAGACAATTTATCGTAGTTAATGTGTTATAGTCTTCGCAGATGAAATGCCCAATTTCATCACTGACTACGAACTATAATTCTGAGTTGACAAAGAACTTGTGATTTATATCTTCTGTGACTTTTCACATAAATCACATACTATGCATCTCATGTACTATATGATAATGTCCGAATATTCATGTTACCATTATTTTAGATAAGAATAAAACAACTTTATTAATCATAATATTAAGTCATACATCATTTAATACATGATGTCATACATAATATCATACATGGCATATTACAATAGGATTTAAGGGCACTTATCCCAACATTCTCCCGCTTGCCCTAAAGACTATTGTGCACTAATCTAACTCTCATTCCCTCCAAATGTGACTCGAAGGTCCTTTGAAGCAAGGCTTTGGTAAAAGGATCTGCTATATTATTTGCACTTTCAATCTTTGCTAGCACCACATCTCCACGAGCAACAATGTCTCGAATGATGTGGTACTTTCTCTCAATGTGTTTTCCTTTCTTGTGATTCCTTGGATCTTTGGATTGTGCAACTGCTCCACTATTGTCGCAAAATAATGTGACAGGAACTTGCTCCATTCTCACTACACAAAAATCAGAAAGGAATTTCCTGAGCCAAACAGCTTCCTTTGCCGCCTCACAAGCAGCAACATATTCAGCTTCTGTGGTGGAGTCCGCAATACAAGATTGCTTAACACTCCTCCAATTTATAGCTCCACCTCCCAAGGTGAATACACATCCTGACGTGGACTTTCTGAAATCTAGATCCGATTGAAAGTCTGAATCTGTATAGCCAATGGGAATCAAATCCTCACAACGGTAAACAAGCATATAATCTTTTGTTCTCCATAGATACTTGAGAATATGCTTTATAGCTTGCCAATGTTGTGGTCCTGGATTTAATTGATATCGGCTGACCATGCCAACTGAAAAATAGATATCTGGTCTAGTACAAAGTATGGCATACATAAGACTTCCTACTGCAGAAGTATAAGGAACTTTTCTCATCATATCTACTTCCTCTTGTGTCTTAGGCCCTTGGTCATCAGACAGAGAAACTCTATGTCTGAAAGGAAGTAATCCTTTCTTGGAGTTTTGCATGCTAAATCGTTCTAGAACCTTATCTATATATCCAGCTTGTGATAAGCCTAACATCTTATTCTTGCGATCTCGCCAAAGCTTGATCCCTAGAATAAAGTTAGCCTCACCCAAGTCCTTCATATCAAATTGGCTTGACAACCAAACCTTTACTAATTACATTACACCTACATCATTTCCAATGAGTAGAATATCATCAACACAAAGCACTAGGAACATTACTACTTTGTCTTGATGTCTTTTGTACACACATGGTTCATCAAGATTTTGTTCAAAACCAAATGATTTGATTGCTTGATCAAATCTGACGTTCCATGACCTAGATGCTTGCTTAAGTCCATAAATGGACCTATTCAAGTTGCATACCATATGCTCTTGGTTCTTTGCTATGAAACCTTCTGGTTGCTTCATATAGATTTCCTTTTCAAGATTGCCATTAAGAAATGTAGTCTTGACATCCATTTGCCAAATCTCATAATCATAATGAGCAGCAATAGATAAGAGAATTCTGATAGATTTTAGCATTGCTACTAGTGAAAAGGTTTCCTCATAATCAATACCTTCTTTTTTAGTATACCCTTTCGCCACTAGCCTTACTTTAAAGGTTTCAACCTTTCCATCTATCCCTCTCTTACTCTTGTAAACCCATTTGCAACCAACAGGTTTAATGCCGTTAGGCGGCTTTACAAGATCCCAAACTTGATTGGAATACATGGAATCTAATTCAGATTTCATAGCTTGGACCCAATGATGTGCATCTATATCATTCATTGCTTCTTCATAAGTATAAGGATCAGTTTCGGCCTCCTCTGAGATAGCCTCATAAGTCTCTCCAAGACCTATGAATCTTATAGGTGGCCTAGCATTCCTCCCACTACGACGAGGCACCTGTATACTAGACATCTCATGAGTAGTATCTTGTGGTGTATCCAATACAACCACATCATCCCTAGTTTCAACCATTGGTTGTTTATTTACAGGTTCATTTATTTCAGCCAATACAACTTTACTTCTAGAAGTAAAATTATTCATATAGTCATTTTCCAAGAATTTGGCATTTGTACTAACAAATACTTTGTTATCTCTATGACTATAGAATAAACCTCCAACAGTTCCTTTTGGATACCCTACAAAGAAAACCACTTCTGTTTTAGACTGTAACTTGTCAATCTTTCCTTTCAACACATGTGCTGGACAACCCCAAATATGGAGATGTCTCATATTAGGCTTATGCCCATTCCACAACTCTACAGGTGTTTTAGGAACAGACTTTGAAGGTACTAAATTCAGAAGATACATTGCAGTGTTCAAGGCATATCTCCAAAAGGAAGTTGGTAGAGTCGAATAACTCATCATGGACCTATCCATATCTAAAAGAGTCTTATTCCTTCTTTCCGCTACACCATTTTGTTTTGGAGTTCCAGGTGCAGTCAATTGAGATATAATCCCATTTTTAGTTAAGTAATCCTTGAAATCCCCAAGAAGGTATTCGCCACCACGATCAGATCGAATGGCCTTTATGCGTTTACCCAATTGATTCTCAACTTTAGCCCTAAACTCTTTGAACTTTTCAAAGGCTTCGGACTTCCATTTCATTAGGTATACATAACCAAATCTAGAGTAATCATCAGTGAAAGTAATGAAATACTCATAGCCACTTCTTGCTTGGATTGACATAGGACCACATACATCTGAATGTGCTAGTTTTAGCAACTCTTGGGCTCTTCTACCTTTTGCATTAAAAGGTCGTTTAATCATTTTACCTTCCAAACAAGATTTACAAACTGGTAATTCATCAAAATCCAATGGCTCTAGGAGTCCATCTTTGATCAGTCGTTTAATCCTATTTGAATTAATATGACCCAAACGCAAGTGCCAAAGATATGCATCACTAGTAGAAGGAAACTTTCTCTTTAATGATTTTACATGTGAGCCATTATCTAATTCAGAATTATATAATTCATGCTTATCAGGAGTTAAAATATGAAGACCATTCACAATATTGCCAGAACAGATAAACACTTTACCCTTCTTTATTACAACATTGTCTTTAAGGATAACACAATATCCATTTTTACCCAAATAAGTTGTAGAAATTAAATTCCTACGAACATTAGGTACATACAGACAGTCATCTAATATTAAAACTCTTGATTCAAAACATAAATTAAACTCTCCAATAGCTACAACCGGAATCCTACTCCCATTAGCCAAGGTTAGAAACAATTTTCCTTCTTTAAGCTTTTTGGTCTCCTGGAACCCCTGCAAAGAATTACAGATATGATTAGTATAACCTGAATCCACACACCAGGAATCCGTGGGATTTTGTACCAAACATATTTCAAGGAGGAATGAGCTATTCATACCCTTATTGGCAGCCTTGAACTTTGGACAATTTCTTTTCCAATGTAATTTCTCTTCCAATGTCCTTTCTCACCACAATGGAAACATTTTCCTTTGAGTTTCTTTCCTTTGTTAGCAACCCCTAAGACAATTTGTTTACCCTCTTGCTTAGTGAAGTCCTTCTTCTTCTTCTTCTTACCCTTGCCTTTCGACTTAGGTTGAGAAGTAGAAGCTTCACCCACATTGGCTTCAAGACTAGCATTAGAAGTACCAAGGATGCCTTCCGCCGCTACCAACTCATTCATTAATTCAGACAAAGAATAAATCTTTTTGTTCATGTTATAATTAAGTCTGAATTCCTTGAATGATTCCGGTAGTGACTGGAGTATCATATCCACTTGGGATTCTCTATCAATATCGGCACCTAAAACCTCTAATGTATTCATATTAGAGATCATTGTAAGACAATGCACTCTCGCTGAACTACCTTCAGCCATTTTGGTATTATAAATTTGTCTCATGGTTTCTTGCCTTGCAGAACGGCCTTGCTCACCAAACATCTCCTTTAGACTCAGCATAATGTCCGAAGCTAGTTCTACATCCTGCATTTGATGTTGTAGAACATTTGAGATGGACGCTAGGATATAGTACTTGGCCATTTCATTAGATTTCTGCCAACGATCATATCGTTGTTTTTCCTTAGGAGGAGCATCTAATGAAGGAAAGCTAGGACATGGTTGAGTAAGCACATGTTTGTGCTCTTCAGCTGTGAGAACTATGTCCAAGTTTCTTTTCCAGTCAACATAATTGGATCTAGTCAGTTTGTTTTGATTATGAATGGTAACAAGTGGGTTAAATGATGCCATGTTCAAATCTGAAATAATAAACATGAATATAATAAGTAAACTGGACATTATCAATTTAGCATATAAACATATAGTATGAAATCTTAATAAAACCATAATATAATATATGCAACGACAACCCAATCCCATACTCAATATCCCTCAGCATAGAGTGAACATTAAATACTATGATTGATTGAGAACTACTCTCATTATTAGTGCTATCATGATAACTCTTATCAAACACCAATAATATGCCGTTATACATTTGGCCTCTAAATAATTATAGTAAGAACTCAGCATAGAGGATACTATAATATTTAGTCTAGTGTATACTGTTGTCTAGAATCGTGTGTAGCCACATTTCATCCCTTTAACAAGCTTATCATGTAGTACCATGATACAAAACACCCTCCGCATGGAATGCAAAGCTCGAAGCTAAGACAAGGTATTTGATCAAACCACTATAAACCAAGAAATTCAATCTTGTAGGACCATGAAATACATACTCTCCGCATGGAACTCAAATCTCGAAGCTAAGACAAAGTATGTATTTCACACTACTATGAACCAACAATGGAGGCCGTGAGATCCAACCCTTGTATCTCTCTCCCACTAGATGTTTTAAATTAAAGGTTTTTATTTTAAACATGCACAAACTAATTATACACAGCCTTGCACTTTATACATGTGAAAACATTTTGAAAAACCTTCAAAAATCTCTTTATAAGCATTTTCGCGAGAATACCGCGACTAAGCACTTCCTGCGAAAACAAGTTATGGAAAAAAATGAAAACACAAAAATCAGACAAAGACTTTCGCTACTGTCTCGCTACTGTTTTGCGAGTAAAGCTTACCCGCGAAAAACCCGTGTTTTCAGTTTTTTCAGAACAGTTGCAAACAATTTTCTACGACTTTTCATAAACAAACAATTACCATATGAACATGATATGCAGCATTTGATATCAAAACTAAAATCTATTGATGCTATAGCCTTAAAGTTCAATTTAACATACTTAAATACAAATTTAAACAACATCATAACATCAACATCATTTTTTATCAAATCATAGTTTCAACAACCATGCAGAAAATTGAATGCATATAAAATCTTCTAACATGATGAAACTATTATCTCTAATTCCAAAACTCACAAAACATGTTATATAGATTCGAAATGAAGACCGCTTTGATACCAATGATGGAAAATGACATGTTTGTATTGCATACAAAACATACGCAGTGGAAAATAAACGGATCTACTTCATTCACAATTGATGACATGCACTATGTAAGTTTCAGAATATAAGAACAAGAGAGTGTATCTTGGTGCGGTGAAATTCAAAACCAAAGAGAAGAAGTTCTTGAGAACACTTTCAATCTTTACTCCAATTCCACTTGATGCCCAAGATGTGCGGTCTCTCAATCAGTTCTATGTGTTTGTTCTAGAGAGAATATGAAGGAGACTCACTTTCACATGCATATGAACATACAAACCATTTCATTCTAATATAAAATTCTGTATGTTTCTCTAAACATAACTGATTATATAATTGGGCTAGCCTTTTGGGCCTTTCGAATTGAGCTTTAGTGTGTGGCTTGGAGTGGGACCAAAAGGGAACAAATAAGACACTAGCTCCAATTGGCCTTGGGCTTTTCTGTCAACTCTTGACAAGTCCAAAGTTACCATTAATTATATTTAATACCACTATATAAATATAATTGCACTCTAGGCCTTATTAATAAATTATATCCTAAGACTATTATACATGCAACCCCTTCATAAAATATTCGTAGTAATACAAAGTCATAAATATAGACTGCCACTTTGTAAATTATTACATCTTAATCCTTGAGTGCCCGGTTTAACCCTTTTAAGCTATTCATCATATATTTATGAAATCCAATTTCATAAATATATACTTTAGTCTCACTAAAGTGGTTAGGCCTAACTCTTTGAATAACTGAACCACCCATTAAATTTATCTCAAGGGAATATTTTATATCTCCGTTAAGAGACTATGAATTCCATCTTGAGAATATATGTTCCATCAACACTAAATGTGGCTGCCCAACATACTAAGGTTTTGACCGTTACTTTAGATCTCACTCCTGATATATCAAAGCAACCTACATTTCATGATCAGGTCCATTACTCTCTCAGGATTAAGAGTTCATGTGAATACAAGTCGTGAGATTTATTATTCAATTGACAGTCGTTAGGAGAATAATAAATTTCACAGCGGTCTAGTTCAATATGTCTTAACTCTTAAAACATATCAACATATCAACTAGAAGTCACCACTTCCATGATTAAGACAAATCATTGTAGTTAATATGTTATAGTCTTCGCAGATAAAATGCCCAATTTCATCACTGACTACGAACTATAATTCTGTGTTTACAAAGAACTTGTGATTTATATCTTCTGTGACTTTTCACATAAATCACATACTATGCATCTCATGGACTATATGATAATGTCCGAATATTCATGTTACCATTATTTTAGATAAGAATAAAACAACTTTATTGATTATAATATTAAGTCATACATCATTTAATACATAATGTCATATATAATATCATACATGGCATATTACAATAGGATTTAATGGCACTTATCCCAACACCATCAACACTAAATACGGCTGCCCAACATACTGAAGTTTTGATCATAAATTATAGATCTCATTCCTGATATATCAAAGCAACCTACATCTCTTGATCAGGTCCATTATTCTCTCCGGATTTAGAGTTGATGTAAATAGAAGTCGTGAGATTTATTATTCATTTGACAGTCATTAGGAGAATAATAAATCTCACAGCAGTCCAGTTCAATATTTCTTAACTCTTAAAAGATATCAACATATCAACTAGAAGTCTCCACTTCCATGATCAAGACAAATCATCTTAGTTGATATGTTATAGTCTTCGCAGATGACACGTCCAATTTCATCACCGACTACAAACTACATTCTGAGTTTACAAAGAACTTGCAATTTATATCTTCAGTGACTTTTCACATAAATCACATACTATGCATCTTATGGACTAAGATAATGTCCCATTAGTTCATTTGTAAATAGTCTCATATAATTAAACAATTTAATTATTTATGACATGCAAATAAATTGGATTTTAGGGCATAAACCACAACATTAGGCACCCAAAATCGCCTAACCCTGAGATTGGCTTCCTCTTATTGTGTCTTATGTCTTAACCCTATTAAAGGAACACTCAATATTGTTATTCTAACTCACACACATACTAGAATTCATCTAACAATCAACTTGGCATCAATCATCCCAAAAATACCTAATCATTCATCGATCATGGCATAACCTAACTTACATCTAGCATACATATCAAAAATACCTAATCATTCATCGATCATGGCATAACCTAACTTACATCTAGCATACATATCATGTTAACCTAGCATTCATCTAGCATGGAATCTCATGTCAACTTAACATGCATCTAATCATGCATATCATCACATCACAAACCCTAGCACACACCTAATCATGGCGTCTCCTAATATTTTACATCATCTAAGGCAACAACAAAATAAGATATAAAGATAGGCATGGCAAACAAACATAGATCATCACATGTATTCCAAAATTTTAGACATGAGATCAAACATCAAACAAACATATTACATTATTAAAATGCATGTTCATGCCAATGTATGACTTACCTTACTTACCTTGCAGCAACTTAGTACCTATGGCATTATGCATGAACATGTGAATGCGTGTTCATAGCATTGAATAAAATAAAATACAAAATAAACCCTAATTCTAACATCTGAAAGGAAAACAAGCTGTTAAACATGTGAAACAGAAGCTTAAAAGCATGAATACGTGAAAAAGGATCCAAAGCAGAAGCATTACATGTGAAAACAGAAGCAAAATTAGAAGAATTAGGGTTAGGGTTTTTGGGAAGAATCATGCGCACGCATGAACAACCATGTGTACGCATAATCAAGCTTACGTGAGCAGGCAGGATTGTGCACACGTGGGTTTTAGCCCAGAAACCCTTAAAACACAGCAAACAGAGCAGAACTTCAAAACACTAAATCTAACATCCTAACATGCCTTAAAACATACAACTACATAAACCTAGACCACAAAATTATATTAAGGCATATAATAACAAAGAAACAAAAAAAAAGAATTAAATAAAAGAAAAAGATTAGAACTATACCTCAAAGAAAAAGCTCTCCAAGCTTGATTTTTGACCATTCTTCTTAGTCAAATCTATTCACAATTAATAAGAAACGGGATTAGTAATCATAAACTCAAAGCTCATGGTCAGAAAAGGCCATAATCAAAAGAAAATTGACTTAAGGATGTTTTTTGAAAAACTCCAACTTTGATTCACTATATCTAGTGAATCTTAGTGTTTTCCCTTAGGATTTTGTGTGTTTTGAAAATATACCATGTAAGGCTACTTATATTGTGAAAATCGGGGTTTGGAACGACTCCTAGACGATGTGGGATTTGTTACAAACCTCAACATTAATGCAAGAAACTTTCCTTATTTACATTTCTAGAACTCTTCATATGTGCGCAAGATCAAGCATACGTGTGAATGCAGAATGTTGTGCTTGCAGGCTGATTCCTGAATGTGCATACTGAGGGTTTCATTGGTTTCCTTTTCCAAAAATAGATTTATTTTCTCATTAAAAGTTATATTTTTCATTTTAATATTTCCCAAATCAATTTAACATCTGATTGGGCCTTAAACCAACCTTGGGTCTCAGAATTTCAACATCATTAAGGAACGGGGGCCTGAGTCCGAAGGGGTACAAAATGTGGTGTCTACAGTTGTTTAATTTTACATTTCCAAAATTACTCCAATTTCAAAATTGCATAGTTCTCACATTTTCAATCCTCTCAAAATTTTCCATCTTTATCATACATAGTCTCTCATATTCACCTAGCTTTTCTTTTAGTTTTGTTAGTGTTTGATGTGAATTCATAGCATCCAGCATATGCAAGTTCGCCTATGCTACTTAAACATGTGAACAGATATATTTTCTAACATCATCATGGCATAAATGATAAAAAAAAATATATGCAAAAATACCAAAAATAAAATAAGTGCTAGCATGCTTTTCTACTTGCTTTGCTACTAAAAAATTCATAGAAAATAAAGATTTAGAGAGAATAGAGACTGACCTCTAGTGCAGAACAGAAGACTAAAGATGTTAATTGAAGCTAAAAGCTGGACCTGCTAGACTGCGACTTGCTCCATAAAACGTTTTAAATGGTCAAAATGAAGCTTTGGGGCCCATTTGTAGGCAACCGTACGGCTTGGGCAACTCAGCGCACCTTTAGTGGCCGCTGAGTCTGCCCAACGCACCATAAGTGGCCGCCAGTTAGCGTTTTGACTGGGTCAACGTTGACCGGTTGACCATTGACTAAAAAAAAAAAGCTAGAATTTTTTCCTAACTCCTAGGACTAAGCCATAAGAATTTTTTCTAGACCTTGTCAGTTTCCGCATGCAATTTTAGGGCAACGAAATGCGGAATCACATACTTTATCCAACACCTCTCCTTACCATTGAGATGTCAGATAAAGTAGGGGTAGCTGTAGACTTTTCTCCAAAGGGCTGCGGAAACATCTAGATTGACGTGGGGCAACCCGTTCAGGCATCAGAGCACTCAAAGTGCCCTTTTAGGTCAAATTGACCAAAATGCCCTTAGTCAATCCTAGGTTGACTGAAAGTCAAAATTGGTCAAAATCATCCCAAAACAACATTTTTCATGTTTCTACATCAAACTTGAGCTACTCAAAGATTTTCGTTAACTTTGACCAAGTTTGACCCAAGGTCGACTCTCGAAGGCCTCAGGAACCCTAATTTTGATCCTACAGTCAGAATGGGTTGAAAACAAAGTCATCATAAAATTCCTTTTGCAACAGTTTCACAAAGTTCAACCAAGTTTGACTTAGGGTTGACTCTCAAGGGCCCTAGAAACCCTAATTTTGATTCGACCATCGGAATGGGTTGAAACTAGTGTCATCGCAAAGATTATTGTATTCCTTTTCCAACAACTATTCATGGGTTGAAATTGGAGTCAAAACAGTTGAGATATCTTGAAAACCGTGCAAGGCGCATTAGCTCGCTTCCTAAGGCCATAACTTTTGATCCGACCATTGGATTTCAAAGTTCTTTAGCTTTCTAGAAACACATCCAGACCTTTCTAAGGAGACCAAGATCAACCTAATCCAAGCCTAGGAAGGCCTCCATCAAGCAGTTAGAAGGTGGCGGCCACTAAGTGGTCACCAGAGCTGAAGGGTTACTTTTTCATTATAAATACCCCTAGGCCCCCCTTAGATTAAAAAAAAAAGGGGAAATTGAGCATTTTCTGAAAATTTTCTCGGCAGAATCTCTCTCTTTCCCTCTAAATTCTCTCCCAAGCACATCAAAAAACCTTTAATTCCTCTCTTTTCTCAGTAATCAAGAGGGAGTGTTCTTGCATTCATTTTCCTCTCCTTGGTCTTAAGACCTTGGATTTGAGGTTTAAAGGGCGTAGATGTAGCTTTTTAGCTAAAATCTACACCGTTTGCTTTATCTTGCTTTATAATATGCCTTATTGCTTTTCCTAGCATTTTCTTGGCTTATCTTGCTTCCTAGCATGTTCTATAGCTTTTCTAGCATGTCTCCTTGCTTTTTACCATGTTCTAATGTTTTGGTGATGTTGGCCTAGCCTTTTTGGGCTAGGATATGCCTAGATATTGTGTCTATGCTTAGATTTACGTGTTTATGTACTTCTTGCCATGTATATGCTTAGATCTACATGTTTATGTGCTCCTTACCATGTTTTTGCTTAGATCTATATCTTTATGTGCACCTTGCTATGTTCATGTGTCTAGATCTACATGTTAGTTGCTATTCCATGTGCTTTTAAAGCCTTTTTCTTTGTTGTTATCCCTATTTTTCTTGTGTTTTGGCCCTTTTGGTAGGGTGTAGATCTAGATCTTGTGGTCTAAGCCTACATCCATACACCCAGGACTATATCAAAAGGTTTGGATCATTTCCTTTATGCATGTCTATGTATGCTTGCTTGCTTCTATAGTTTATGTCCATGTTTGCCTGTCTAGATCTAGGCTTTGCCATGCTTTGTGCCCTCCGTGGGCTTGTGCCTGTTGATCTTTGGGGCCACTTGCTTGTGTGGTTACATCCGTCCCTCCTAGGGCTTGCTTGGATGCAATCACATGTGAGATATACCTCCGTGGTGTTGGTGTGCTTGTTACACCCTTTTCTCCGCTCCGTACAATGTTGTTATGCTAGCCTTGCTTGCTTTGTGCCACCTGTTTAGCTTTCTTTGCTTTTTTGCATCTTTGCACACTTGCCTACATGTTCATGCATTAGTCTATGTGTCGTCCATACTCCAATCCAATGGAACTATGGACACTTGATTCAAACCTACATTTTGTTGGAAAATCTAGTTTTATATCTCATACAAAACACACAGCGAAAGCAACAAACATGGATCTATTTCATTCATGATTGATAACATGCACTATGTAAATTTCAGAATTTAAGAACAAGATAGCGTACCTTGGAGTGGTGAAATTCAAAACAAAAGATTAGAAGTACTTGGGAACACTTTTAATCTTCACTCCAACTCCACTTTTCGCCCAAGAAGTGTGGTCTCTCAATCAGTTTTCAAGGGAGAATAATTGAGTGGCTACACTTACACATACACACCATTTCACAATGATGTCTCTTTTTCTTTTCTTAAAATAAAATTCTGTATGTTTCTCCCTTTATAACTAACTGATTATTTAATTGGACTGGCCTATTGAGCCTTTCCAATTGGGTTTTAGTATGTGGCTTGGAGTGGGACCAAAAGGGACCAATAAGACACTAGCTCCAATGGGCCTTGGGCCTTTCTATCAACTCTTGACAAGTGCAAAGTTACCATTAATTATATTTAATACCACTATATAAATATAATTGCACTCTAGGCCTTATTAATAAATTATATCTCAAGACTTTATTATGTTGGGGTTTATGCCCTAAAATCCAATTTATTAGCATGTCATAAATAATTAAATTGTTTAATTATATGAGACTATCTATAAATGAACTAATGGGACATTATCTTAGTCCATGAGATGCATAGTATGTGATTTATGTGATTTAGTCACAGAAGATATAAATCACAAGTTCTTTGTAAACTCAAAAGTATAGTTCGAAGTTGGTGATAAAATTGGGCATTTCATTTGCGAAGACTATAACATATCAACTAAGATGATTTTTCTTGATCATGGAAATGGAGATTTCTAGTTGGTATATTGATATGTTTTAAGAGTTAAGACATATTGAACTGGATCGCTGTGAGATTTATTATTCTCCTAACGACTGTCAAACGAATAATAAATCTCACGACTTCTATTTACATCAACTCTAAATCTTGAGAGAATAATAGACCTGATCATGAGATGTAGGTTGCTTTGATATATCAGGAGTGAGATCTATAAGTTATGGTCAAAACCTCAGTAGGTTGGGCAGCCAAATTTAGTGTTGATGGAACATATATTCTCAAGATGGAATTCATAATCTCTTAACGGAGATATAAAATATTTCCTTGAGATAAGTTTAATGGGTTTGGTTATTCAGAGAGTTGGGCCCAACCAGTTTAGTAAGGAGTTACTAAAGTATATATTTATGGAATTGGATTTCATAAATATATGATGAATAACATTGAGGATTAAACTAGGTACTCAAGGATTAAGATGTAGTAATCTTCAAAGTGACAGTCTATATTCATGACTTTGTATTACTACAAATATTTTAATGAAGGGGTTACATGTATAATAAAGTCTTAGGATATAATTTATTAATAAGGCCTAGAGTACAATTATATGCATATAGTGGTATTGAATATAATTAATGGTAACTTTGAACTTGTCAAGAGTTAACAGGAAAGCCTAAGGCCCATTGGAGCTAGAGTCTTATTTGTTCCCTTTTGGTCCCACCAAGCCACACACTAGAGCCCAATTGGAATGGCCCAAAAGACTAGCCCAATTACATAATTAGTTATATATAAGGAAGGAAACATACAAAATGTCATGGGTCTTTTCATATGTGTTTTTCATCAAGATTACACATGGAATGAAATGGTTTGTATGTGAGTGTTGGACACTCCCTTATTCTCTCCTTGGAAACTAATTAAGAGACCACACATCTTGGGCATTAAGTGGAATTGGAGTGAAGATTAAAAGTCTTCACAAGAACTTCTGACTTTTGGTTTTGAATTTCACCGCACCAAGGTACGCTTTCTTGTTCTCAAATTCTGAAATTTTCATAGTGCATGTTATCAATTGCGAATGAAGTAGATCCGTTAATTTTCCACTGCGTATGTTTTGTATGTGATATAAACATGTATTTTTAATCCAACATATTATACATGCAACCCTTTCGTAAAATATTCGTAGTAATACAAAGTCATGAATGTAGACTGCCACTTTGAAGATTATTACATCTTAATCCTTGAGTGCTCAGTTTAATCCTTAATGTTATTCATCATATATTTATGAAATCCAATTTCATAAATATATACTTTAGTAACTCCTTACTAAAGTGGTTAGACCTAACACTTTGAATAATTAAACCCATTAAACTTATCTCAAGGGAATATTTTATATCTCCGTTAAGAGATTATAGATTTCATCTTGAGAATATATGTTCCATCAACACTAAATGTGGTTGCCCAACATACTGAGGTTTTGATTATGACTTTTGATCTCACTCCTGATATATCAAAGCAGCCTACATTTCATGATTAGGTCCATTATCATCTCAGAATTAAGAGTTCATGCAAATAGAAGTCATGAGATTTATTATTCATTTGTCAATCGTTAGGAGAATAATAAATCTCACAGCGGTCAAGTTCAATATGTCTTAACTTCTTAAAACATATCAACATATCAACTAAAAGTCTCCACTTTCATGATCAAGATAAATCATCTTAGTTGATATGTTATAATCTTCGCAGATGAAACGCCCAATTTCATCACCGACTATGAACTATAATTCTGAGTTTACAAAGAACTTGTGATTTATATCTTCTGTGACATTTCACATAAATCACATACTATGCATCTCATGAACTATATGATAATGTCCTAATATTCATGTTACCATTATTTTAGATAATAATAAAAGAACTTTATTAATCATAACATTAAGTCATACATAATGTCATACATAGCATCATACAATAAGATTTAAGGGCACGTATCCTAACACATTCGTCCTCCTAGGACACCTTCTTTTATTTGATAACATGTTTGTTTGACTCTTTGTGTCCTTCATATGCTTGTTTGCCCCGGTTTGGCATCTTTTGCTAGTTTGTCTTTTAGCACACTTTCCATCTATTTGTTTTTTTCCTTGTTTGCTAGCCTGTTTCTTTTGTCATTGCATGTACACATAGGAAGCATGGTCACTTGGAGGAAGGGTGCGACCTCCTAGGTGTAAGCAAAAGGGTAAGGATTCAAGCAAGAGGATGCAAACCCATAAAGGGCAATATTCAGTAGATTAGAGGTTTTCTCCTTCTCTCTCTCTCTCTCTCTCTCTCTTTCTCTCTCTCTCTCTCTCTTTCTCTCTCTCTCTCTTTCTCTCTCTCAGTTGCTTCTCCATCTTTCCTTTAAAATGTAGCCCATAATCTAAAATTATTTCGTGTGGTTACTCATATCAATAGATGTTATTAATCTTAATGAACTGTGCAACTTTCTTTGAGTTCAACACCTTGTATGAGGCAGCTTCAACCTATTTAGTAAAGTAATCAATGGCCACCAGTATTAATTCATGATTGTTTGATGCTGTTGGGGGGATCTTCCTAATAATATATATTCCCTATGTAGAGAACGGCCATGGTGAAGTCTTTGTATGTAACAGCATTGGCGGCATGTGCTTCAAATCTCCATGAACATGACACTAATGACATTTCCGAACATAAGCTGCGCAATCTGCTTCCATAATGGTCCAACAATAACCCTATCTCATTATCTTTCGGGACAAGATGTGTGCATTCATATGTGGCACATAGCTTGACTCATAGACCACTTCAATACTCTACTATGCTTCCTTAGCAATCACACAAGGGAGATGAATTCCATCATATGACCTTCTATACAACCTCTCACCACAAATTATATAGTTAGTGGACAACCTTCAAATGGTCAATTGATCATTCTTATCTACAGACTTTAGGTATGTCCCCTTACTGAGATATTGTAGGATGTCTGAATACCATTCACCTTCCTAGTTCTTCGTTTCCCTCTATTGACATACAGTAAGTCGGCTCTTCCTTTTATTCCACCACTATTGGCCAAGCTTGAACTTCCTTAGGCCCATCCATCTAATGGAAAAACATATTTGAATCGCATACAAAACATACACAGTGGAGAATTAACGGATCTACTTCATTTGTAATCAATAACATGCACTATGTAAATTTTAGAATATAGAATCAAGAGAGTGTACCTTGGTGCTGTGAATTTCAAAACCGAAGATGATAAGTACTCGGGAACAATTTTAATATTTACTCCAATTCCACTAACGCTCAAGATATGTGGTCTCTCAATCAGTTATGTGTGTATGTTCTAGAAAGAATGAGAGAGTGTCCAACACGCACATACATGCCATTTCACAAAGATGTCTCTCTTAAAATTCTGTATGTTTCTCCCTTAATAACTAATTATCTAATTGGACTAGCCTTTTGGGCTTTTCCAATTAGGCTTTACTATGTGGCTTGGAGTGGGACCAAAAGGGAACAAATAAGACACTAGCTCCAATGGGCCTTGGGCTTTTCTGCCAACTCTTGACAAGTCTAAAGTTACCATTAATTATATTGAATACTACTATACAAATAAAATTGCACTCTAGGCTTTATTAATAAATTATATCCCAAGACTTTATTGTACATGCAACCCCTTCATAAAATATTCGTAGTAATAAAAAGTCATTAAAGTAGACTGCCACTTTGTAGTTTACTACATCTTAATCCTTGAGTACCCAGTTTAATCCTTAAATTTATTCATCATGTATTTATGAAATCCAATTTCATAAATATATATTTTAGTAACTATTTACTAAAGTAGTTAGGCCTAACATTCTGAATAACAAACCCATTAAACTTATCTCAAGGGAATATTTTCAATTTCCATTAAGAGACTATGAATTACATCTTGAGAATATATGTTCCATCAACACTAAATGTGGTTGACCAACATACTGAGGTTTTGACCATTACTTTAGATCTCATTCTTGATATATCAAAGCAACCTACACTTCATGATCAGGTCCATTATTCTCTCAGGATTAAGAGTTCATGTAAATAGAAGTCGTGAGATTTATTATTCATTTGACAGTCATCAGGAGAATAATAAATCTCACAGTGGTCCAGTTCAATATGTCTTAACTCTTAAGACATATTAATACATCAACTAGAAGTCTCCACTTCCATGAGAGTGTCAAATCATCTTAGTTGATATGTTATAGTCTTCGCAGATGAAACGCCCAATTTCATCACCGACTACGAACTATACGTCTGAGTTTACAAAGAACTTGTGATTTATATCTTCTGTGACTAAATCACATAAATCACATACTTTGCATCTCATGGACTGTATGATAATGTCCGAATATTCATGTTACCATTATTTTAGATAATAATAAAACAACTTTATTAATCACAATATTAAGTCATACATAATGTCATACTTAATATGATACATAGCACCATATAATAGGATTTAAGGGCACTAATCCCAACACCGTCATTGAGGCCAATGTTGCTAAAGTTTTTGCAATCTGGTTCAACATTCTAGGCACGTACTGGTATTGAACATTCCCAAACTTTGATGCCAATTTTTGAAGGCATTCAGGATAAGGCACATGCTTCCCTTCCTTGGTCTTCCACCTATTCTAAATCTAAAAAATTATTAGGGCCGAGTCTCTATACACTTCCAATTCTTCTACTTCAAGACTAAGGTCTGCTTGTAACCCCATAATGCAATCTTCATATTTTGTGGCATTATTAATGGTGGGAAATTTAAGCCTACCAAAAAACAAGATTTACATCCCTTTTGGAAAAATCAAGAGAACTCCAATGCCATTTCTATTCTAATTAGTAGGCCCATCAAAATACATCTTCCGTGGTTCAGATTCTATCATCATAATATCTTCATATGGGAAATTTCTTTGAACTTCCTTGGCTTCTTTAGGTGAACAATGGGTTAAGTGATCAGCAATTGCTCTTCCTTTTACAGACTTTTAAGTCATATACTTTATATCAAATTATGACAAAAGCAAAACCCATTTATCTATCTTCCCATCTTGCATCGGCTTTTTCATCAGCTATTTCAATGGATCCATTCTGGCTATCAATAGGACTTTGAAAGCAAGTAGTAATGTCTAAGTTTTCTGGTAGCCCATACATGATCAAGGCATGTCTTCTCTAGCGAAGAGTACTTTTCTTCATAAGGCATCACCTTCTTGCTAATATAGTAAGTTGCATTCTCCTTCCCAGACTCCTCTAGATACTGAGCAAGTAAAGCCCTCATTGTTGTATCTATGGTAGTGAGATAAAGCAATAATGGCTTTTGAGGTACTGGTGGAACCAGTATTGGTGGCTTCATTAAGTAATTATTAATCTTCTTAAAAGCTTCTTGACATTTTTCATTCCATGCTATAGGGACTTCCTTCTTGAGTAATAGAAAGAGTGGTTCACATGTCACGGTGAGCTGGGCTATGAACATGCTTATGTATCGTATCCTCCCTAAAAATCCTCGGATCTCCTTTTTTCTCCATGGAGGTTTCATTTCTACAATCGCCTTGATCTTTTCAGGATCTACCTCAATTCCTCTCTGGCTTACCATAAACCCCAACAACTTTCCTGACGTCACACTGAAAGTGCACTTCTTTGGATTCAGCCGAAGCTTGTAGAATCGGATCTGTTCAAAGAACTTCTGTAAAGCTAGTATGTGTCCTTCATGGTTTTTGGACTTCACTATCATTTCATCCAACTTCTTTGTGTATTAAATCATGTAACAAAGTAGTGACTGCCCGCTGGTAGGTGGCACTAGCATTCTTAAGGCCAAATGGCATGACCTTGTAATAATAGATCCTCTGTGGAGTGATAAAGGAAGTTTTTTCCATATCTTCTGGAGGCATCTTTATCTGATTGTATCCTAAAAAGTTGTCCATGAATGACAACAATGCATGTCCCGCTGTATTATCAACCAAAATATCAATATGCAGTAACGAAAAGTCATCCTTAGGGATAGCTTTGTTAAGATCTATGAAATCTACACACATCCTCACCCTTCCGTCTTTCTTTGGCACTAGAACCTCATTGGCTAACCATTCTGGGTAGTTTACCACCTTCAAGAATCCTGTATTGTACTGTTTATCAACTTCTTCCTTGATCTTGAGAGTCCATTTTGGCTTCATCCTTCTTAGGTTCTGCTTGATTAGCTTCACAGTTAGGTCTATGGGAGTGCAATGTTGCGCTATACCTAAATCAATCCCTAGCATATCCTCATATGACCATGCAAATACCTCCTTGAATTCTTCCAGCAATGTAACCAGTGCATCTGTCCCAAAGGAACTTAGAGTGTTGCCAATCTGGACCATCTTAGGTTCATCATTGGTTCCTAAGTTAACAGACTGGGTTTCTTCTTTTATAGGTTCTAAATGCCTTCGTTTTAATTCCTTACCATTAAAAGTTTCTTTACTAATTTCAAAAATAAAAATATTCAAAGCCAACAAATAAGCAGAATTAGAAATTATTTTATAGGGGATAGAGTTTTTGACAAACTCATAGTAATTGACACTACAGGAATGGACATATGATCACAGGCATACTCAATAGGAATAGCAATATTAGTAGAGACGGACTCAATGGGGATGGAAATAATGCTTTTAGTAGGGGTAAGTAGCTTGGTAGCCTTGGTCTTCTCCAAAGGGTCTTCCATAGGGTGGGAGGCTCCCTCCCTTACCCAATTCTTTAACTCGGTTGTGGCCTTGGTGATGGCAGCTGGCTCCTAGTGAATCCCTTATTCTCTCAAAATCAGCACTCTAGGGTCTTCACCCCTATAATCTAGACCTTCTCCATCAACATCCATATATATGGGCTTGTCAAATGCATAATCTTCCAATTGTTCTATGCTATCCATCCACTCTCCAAATAAATCTTGCCTCCCTTTATTGCTTGGGCGAACATATTGGGGTAAGTACTCTGACTCATTGCATTCCATTCCCTCATCATCTTCCTCAAGATTCTCTAAGGTCAAATTTCTAAAGCTATGGATCATTATGTTTTCATCAAGCACAGCCAGTCTTGCATATATATATATATATATATATCATCTTCTTAATAAGTGTATGTAGTTAATGAGCCAAACTTTGAGTTATGAAATGAACTGAATTTAGGAATCTCCCAACCATACTTATCATATCAGGGGGCAATTCGAAGGGCGTCCGTAAGGGTATTCATCATAATCTTCCCCTACAGCTTCCTCATTATCTTCTACGTCTTCATCATAATAGTTCACCTTGTCAAAAGAATTTTCTTTATTAAAGGCTTCCGCATCCTTATCTTTTCTATCTCTATTCTCATCACTAGGGGCTTCTCCCCTATCATTGCTGCTGTCTTTGCTATTATAGTCTTTACTTTCATTTCCTTCACTGTCACTAACTTCGCTATCACTATCTCCACCATCACTGTCTTCACTATCATCACTATCATTGTCCTCACTATCACTGTCTTCATTGTCACTGTTTTCACTTTTATTGCCTTTACTGTCACTGCCTTCATTGCCATTACTAGGGGCTTCTCCCTCTACATCATCCATCCTTCCTTCATATGGATCATTCAGCACATGTTGACAGGCTTCCCAATATTCTTCCTCTTCTATGTTAAAAATAGCATCACCCAAAAGTGTAGTCATAGCATCTAGATCCATATAATCTGCCCAACTAGTTGGGACCCAATCTGTGTTTCTCTCCTTTACTTCATGAAGCTTTATGTCACAATCAAGGAACAATTCAAATCCAAACAACATTCTTTTCAATTCTAGATCATATCTTGGTTCAGGAAACCCCCAATAATGTTGACAATCTCCAACTTTGATAAATTTCCCATTCAGTGTAGGGAAGTACGACTTTAAAGGCTCTAGAGGGCTAGAAGGTACTTTTGCCTTAGCTTTTACACGAGCCATCTTCTTCAATTCTATCTCCAGTAAGTCTTCATCTGTAGGCTTATAGCCCAACCCAAAAGGTGGTGTAGCTGTGACAATTTTTGGGGACTTGGCCACTAGCCCTTTCACGGTCTTCCCTGGACTCATCCCTTGAAAATAACTCATCTTCCTCATCATTGTTACAACATTATTGTTGCCATAGGGGTCAAAGTCCATAGGAATCTTATCAAATTCTTCTGTCATTCTTTCAAAACTAGGCTTCTCAATCTCAAAACCATCTAGGGTCACAGGCTCCTTCTTAGATTGGATACGGAAAATAGGCTTTGGGAGGCTTAGAGTGTCCCCCTATATAGTAACTATAGCTCCTTTACGTGGGAATCGAACATTCTAGTACAAAGATGAAGGCACAGCTTCCGTATTATGAATCCATGGCCGCCCAAGAAGCATATTAAAGCATGAAGCTACGTTTAGCACTTGTAACTCCACCTTTTGAACCATAGGCCCTATGGTGAGCTCTAGTGTCACTGTCCCCAAAACTTCCCTTCTGCTATTATCATATGCTCTTACATGTTGATCAGATGGCACAAAATCTTTAATACTCAAACCCATGCAACTTGTGGTTTTCAATGGGCACACGTTCAAAGTGCTTCCATCATCAGTAGGAAATAATAAGCTCTCTACTTATAGATTCAATCATGGCATTCAAGTCCTGAAAAGTGATGGTTATGGGGACTTTAGGTTGCCTCAATCAAGGCTATGTCCCCATCTATTTTAATCCAACCAATCAAAACAAACACATAGAGGATGCAATGCGATTTTAACATGGACCAGCCTAATTAAGGACAAGTTCTAAGTCATTACATTATCAAGTGGGTTTGTTGTTTTACTGTTTCCCATAGCTAAGACATTACACCTCCCAAATTGTAACGTAATGAACGTTGCATTAATCCAAATGGCATGGTTTATCCTTTTTAGTCAACAAGAAATGATCCAGTGACTTTGGGCTATGAGTTGGTGAGTTCACCACTGGTTGCCCGAATCTATGGAAGACTGGTGATCCATGGTTACTACCACCAGATTTGAGATGGGTTCATGCATAATTTGTTGCTTCATGGCATACACAATGACAATTAGGGAAGGCTATAAACAAACAATATGGCATTTCAAACAACATTCCATACAGTATCATTCAAACAATATCATAAAAACATGAGCAATATTATAAAAGCAAAAAAAAAAAATTTCATACAAACACAAGGGTGCTTAATTGATCATCCTAAGTCTAATATGAAGCTTAGCCCTAAACATCCCCAACGGAGTTGCCACTGTGAGAGACTAGAACGTTTTGGGTGCTCTCAATTAAAAGAGAAAGGTATCGGCACCTCTTTTTTTGAGATTTATGTGAAATTGCCACTTATTTTTTATTACAAAAAAGAAAAGAAAAGAAAAAGACTATGTAAAATACATAACGGAATAATTCCAAGTTTCATTGATAGAATAAATGAATACAATGTAATAGAAAGAATTATACAAAATTTTGTTTCCTAATTACAATCTATTAAAAGAAAATAAAGAACTATCTCTACAAACCTAAAATCTAAAATTCGAGGGCTAGGTTACAGAATAGAAAGGTGTTAGGCACCTATTCTGCCCAAACAAAGTCCGGTTTTTTAGACTCAAAGATGATCATTTTAGTATCCTTTGTATGATATTATTTAAATGTAGCCAATACCATGCTAAATTTTAAATCCAAAGTTAATCCACCATGTAAGAGTCCTAGATTTGCAATTTTATTTAAAAATAAAAAATAAAAAGTTTGATGGGATTGTTTGGTGAAAATTCTAGATCTAAGTTTATATGATGAAAAGAATGAATTTAAAAAAAAAAAAATCAGATCTGGTTTTTATAATTTTAAATGGAGAGAAAACAAATTTTTATTAAAGTGTAAATTTTTATGAAAAAAGGGGTTTGATTATATTAAAAAGGTTCAGATCTGTATTTTAATGAATAATATAGATTTGGTTTTGTTAAGAAAAAAATTTTAAATTTGTATTTTAATGAAAAATACAGATCAGGTTTTGTTTAAAAGAAAAAAAAATTCTGATTTGTATTTTAATCAAAAATACAGATTTGGTTTTGTTAAAAAAAAATTAGATATGTATTTTAATGAAAAATACAGATTTGGTTTTGTTAAGAAAAATTCAGATCTGATTTTAATGAAAAATACAGATCTGGTTTCATTTAAAAGGTAAAATCAGATCTGTATTTTAATGGAAAAATACAGATTTCGTTTTGATAAAAAAATCTAGATCTGTATTTTAATGAAAAATACAGATTTGGTTTTGTTAAAAAAAAAAAAAAGATCTGTATTTTAATGAAAAAAACAGATCTTGTTTTGTTAAGAAAAAATTCAGATTTGTATTTTAATGAAATATACCGATCTGATTTTTGTTAGAAAAAAAGGATGAAGCTTTCATAATAAATTTCTTGCAGATCTACAAACTTTAAAACAGAGTTTAACCCTAGATCTATGCATATTGATCAATTGATATATTAAATCCTAAACTAAGCGTGTGAATTTGAAAGAAACAATAGAGGGAGAGTATGCAAAAAACAATTTAAGAACATGATTAGATGAATAATGAAAGAAATAAAACACACATTCATAAAAAAAATAAAAAAAAAATGAAAGAAACAAAGAAAGAAAATACCTGCATGAATGTATTCTGCAAGAGAGGAGTATTTAGAGGTCAAAGAAGATGAACCTCTTTGAGATCTAAAATAGTATCACTTACAGTAAAGAAATTTCTAAAGCAGAGCTTCCAAAATTTCTTCAACGTAAGGGGAGAAAGGGGTGCTAAATTCTAAATTTCCTCCTCTATTTATTGAGGTGTGTCTGCTTAAAAAAAAAAAAGCTAGGGTTGCTTAAAAAATCAGCAGATACGAATTAGGTCAAGTTTTATCCCTAAAAAATCGAATTTGATAAGTTTAGACCTAGGTTGAATGTTTTTGGGCCGGACTTAAAGCCTATGCCAATCGGCACCATGGAAGTGCCAATTGGCACTCCTTAGTGCTCGGCTTGGTTTTCCTTTCTGGTTTGTTTTGGACTCTTTTTTGGGCATTTTTAGGGCTGGGATTTGTACTTGGACGTTTTTCAAACTTGTATTCCAAATAAAATCCATTTTAATTTGATAATTAAGTCCTTAGAAGAATAATTATCTGAAAGATAATTATTTTTGAAAGCCTAATTTTCAATAATTCCCATATTATCATATTATCCTTTTATTCTTATGCAACCAAACTCATTTTAATCAAATTCAACAACCAATCACATAAATTACTTAATCATTTTTAATTATTGACTAATCAAAATTAATTTCAATTAATAACCCATGAATTTCAACGAAATAAAATGCATGCAGACCGTGAAAACTTGATCTTGTGATATCTTTCAATCCGACGACCCGATTTGAGAACTGGACATAACATTGCGATCGTTAGAATCTCAACATCATTTTTATTATATGTGATAAATGATTTAATGCATGAAATGCAATTATGGTTTTTGGGGTACTTAGAATGATCATTTTAACCATCTTTCAAAATTAAATTACGGGTGCAAAATTGAGTGTCTACAAAGACTTTGCCAGTTGAGTTAACTAGAACCCACGGGTTTGCGACTAACTGAAAATAAAGATTAAGCTCGATCTTAATAATAAAGTCAATGAACTGATTTTGGACATGTTAGATCTGGGTTTGGCGTAACACGTTTACAACCCATATTTACTTTGATTACCTTGGCATGCATCGGTTATTAGTAAAAGCCAACACTTACATGATTTAGGTGAGTCAATCAAATTTTTAGTTAGCCAAGTAATTAATATACAATAGCATACGTGGGCTAGTGTATTTAGGTCGATCCTTGATGATATTATGGAATATTGATTAGAGCAAACATCTTTTAGAATTGTTTGTGAGATAATTAATGTTCAATTTTAATTGTTTCTTTATTTTCCTGCTCCTCACCCCAAATATAATGTGACATGGTTATCACATTACTCAGATTCAAAGTAAATGGGTTGGCAGATTTTTGTGGCAAACTTTGGCTGTTATATTTAATTATGTCTAAAGTCGTGCATGGGTTGGCAAGTTTCTAATAACCATATCAGAATTAGAAACAAGATAATAGAAACCAAACCACCAAACTCAATATGATTTACCAAACTCTTTTTTGGGGTTATATAAGAGAAGGCATTGGGATAGTTCCATTTGAAGCTCTTCGTGGTCCTAAATAGATATATATACGAAGAGCTTTCCCAGATATTCTTAGGTCTCTCACATTGCATCACTAGCATGGGGTTCTTAACAGAACATCAATTGTCTCTCATATTTGGTCTGTTAGGTATAATGATGCCTTTAGTATTTTTTTTTTTTTTTTTTTGGGGTATTTATATGGTTATATGTTAATTCATATAATTCTTTTCAAATCATTTCATGAGTAATTCCATTAACTGTCCCTAACATCATCTTTTAAGATGCTTTTTCTAGATTATAGATTTTTTACCTTGCAATTGTTTACGAAATCTTCACGGTGCTACTCAATTTCCATGAGATATATCAAATTTCATTTCATTTTATGTGAATTCTTCGTAGCTAATAATGGGATTTCTTTTGTATGTAGGTAACATTGTGTCATTTTTGGTGTTCATGGCGCCAATGTAAGGAACTATGAAAAAGAATTTTATATTTTTACGTATGAAAAAGTCACATGACATTGCTGCTAACCTAAGCTCTTCTCTCTCACAGACCAACATTTTACAAAATTTGCAAGAAGAAATCATCAGAGGGGTTCCAATCCATACCTTATGTGATTTCCCTTCTTAGTGCAATGTTGTTATTATATTACGGTTTCGTCAAGACAAACGCTTATTTGATCATTACCATCAATGGCATTGGCTGCATTATTGAAGTAATTTACTTGACTTTGTACATTATATATGCCCCGAAGAAAGAGAAGGTAATAGTACAACAACGTTGTATGTGAAAGTAATTTGAGTACGTCTGTATAAAATCAAATAAAAGAAACAAATTGATGATTTCTTCCTTTAAAACCAATAAAATAAAAAAATAAAAAAGATGATGAACTTGTGAGGTTGGAAGAGCCTCCACCACCAGCTCTAGAGGCTTTGTACTTTGACAATTGCTGTTTCATGAATGAATGATATTTGGTTTGTTTTCAAAAATAAAATAAAATAAAATAAAATAGGGAAAGAGGAAGAAGAAAAAAAATAAGAATATGAGATATCTCCCCTATATTTCCTCTATGTAATGTAAGTGACTAATTATTTATTATATCACCAAAAGAATAATCATGTTTACAAACAGTCATTGCAATGATCTTTAAGATTCAACTGTGTTAGCTATATGGCTTATTGATATAAGAAAAGGTTAAATTCGTTTAATGTGCATTTGCAGGATTTTACAATGAGATTAGTAATCGGCAATATAGGGGCCTTCGGTTTGATTACGGTAACCACAATCTTCCTTTTAAAGGGGTCCAAACGTGTTAATGCCATTGGATGGATTTGCGCTATTTACAACCTAGCAGTTTTTGCTGCTCCATTAAGCATCATGGTATGTTCTAGCTAGTGTATAGTATATCTATCATGCATGATGGGTACTATTACCTATATATATATATATATATATATACACTTCATCAACTTTCAAATCATGGAGCAATAATATTTTAAATTGCAGATGCGAGTTATAAGAACCAAAAGTGTAGAGTTCATGCCTTTTACTCTGTCCTTTTTTCTCACCCTTTGTGCCACCGTGTGGTTCTTCTATGGATATTTCGAAAGGGATTTCTTCATTGCGGTTAGTTCCTATATCAATATTCTTTCACAGTTTATAAGCAACATACATGCATGACTCTCTTACTCTTTTTCTAATTAAGTTTTAAAAATTATCATGGGAATGGATAATCTTGTCTAACACAATGGATAATCAGTTGCCAAATGTCATGGGATTCCTATTTGGAATTTCTCAAATGATCATATACATCATTTACAAGGATAAAAAAGACGTTGAAGCAAACATGAAGCAACAAGAAAGCAACGCGGAAATGAAGTTGAGCTCATTTGATAATTCAAAATTCTATCCTCAAGCTGATCAACCAGAAACCATGAGACACAATTGTTTGTTTACGGCCGAAAGCTGCAATGTGTAGAGAAATTAGTATCTGCTTAAGATCCAACACGGATCACAAGATTGAGAATAATAACTCTTAATTTCCTTTTCAATTGAAAATTGGATGTTGACGGTGACACACAAAAGCTTAAATAAACTTAAGAGATTTTTCCTACTCTGAAATTAATACATATATATATATATATTATTTTTGTAAACTTTTTTTATTTTCTTTCATTTTTGTAGTTTCTTCTTTTCTCCTATGTTGTACGATTAATGATGAGAAATTTCATGTGACTATCACAAAAAATAGTCCCTTATGATTTTCTTCATTATTAATTGATGGTTTAGTATAATTAATAAAATACCAAGACACAACTTGAAGCAAGCAATCATGATCTCATAGGCTCAATGATAAATACTAATACTATTAGCAATACTAAATTTTGGTATCACCCATGGATGGGCAAGACATCTCGCATGTGTTGGTGTGTACATAAAAATTGAAGTTGCTAACGATGATTAAAATTCTAAGGTGTGACTAGCCACCTATATTTAATTGGTTTTATGCTAAAATACAAATTGCACTATCAAACTTTACCTAAAATTTAATTTAGCTCAATTTGAGTCCTATCATCAGTGTCTGTAAAGGGATTGCTGTTAAATGTCCAAAAAAATATGTTTTCTTTTTAAATTTTAAATTCAAAAATAAAAATAAAAATATGGAAAAAATTTTAAAAATTAAAATCGTTTTTTCTTTTTTTCTTTTTTCAAATTGGAAAAAAAAAAAAACAAAAAACAAAAAGCGAATTTTTTTCGTTCAAACTTTTTTTAATCAATCTCCTCTTGTAACATTCATTCACTGTCCAAATTTCTCACTTTTATTCCTATGGATTCTCAGTAACCAAACAGTTTAAACTAAACAAGAAAACATAAAGGGGGAAAAAATGTTATCACCAACCAATTACAACCATCCATTCCTCTCTCATCATTGTTTCTATATTGGATAGGCATTCTTAACAATCGTAGACATTTTTAGTTTCCAATTCATGCTCAATTGAAGACAATTCAATGAAACCAATCTTCCAATAATGAAAGGAACAACCTAACCAATTTGAACAATGGTAGAAATGATGGAAAAATACATGTTTGTATCGCATACAAAACATACACAGCGGAAAATTAACGGATCTACTTCATTCCCAATTGATAACTTGTACTATGTAAATTTCAAAATACAAGAACAAGAGAGTATACCTTGGTGTGGTGAATTTCAAAACAAAGATTAGAAGTACTTGGGAATACTTTTAATCTTCACTCCAATTCCACTAACGTCCAAGAAGTATGGTTTCTCAATCAGTTATATGTGTATTCAAGAGAGAATGAGAGAGTATCTAACTCTCACAAACAAACCATTTCATGTTCTTACAAAAATTCTGTATATTTCCCTCCTTATAACTGATTATCTAATTGGGCTAGCCTTTTGGGCCTTTCTAATTGGGCTTTGGTATGTGGCTTAGAGTGGGACCAAACGGGAACAAATAAAACACTAGCTCCAATGGGCCTTGGGCATTTCTGTCAACTCTTGACAAGTCCAAAAATACCATTAATTATATTTAATACCACTATATGAATATAATTGCACTCTAGGCCTTATTAATAAATTATATCCCAAGACTTTATTGTACATGCAACTCCTTCATAAAATATTCGTAGTAATACAAAGTCATTAATGTAGACTACCACTTTATGAATTACTACATCTTAATCCTTAAGTACCCGGTTTAATCCTTTAGGCCTAACTCTCTAAATAATTGAACTCATTAAACTTATCTTAAGGGAATATTTTATATCTCCGTTAAGAGACTATGAATTCCATCTTGAGAATATATGTTCTATCAAAACTAAATGTGGCTGCCCAACATACTGAGGTTTTGATCGTGTCTTTAGATCTCATTCCTGATATATCAAAGCTATTAGGATATGTGCCCTTAAATCCTATTGTATGATGCTATGTATGATATTATGTATGACATTATGTATGACATTATGTGAAAAATGATGTATGACTTAATATTGTGTTTAATAAAGTTGTTTTATTCTTATCTAAAGTAATGGTAACATGAATATTCGGACATTATCAAATAGTCCATGAGATGCATAGTATGTGATTTATGTGAAAAGTCACAAAAGATATAAATCACAAGTTCTTTGTAAACTCAGAATTTTGGTTCGTAGTCGGTGATGAAATTGGGCATTTCATCTGCGAAGACTATAACATATTAACTACGATGATTTGTCTTGATCATGGAAGTGGTGACTTCTAGTTAATATGTTGATATGTTTTAAGAGTGAAGACATATTGAACTGGACCGCAGTGAGATTTATTATTCTCCTAACGACTGTCAATGGAATAATAAATCTCACGACTTGTATTCACATGAACTCTTAATCCTAAGAGAATAATGGACCTGATCATAAAATGTAGGTTGCTTTGATATATCAGGAGTGAGATCTAAAGTAACGATCAAAACCTCAGTATGTTGGGCAGCCACATTTAGTGTTGATGGAACATATATTCTCAAGATGGAATTCATAGTCTCTTAACGGAGATATAAAATATTCCCTTGAGATAAGTTTAATGGGTACAGTTATTCAGAGAGTTAGGCTTAACCACTTTAGTAAGACTAAAGTATATATTTATGAAATTGGATTTCATAAATATATTGTGAATAACTCAAAAAGGATTAAACTGGGTACTCAAGGATTAAGATGTAGTAATTTACAAAGTGGCAGTCTATATTCATGACTTTATATTACTACGAATATTTTATGAAGGGGTTGCATGTATAATAAAGTCTTGGGATATAATTTATTAATGAGGCCTAGAGTGCAATTATATTTATATAGTAGTATTAAATATAATTAATGGTAACTTTGGACTTGTCAAGAGTTGACAGAAAAGTCCAAGGCCCATTGGAGCTAGTGTCTTATTTGTTCCCTTTTGGTCCCACTCCAAGCCACACACTAAAGCCCAATTGGGAAGGCCCAAAAGGCTAGCCCAATTAGATAATCAGTTATGTGGAGAGAAACATACAGAATTTTATATAGAATGAAATGGTTTGTATGTTTAGAAAATAAGAAAATAAGAAAAATATATGAAATAAGGAAGAGAGACACTCTTTCATATTCTCTCTAGAAACAAAGAACTGATTGAGAGACCACACATCTTGGGTATCAAGTGGAATTGGAGTGAAGATTGAAAGTCTTCCCGAGTACTTCTTCATTCGGTTTTTAATTTCACCGCATCAAGATACACTCTCTTGTTCTTATATTCTGAAACCTACATAGTGCATGTTATCAGTTGCGAATGAAGTAGATCCGTTTATTTTCTGCTGCGTATGTTTTGTATGCGATGTAAACATGTATATTAACCAACAAAAGCAACCTAGACTTCATGATCAAGTCCAGTATCCTCTCAAGATTAAGAGTTCATGTAAATAGAAGTCGTGAGATTTATTATTTATTTGACAGTCGTTAGGAGAATAATAAATCTCACAGCGGTCCAGTTCAATATGTCTTAACTCTTAAAACATATTAACTAGAAGTCTCCACTTCTGTGAGAGACCGCGCCCCCGGCCCCCTTTCTTATAGGTGTGTTGGGCCAAACCCACGTGAATGGGTGGAGTCGTGTTGTTGCCTCTCAAAATGGAGGTTCGACTAGTAATATTTTCCCCTTTAGATTAAGGGTTTTACAATGGAGTCGCCACTTATTTAATTATTGGGAAAATAAGAAAACCGTAATTGAAAAATTCCTCATTTTATTAATTTGAAATTGAATTTACATTGATCATAGGAAAATTACATGGTTTTGGTCCTAGATACAATCTAAGATAAAGCACATGGCTTTATTTCCTAGTTACAATCTAGAAATTAAAAATGACAAGGATAAGCATTTGATCTACTAACCCTTGATCTAAGTTCGGAGGCTATGTTACAAGGTGGGAAGGTGTTAGGCACCCACCTTACCCGGTGAAACCGGTCTTCTAGACTATGGTGGCCAACATTCATATCACATCATCCAATATGTAAGTCAATCAATTTGAATTTAAAGTGTGTGCATGTGATAAACCCTAATTCAATTTATTAGCATTGCATATGGATTGAAAAATAGATTCTAGTGAATGTGTGTGAATGGTGATAACCTAGATTCAAGGATTTGAAAGAATTATGAAACAAACATGTTTTTCATATTTTTGATGTAGATTTAAGATTAAAACTAGTGTAATGCATGAATATGTGATGAACAACTAAGAACATGTGAAGAACATGTAAGAACATTCAAACATATTCAAAGGAATTTAAATAGTTACTATCATACTTTAATCCTAAATTTTCATCATGGCAACACAAAAAACAAGTTAGGGAAAGAAATTATACCTTCATGCAAGATCCATATGGTGGAGGAGGAGACTCTTAGAAGAGGTCCTAAGGGTGGAGGGAAAGAAGAGTTAGGAGAGGAAGAGTGAGTCTCACTCAATACCTTGAGTCTCAGGAAGACCAAGATATGACAAGACTACTCAACTTCACTAGAACTCAAGAGAGGGGAAGAGAGGGGGTTTTTTTGTTTTGGAATGAAGGAGAGGGGGATTTATATAGTAGTAGTAGAGGAAATATGAATGGAAGGCCATTAATGAGGGTTGACAAAGAATCATGAACCTAGACCTCATTTTAGCCTTTGGGGAAATCTGGTGCATTAAATGGAAAGATTGATAGGAGTGAGGAGCAAGCTGAAATTCGGTTTTAAAGTAGTTGCTGTAACAGCCTGTGGAGCCAACTTCGAAAAATCATATCTGACTCAATTCTGATCGGAATTGTTTTGTTCTTGTGCTCAAATTGAAGCCCCGGATGTCTAGTTTCTGGGAAAATTAACCTCATTCACAGATTCAAAATATTCTGAGAGATATTGATGAAATAGTGAGCAAAGGTCATTTGTTAGAAAATTGTTTCAGCACAATTAACATTAATAGGTCCCAAATTAGCTCCCAATTAACATTAAATGGCTCCAATCACTCCCATTTCAAACTTAATTGGTCCCAAATTTACTCTAATTAAAAGATAATTACACAAATTACTCATTGAATAATTAATGCTTAACTATCTAATTAATTATTTGTGTGCAACCTTACCATAAAATGTAGTCCTAACCAAACAAATTATGACACATCATTGATCTCAAATTGATTATACTTATAACCAATCAAAATCAATTGCTCATAATCACATATAGTTGGACTCAACATGTGATGGTGCATCTCGGCCATTAAAACTTGATTTGATGATAACTTTCAATCTGATGATCTGATTAGGGCTTATGACCAGTCAATTTGATCGTTACAACATCAAGATCATTTTGGTGAAATGAGATTAAGGATCTAATGACCAAAATCAAGATGCATATTTCCAAGGTGAAATTAGCATTTTACCCTCCTGTGAGGTTAAATACGGGTTGCAAAATGGGGTGTCAACAGAATGCCCCTCATTGGCAGAGCTTGAAAAGCGAATGTCAATGTATAAAAAAGACACCTAACTTTGCAATCAGTATTTAACCGTGGTGAATGTGTGATGCATATAGATGAAAATGTTGTGGATCAAAATGTGGACCGAATCTCGAGGGAGATTGCCTACGTACCTCTTGGTGGGAGGATCAGGTCGAAACGTAGTTCATGCATGCAAATTTTTTTTTTTTTTTTTTTGGATGAGTACAAGACATACTTACCTGAAGTGAAGAAAATATGAAGATTATGGTCTTGTGTTTCAAAGGACCAAAGGTTTTGAATCCTGGCTCATGTTTTCAGAGGACCTAGGATTTTTTTTTTTTTTTTGGGCTTTGGCTCATGTTTTTAGAGGACCAAAGGTTTTGGATCCTGGCTCATGTTTTCAGAGAACCTAGGATTTTTTTTTTTTTTTTTTGGGCTTTGGCTCATGTTTTTAGAGGACCAAAGGTTTTGGATCCTGCCTCATGTTTTCAGAGGACCTAGGATTTTTTTTTTTTTTTTTGGGCTTTGGCTCATGTTTTCAGAGGACCAAAGGTTTTGAATCCTGGCTCATGTTTTCAGAGGACCTAGGATTTTTGGATCTTGGCTCATGTTTTCAGAGGACCAAGGGTTTTTTGGGCTTTGGCTCATGTTTTCAGAGGACCAAAGGTTTTGAATCCTGGCTCATGTTTTCAGAGGACCTAGGATTTTTGGATCTTGGCTCGTGTTTTCAGAGGACCAAGGGTTTTTTGGGCTTTGGCTCATGTTTTCAGAGAACCAAAGGTTTTGAATCCTGGCTCATGTTTTCAGAGGACCTATGATTTTTGGATCTTGGCTCATGTTTTCAGAGGACCAAGGGTTTTTTGGGCTTTGGCTCATGTTTTCAGAGGACCAAAGGTTTTGAATCCTGGCTCATGTTTTCAGAGGACCTAGGATTTTTGGATCTTGGCTTATGTTTTCAGAGGACCAAGGGTTTTTTGGGCTTTGGCTCATGTTTTCAGAGGACCAAAGGTTTTGAATCCTGGCTCATGTTTTCAGAGGACCTAGGATTTTTGGATATTGGCTCATGTTTTCAGAGGACCAAGGGTTTTTTGGGCTTTGGCTTATGTTTTCAGAGGACCAAAGGTTTTGAATCCTGACTCATGTTTTCAGAGGACCTAGGATTTTTGGATCTTGGCTCATGTTTTCAGAGGACCAAGGGTTTTTTGGAAGGTATTATTCATGCCGATGGGTGTGGGCCTTTTACCCTAGTACCTGCAAAATAAATTTCTTCAATTAGTAACAGAGTTATTCATTGAAATGAATTTGGCATACCTGGTGAATGCCCCTAGTTTGGGACAAATTTCATGCTTCGATGAACGCTGAGGGTGGACAATTGACTTGATGTTGTACCACTGGAGAATATAGAAGAGGATCATAGCTTTTTGTTCTTGACAAAATTTAATGAAGATTTTTTTTTTTTTGAAAAATTTGGAAATCTTGAAAAAAGAAAGAAAAAAAAAATTTTTTTTTTTGAAGGAATTGACAATTTTGATTAATGAAATTTTTTTCTTTTTTGAAGGAATTGAAAATTTTGATTAATGAATTTTTTTTTTTTTGAAATCTTTCTCTCTTTTTTTTTCTTTTTTTTGAAAAATTTGGAAATCTTGAATTTTTTTTTTGAAGGAATTGAAAATTTTGATTGATGATTTTTTTTTTTTTTTGAGATTTGAAGATTTTTTTCATTATCAAAAAGTGAAGAAAATGAAGAAAAGATGGAGAAAAAGTGATGAAGATTCATTCATGATGATTTTTTTTTTTTTTTGAAAATCCTATCCTTTGAATGAGAATAACTTTGGCTGGAAGTTGATTTGGATTGCTAGACAAGTCCTTGCTTAATTCCCAATGCCCCTAGTTTGAGGCATATTCCATGCTTAGATTGAAGTTGAATCCATTTGATATTGTGGCCATTGGGGAACATGAAAGAAGATCATGGTCCGTCATCCTTGGTTCCTGCAAAAGACTTTCTTTCTCTAGCTTGTTAGAAACCAATTATCATGAAAACATTTTTGGCCATTACTATTAGTGTTGACATGCTTGTAAAAAATGGATTGATGCCTCAAATGAAAACATGGTTTCATGCAAGAATGGCATATTCGCATACAATATAAATAGGCTAATGCCCCAAGTTTAAGCATGCTTGATGCAACACAAATGGGCTCAACCTAACATGCACCCAAACAATTTTGTCACATTGTTTTGACTTTGTTCTCCAAGGTTGTTTGGGTGATTGGGACCGGGCCTCTGAAAGGCTGCCTACGTACCTCTCTCATAGAGGATCAGGTCAAGACGTAGTTCAAAGAACTAGATTTTGAAAAAGAATGACTTTTTTTTTTTTTTTGAACAAGAGATGATCCTTTGAACAACCATTTTGACAAATCAAAGTGTTTAAGAATCAAACAAATCTCTTTGATTAGGAATGATCAAGATCATTAAACTCATGTAATCAAATTTGCTTCATCCTTTTGAACATCGTCAGATTAAGTCTTCAAAGGCAATCAATAAATGAAATGTGACAATATTTATGAATCACATTGTTAGGTGCAAACAAGGAGATTGCTCTAGGTTTGGAAGTTCTTTTGAGTCATTTTGAGGTTTTGAGAATTTGAGAAATTTTGTCATCGGACATATCATCCTATAGGGTTTGACAATTTTAAGCATTTTCCTTTTTAATTCAAGAGAAGATATTATTAGAGTTTAAGATGTGCCTACAATTAGTAATACTTCAAGGAGGTCTTTACTCATGGGTTGTAATGTAGGCCGGGTTTGGGTTATGAAATGAAAGATATAAAAGGCTCAAAATTCCCTATGATGTTTCCCCCAAGTATGCATTACTCAAAAATCAAGTATTGGAGGAGTTTTCTCATCTCTTCGTTGCCATCTTCTCACTAGTCTTTATTGGTCACTTGTATCAATAATCATTTTTATGCTCATTCCTCTTGAATCATACCTCTGGACTTTCATCTTGTAAAATTATTCTCTTTTTTGGTTGCATCTTCAAGTTTCCAACTTGGTTGGATTTTCCAATTTTTTTTTCTTCTTCTTCTTCTTTTCTTTGGCCCTAACTTTTGCCTAGACCACCCTTTTGGGTTTTCAGCCTAGCGGGCTTCTTTTCTTTTCTTTTTCTTTTCTTTTTTTTTTTTTTTTTTTTTTTTTTGTCTTTCATCTCTTGATTGAATGAAATTTCGCCTCCCTTAGTTTTCTCAACTTAAGTCATTTTGATGCATTCTCTATACATCTTTCTTGTCTCGATGCGCTTGCACATTTCTATGCTTGGTGAATCTTTTCCTTTTTTGATGAACTCTCTTTTAGTTGAATCTTGTATTCCTCTTGGCCCGATGAATTTTAAGCTCTTTAACTTTACAGACACTTTTTTTTTTCACTTTAATGGAATTTCATTTCTCTTTCCTTGATTGTGTAAAACCTCATTTTTCTTTGATGATCTCTTATCTTTAGCCTAAAGAATTCTCCACTCGTCTTTCATGTCTTCTAGGAGAGATTTATCAATTAGCTTCAAAGCTACAAAGTTGACTCCTCTTCAACATGAGATTAAAGCATGCATACTTTGGATTTTCCCACCTTAAGTTTAGATTTTAGTGGGTTCATGCAAAAAAGAGGCTAAGTGTTTAAAGGCTCAAATGGGCTAGCAATGGATAAAGATCGTTCTAGGTATTAGGGAATAATCTTGTTTAACCAAAGATGGCCTCCTATCCCTAGTAATGCTTGCTTGTAGGCACAGTGACTTAAGCTCTTTTAATAAATTCATCTTAAAAGAAAAAGTATGAATGCTCTAATGTGGTGCAACAAAAGATCTTTGAAAATTGGATCGAGTGCATGGATTCTTGGGATTTTTTGATGGATGGATTCTTTTTGATTGCCTTTTAAGACCATTTCTTCTTATATTCTAAGTCAAGTAGCAAAAGTTTTTATATGGATCAAATGAAATTAATCATTTCTTAGTACAAATTGATTGCTCAAGCCTTTAAGCATTAAGATTTAGAAAATGTTTTGTCCAAAGGATCCTCATATACCATTTTGAAAAGGAGACTTTTTTTTTTCTTAAAAAAAAAATTTGGGTCTTTTTGAAAAAGTCACTAGGAAGTTCAATGGTCCTAGTTCAAAGATTTTTTTTTAAATGGCTCAAAGGCCCAATGCCCCTGGTCCAAACACTTTCTCATTTGAATTTTTTTTTTTTTGAATTTAAAAAAAAAAAATATATACATGAACAAAGTACATCAAATGCTACATGAATTTTTAGAATTCAAAGAAACATAGAAACATGGGATAAACAAACAAACTTTAAGCTTAACCATAATGTTGCAAACCAAATGTGGAGTGAGGCAAACTTAGGCCACTTGCTTCTTCTTGGTCCATTTAGGATGCTTGAGATTGGGATGCTTGAACCTTGATTGTGATGAAATGGCTTGAGCTTGTACTTGGAAGGCTTGAACCTTGATTATGATCTTTTGGTATTTGCTTGAAATGGCTTGGGCTTACACTTAGAAGGCATGCATCTTGTGAGCTTTTGGCCTTCGATGTTGATCATGCGTATACACCTTTGATGGGCTTAAGTGTTGGGCTTAGACTCATTCAAGAAACAAATTGGGCTTCCATTTCAAGTAAAGTTCAATCATAGGCTTTTAGGTTTGAGTTCATTCACAACATACAAGGTTCAAACAATCATGATGGGCCCAAGCGTTGGACTTGAGTCATCATGGTTCAAACAACGGCCAAACAAATGCGTAATGAAATGCAATTTACATGGACCAACCTAAAGGTAGGTTCTATGGGTCATTACAACATGGGTAGAAGGTAGGTTAAAGGTTCCCACAAGCTAGGACGTTGTACCTCCCAACTTGTGACGCCAAGAGCGCCGCGTTGGTCCGAACGGTACAGTTTGTCCCTATGAACCACCATGGCATAACCATGATGATCCTTGTCGCGGTGGGTGGTAGGTTCACCGCTGGGTATGTGAGTCTCAAGAAGACCACAATCCACGGCTAATACTACCGAGCTTTTGGGCTAGCACACAAATAAAATAAATTTCATTCAAGCAAATGATGCATGACATACAAACTAATGACATATTAGACATATTATATACAAAAAAAGAAATAAACAAACAATGACATGGTTGGTCACCATAACCTAATTGAAGTCTAGCCCTCGATATCCCCAGTGGAGTCGCCACTGTGAGAGACCGCGCCCCTGGCCCCCCCCCTTTTTTATAGGGTGTGTTGGGCCAAACCCACGTGAATGGGTGGAGTCGTGTTGTTGCCTCTCAAAATGGAAGTTCGACTAGTAATATTTTCCCCTTTAGATTAAGGGTTTTACAATGGAGTCGCCACTTATTTAATTATTGAAAAAATAAGAAAACCGTAATTGAAAAATTCCTCATTTTATAAATTTGAAATTGAATTTACATTGATCATAGGAAAATTACATGGCTTTGGTCCAAGATACAATCTAAGATAAAGTACATGGCTTTGTTTCCTAGTTACAATCTAGAAATTAAAAATGACAAGGAGAAGCATTTGATCTACTAACCCTTGATCTAAGTTCGGAGGCTATGTTACAAGGTGGGAAGGTGTTAGGCACCCACCTTGCCCGGTGAAACCGGTCTTCTAGACTATGGTGGCCAACATTCATATCACATCATCCAATATGTAAGTCAATCAATTTGAATTTAAAGTGTGTGCATGTGATAAACCCTAATTCAATTTATTAGCATTGCATATGGATTGAAAAATAGATTCTAGTGAATGTGTGTGAATGGTGATAACCTAGATTCAAGGATTTGAAAGAATTATGAAACAAACATGTTTTTCATATTTTTGATGTAGATTTAAGATTAAAACTAGTATAATGCATGAACATGTGATGAACAACTAAGAACATGTGAAGAACATGTAAGAACATTCAAACATATTCAAAGGAATTTAAATAGTTACTATCATACTTTAATCCTAAATTTTCATCATGGCAACACAAAAAACAAGTTAGGGAAAGAAATTATACCTTCATGCAAGATCCATATGGTGGAGGAGGAGACTCTTAGAAGAGGTCCTAAGGGTGGAGGGAAAGAAGAGTTAGGAGAGGAAGAGTGAGTCTCACTCAATACCTTGAGTCTCAGGAAGACCAAGATATGACAAGACTACTCAACTTCACTAGAACTCAAGAGAGGGGAAGAGAGGGGGTTTTTTTGTTTTGGAATGAAGGAGAGGGGGGTTTATATAGTAGTAGTAGAGGAAATATGAATGGAAGGCCATTAATGAGGGTTGACAAAGAATCATGAACCTAGACCTCATTTTAGCCTTTGGGGAAATCTGGTGCATTAAATGGAAAGATTGATAGGAGTGAGGAGCAAGCCAAAATTCGGTTTTCCCGTAGTTGCTGTAACAGCCTGTGGAGCCAACTTCGAAAAATCATATCTGACTCAATTCTGATCGGAATTGTTTTGTTCTTGTGCTCAAATTGAAGCCCCGGATGTCTAGTTTCTGGGAAAATTAACCTCATTCACAGATTCAAAATATTCTAAGAGATATTGATGAAATAGTGAGCAAAGGTCATTTGTTAGAAAATTGTTTCAGCACAATTAACATTAATAGGTCCCAAATTAGCTCCCAATTAACATTAAATGGCTCCAATCACTCCCATTTCAGACTTAATTGGTCCCAAATTTACTCTAATTAAAAGATAATTACACAAATTACTCATTGAATAATTAATGCTTAACTATCTAATTAATTATGTGTGTGCAACCTTACCATAAAATGTAGTCCTAACCAAACAAATTATGACACATCATTGATCTCAAATTGATTATACTTATAACCAATCAAAATCAATTGCTCATAATCACATATAGTTGGACTCAACATGTGATGGTGCATCTCGGCCATTAAAACTTGATTTGATGATAACTTTCAATCTGATGATCTGATTAGGGCTTATGACCAGTCAATTTGATCGTTACAACATCAAGATCATTTTGGTGAAATGAGATTAAGGATCTAATGACCAAAATCAAGATGCATATTTCCAAGGTGAAATTAGCATTTTACCCTCCTGTGAGGTTAAATACGGGTTGCAAAATGGGGTGTCAACAGAATGCCCCTCATTGGCAGAGCTTGAAAAGCGAATGTCAATGTATAAAAAAGACACCTAACTTTGCAATCAGTATTTAACCGTGGTGAATGTGTGATGCATATAGATGAAAATGTTGTGGATCAAAATGCGGACCGAATCTCGAGGGAGATTGCCTACGTACCTCTTGGTGGGAGGATCAGGTCGAAACGTAGTTCATGCATGCAAATTTTTTTTTTTTTTTTTTTGGATGAGTACAAGACATACTTACCTGAAGTGAAGAAAATATGAAGATTCTGGTCTTGTGTTTCAAAGGACCAAAGGTTTTGAATCCTGGCTCATGTTTTCAGAGGACCTAGGATTTTTTTTTTTTTTTTGGGCTTTGGCTCATGTTTTTAGAGGACCAAAGGTTTTGGATCCTGGCTCATGTTTTCAGAGAACCTAGGATTTTTTTTTTTTTTTTTTGGGCTTTGGCTCATGTTTTTAGAGGACCAAAGGTTTTGGATCCTGCCTCATGTTTTCAGAGGACCTAGGATTTTTTTTTTTTTTTTTGGGCTTTGGCTCATGTTTTCAGAGGACCTAGGATTTTTTTTTTTTTTTGGGCTTTGGCTCATGTTTTCAGAGGACCAAAGGTTTTGAATCCTGGCTCATGTTTTCAGAGGACCTAGGATTTTTGGATCTTGGCTCATGTTTTCAGAGGACCAAGGGTTTTTTGGGCTTTGGCTCATGTTTTCAGAGGACCAAAGGTTTTGAATCCTGGCTCATGTTTTCAGAGGACCTAGGATTTTTGGATCTTGGCTCGTGTTTTCAGAGGACCAAGGGTTTTTTGGGCTTTGGCTCATGTTTTCAGAGAACCAAAGGTTTTGAATCCTGGCTCATGTTTTCAGAGGACCTATGATTTTTGGATCTTGGCTCATGTTTTCAGAGGACCAAGGGTTTTTTGGGCTTTGGCTCATGTTTTCAGAGGACCAAAGGTTTTGAATCCTGGCTCATGTTTTCAGAGGACCTAGGATTTTTGGATCTTGGCTTATGTTTTCAGAGGACCAAGGGTTTTTTGGGCTTTGGCTCATGTTTTCAGAGGACCAAAGGTTTTGAATCCTGGCTCATGTTTTCAGAGGACCTAGGATTTTTGGATATTGGCTCATGTTTTCAGAGGACCAAGGGTTTTTTGGGCTTTGGCTTATGTTTTCAGAGGACCAAAGGTTTTGAATCCTGGCTCATGTTTTCAGAGGACCTAGGATTTTTGGATCTTGGCTCATGTTTTCAGAGGACCAAGGGTTTTTTGGAAGGTATTATTCATGCCGATGGGTGTGGGCCTTTTACCCTAGTACCTGCAAAATAAATTTCTTCAATTAGTAACAGAGTTATTCATTGAAATGAATTTGGCATACCTGGTGAATGCCCCTAGTTTGGGACAAATTTCATGCTTCGATGAACGCTGAGGGTGGACAATTGACTTGATGTTGTACCACTGGAGAATATAGAAGAGGATCATAGCTTTTTGTTCTTGACAAAATTTAATGAAGATTTTTTTTTTTTTGAAAAATTTGGAAATCTTGAAAAAAGAAAGAAAAAAAAAAAATTTTTTTTTTGAAGGAATTGACAATTTTGATTAATGAAATTTTTTTCTTTTTTGAAGGAATTGAAAATTTTGATTAATGAATTTTTTTTTTTTTGAAATCTTTCTCTCTTTTTTTTTCTTTTTTTTGAAAAATTTGGAAATCTTGAATTTTTTTTTTGAAGGAATTGAAAATTTTGATTGATGATTTTTTTTTTTTTTTGAGATTTGAAGATTTTTTTCATTATCAAAAAGTGAAGAAAATGAAGAAAAGATGGAGAAAAAGTGATGAAGATTCATTCATGATGATTTTTTTTTTTTTTTTGAAAATCCTATCCTTTGAATGAGAATAACTTTGGCTGGAAGTTGATTTGGATTGCTAGACAAGTCCTTGCTTAATTCCCAATGCCCCTAGTTTGAGGCATATTCCATGCTTAGATTGAAGTTGAATCCATTTGATATTGTGGCCATTGGGGAACATGAAAGAAGATCATGGTCCGTCATCCTTGGTTCCTGCAAAAGACTTTCTTTCTCTAGCTTGTTAGAAACCAATTATCATGAAAACATTTTTGGCCATTACTATTAGTGTTGACATGCTTGTAAAAAATGGATTGATGCCTCAAATGAAAACATGGTTTCATGCAAGAATGGCATATTCGCATACAATATAAATAGGCTAATGCCCCAAGTTTAAGCATGCTTGATGCAACACAAATGGGCTCAACCTAACATGCACCCAAACAATTTTGTCACATTGTTTTGACTTTGTTCTCCAAGGTTGTTTGGGTGATTGGGACCGGGCCTCTGAAAGGCTGCCTACGTACCTCTCTCATAGAGGATCAGGTCAAGACGTAGTTCAAAGAACTAGATTTTGAAAAAGAATGACTTTTTTTTTTTTTTTGAACAAGAGATGATCCTTTGAACAACCATTTTGACAAATCAAAGTGTTTAAGAATCAAACAAATCTCTTTGATTAGGAATGATCAAGATCATTAAACTCATGTAATCAAATTTGCTTCATCCTTTTGAACATCGTCAGATTAAGTCTTCAAAGGCAATCAATAAATGAAATGTGACAATATTTATGAATCACATTGTTAGGTGCAAACAAGGAGATTGCTCTAGGTTTGGAAGTTCTTTTGAGTCATTTTGAGGTTTTGAGAATTTGAGAAATTTTGTCATCGGACATATCATCCTATAGGGTTTGACAATTTTAAGCATTTTCCTTTTTAATTCAAGAGAAGATATTATTAGAGTTTAAGATGTGCCTACAATTAGTAATACTTCAAGGAGGTCTTTACTCATGGGTTGTAATGTAGGCCGGGTTTGGGTTATGAAATGAAAGATATAAAAGGCTCAAAATTCCCTATGATGTTTCCCCCAAGTATGCATTACTCAAAAATCAAGTATTGGAGGAGTTTTCTCATCTCTTCGTTGCCATCTTCTCACTAGTCTTTATTGGTCACTTGTATCAATAATCATTTTTATGCTCATTCCTCTTGAATCATACCTCTGGACTTTCATCTTGTAAAATTATTCTCTTTTTTGGTTGCATCTTCAAGTTTCCAACTTGGTTGGATTTTCCAATTTTTTTTTCTTCTTCTTCTTCTTTTCTTTGGCCCTAACTTTTGCCTAGACCACCCTTTTGGGTTTTCAGCCTAGCGGGCTTCTTTTCTTTTCTTTTTCTTTTCTTTTTTTTTTTTTTTTTTTTTTTTTTGTCTTTCATCTCTTGATTGAATGAAATTTCGCCTCCCTTAGTTTTCTCAACTTAAGTCATTTTGATGCATTCTCTATACATCTTTCTTGTCTCGATGCGCTTGCACATTTCTATGCTTGGTGAATCTTTTCCTTTTTTGATGAACTCTCTTTTAGTTGAATCTTGTATTCCTCTTGGCCCGATGAATTTTAAGCTCTTTAACTTTACAGACACTTTTTTTTTTCACTTTAATGGAATTTCATTTCTCTTTCCTTGATTGTGTAAAACCTCATTTTTCTTTGATGATCTCTTATCTTTAGCCTAAAGAATTCTCCACTCGTCTTTCATGTCTTCTAGGAGAGATTTATCAATTAGCTTCAAAGCTACAAAGTTGACTCCTCTTCAACATGAGATTAAAGCATGCATACTTTGGATTTTCCCACCTTAAGTTTAGATTTTAGTGGGTTCATGCAAAAAAGAGGCTAAGTGTTTAAAGGCTCAAATGGGCTAGCAATGGATAAAGATCGTTCTAGGTATTAGGGAATAATCTTGTTTAACCAAAGATGGCCTCCTATCCCTAGTAATGCTTGCTTGTAGGCACAGTGACTTAAGCTCTTTTAATAAATTCATCTTAAAAGAAAAAGTATGAATGCTCTAATGTGGTGCAACAAAAGATCTTTGAAAATTGGATCGAGTGCATGGATTCTTGGGATTTTTTGATGGATGGATTCTTTTTGATTGCCTTTTAAGACCATTTCTTCTTATATTCTAAGTCAAGTAGCAAAAGTTTTTATATGGATCAAATGAAATTAATCATTTCTTAGTACAAATTGATTGCTCAAGCCTTTAAGCATTAAGATTTAGAAAATGTTTTGTCCAAAGGATCCTCATATACCATTTTGAAAAGGAGACTTTTTTTTTTCTTAAAAAAAAAATTTGGGTCTTTTTGAAAAAGTCACTAGGAAGTTCAATGGTCCTAGTTCAAAGATTTTTTTTTAAATGGCTCAAAGGCCCAATGCCCCTGGTCCAAACACTTTCTCATTTGAATTTTTTTTTTTTTGAATTTAAAAAAAAAAAATATATACATGAACAAAGTACATCAAATGCTACATGAATTTTTAGAATTCAAAGAAACATAGAAACATGGGATAAACAAACAAACTTTAAGCTTAACCATAATGTTGCAAACCAAATGTGGAGTGAGGCAAACTTAGGCCACTTGCTTCTTCTTGGTCCATTTAGGATGCTTGAGATTGGGATGCTTGAACCTTGATTGTGATGAAATGGCTTGAGCTTGTACTTGGAAGGCTTGAACCTTGATTATGATCTTTTGGTATTTGCTTGAAATGGCTTGGGCTTACACTTAGAAGGCATGCATCTTGTGAGCTTTTGGCCTTCGATGTTGATCATGCGTATACACCTTTGATGGGCTTAAGTGTTGGGCTTAGACTCATTCAAGAAACAAATTGGGCTTCCATTTCAAGTAAAGTTCAATCATAGGCTTTTAGGTTTGAGTTCATTCACAACATACAAGGTTCAAACAATCATGATGGGCCCAAGCGTTGGACTTGAGTCATCATGGTTCAAACAACGGCCAAACAAATGCGTAATGAAATGCAATTTACATGGACCAACCTAAAGGTAGGTTCTATGGGTCATTACAACATGGGTAGAAGGTAGGTTAAAGGTTCCCACAAGCTAGGACGTTGTACCTCCCAACTTGTGACGCCAAGAGCGCCGCGTTGGTCCGAACGGTACAGTTTGTCCCTATGAACCACCATGGCATAACCATGATGATCCTTGTCGCGGTGGGTGGTAGGTTCACCGCTGGGTATGTGAGTCTCAAGAAGACCACAATCCACGGCTAATACTACCGAGCTTTTGGGCTAGCACACAAATAAAATAAATTTCATTCAAGCAAATGATGCATGACATACAAACTAATGACATATTAGACATATTATATACAAAAAAAGAAATAAACAAACAATGACATGGTTGGTCACCATAACCTAATTGAAGTCTAGCCCTCGATATCCCCAGTGGAGTCGCCACTGTGAGAGACCGCGCCCCTGGCCCCCCCCCTTTTTTATAGGGTGTGTTGGGCCAAACCCACGTGAATGGGTGGAGTCGTGTTGTTGCCTCTCAAAATGGAAGTTCGACTAGTAATATTTTCCCCTTTAGATTAAGGGTTTTACAATGGAGTCGCCACTTATTTAATTATTGAAAAAATAAGAAAACCGTAATTGAAAAATTCCTCATTTTATAAATTTGAAATTGAATTTACATTGATCATAGGAAAATTACATGGCTTTGGTCCAAGATACAATCTAAGATAAAGTACATGGCTTTGTTTCCTAGTTACAATCTAGAAATTAAAAATGACAAGGATAAGCATTTGATCTACTAACCCTTGATCTAAGTTCGGAGGCTATGTTACAAGGTGGGAAGGTGTTAGGCACCCACCTTGCCCGGTGAAACCAGTCTTCTAGACTATGGTGGCCAACATTCATATCACATCATCCAATATGTAAGTCAATCAATTTGAATTTAAAGTGTGTGCATGTGATAAACCCTAATTCAATTTATTAGCATTGCATATGGATTGAAAAATAGATTCTAGTGAATGTGTGTGAATGGTGATAACCTAGATTCAAGGATTTGAAAGAATTATGAAACAAACATGTTTTTCATATTTTTGATGTAGATTTAAGATTAAAACTAGTATAATGCATGAACATGTGATGAACAACTAAGAACATGTGAAGAACATGTAAGAACATTCAAACATATTCAAAGGAATTTAAATAGTTACTATCATACTTTAATCCTAAATTTTCATCATGGCAACACAAAAAACAAGTTAGGGAAAGAAATTATACCTTCATGCAAGATCCATATGGTGGAGGAGGAGACTCTTAGAAGAGGTCCTAAGGGTGGAGGGAAAGAAGAGTTAGGAGAGGAAGAGTGAGTCTCACTCAATACCTTGAGTCTCAGGAAGACCAAGATATGACAAGACTACTCAACTTCACTAGAACTCAAGAGAGGGGAAGAGAGGGGGTTTTTTTGTTTTGGAATGAAGGAGAGGGGGGTTTATATAGTAGTAGTAGAGGAAATATGAATGGAAGGCCATTAATGAGGGTTGACAAAGAATCATGAACCTAGACCTCATTTTAGCCTTTGGGGAAATCTGGTGCATTAAATGGAAAGATTGATAGGAGTGAGGAGCAAGCCAAAATTCGGTTTTCCCGTAGTTGCTGTAACAGCCTGTGGAGCCAACTTCGAAAAATCATATCTGACTCAATTCTGATCGGAATTGTTTTGTTCTTGTGCTCAAATTGAAGCCCCGGATGTCTAGTTTCTGGGAAAATTAACCTCATTCACAGATTCAAAATATTCTAAGAGATATTGATGAAATAGTGAGCAAAGGTCATTTGTTAGAAAATTGTTTCAGCACAATTAACATTAATAGGTCCCAAATTAGCTCCCAATTAACATTAAATGGCTCCAATCACTCCCATTTCAGACTTAATTGGTCCCAAATTTACTCTAATTAAAAGATAATTACACAAATTACTCATTGAATAATTAATGCTTAACTATCTAATTAATTATGTGTGTGCAACCTTACCATAAAATGTAGTCCTAACCAATCAAATTATGACACATCATTGATCTCAAATTGATTATACTTATAACCAATCAAAATCAATTGCTCATAATCACATATAGTCGGACTCAACATGTGATGGTGCATCTCGGCCATTAAAACTTGATTTGATGATAACTTTCAATCTGATGGTCTGATTAGGGCTTATGACCAGTCAATTTGATCGTTACAACATCAAGATCATTTTGGTGAAATGAGATTAAGGATCTAATGACCAAAATCAAGATGCATATTTCCAAGGTGAAATTAGCATTTTACCCTCCTGTGAGGTTAAATGCGGGTTGCAAAATGGGGTGTCAACAACTTCCATAATCAAGACAAATCATCTTAGTTGATATGTTATAGTCTTCGCAGATGAAACGCCAAATTTCATCACCAACTACTAAGTAAAATTCTGAGTTTACAAAGAATTTGTGATTTATATCTTCTGTGACTTTTCACATAAATAACATACTATGAATCTCATGAACTATATGATAATGTCCGAATATTCATATTACCGTTATTTTAGATAATAATAAAACAGTTTTATTAATTACAACATTAAGTCACACATAATGTCATACAAAATAACATACATAGCACCATACAATAGGATTTAAGGGCACTAATTTTAACAAGAAATCCATTCAACCTAATCAATCTCCACCTCATCTACACACATGAAACGATCCAAGGAGTCATACAAAAAAAAATTATGAAACAAAATAGGCGAAAACATTTGTGGGTTCTTGTTTTGGACAATACTTAGGCCCAAATGGTGATAAGGATCCTGGGCCTCTAAAGAGATAATGTTTAATGGTTGGTGGATTGGGCTTAGTTTACCATAGCTGGTGTTGGGCTGATTACAAACCAATTTGTGCACAAACATGGGTCCTACAACACATACACATTCATACATGCACACGTATATATTGTAAAATAAGTGGCTAAGGAGTAGTATAGGGGTTATCAAGAAAAATGCAAGCAATAACGTCAGGGATCGTCAAAAAATAAAGCGATAGTTCATTATATTAAGCATTTAAGTACATTGTATTAAGTTTTTAAGTACATTTGACCCTATTTTTCACTAGGATATGCCACAAGGTTCATATAAGTTCAAAAGTCACAGACTTGGATAGCCCTTTCTATGCTTCCAAGACTTGTGAGATTTGAATCTCCTTTAATCCAAATGTATCCTCAAGCACTTGCTACAGGATCTTTCACAATGCCTTTCTCTTCTCTCTATTATTTTTGAAGCTTAGCGAATATCTCTGATGCTCTTTTTATGCTCTGATTAATAGTTGTTGAATGCCTTTTGTTATTCGTCTTCCTTTTTATAGTACCATTCTAGGCTTTTCAGCATGCCATTGATTCCCTCCTTTTGCTGCCCTAGGTATTAGAACCAATGTTATGTCAGCAATATTAGTGGCTGGCTCTTTCCTTATTTCTTCATTGTATCCTTTCAGGTTTATCTCCCAAAAGTTCCTAGCTAACCTTCCTCTTTTGGGAGGCCCTGATGGGACAAGTTCAAATGCCTTTCCTAGGTCAAGGCTTCCAATCCTTCTCCTAAAGCTTCTAAAAAGACATTTCAAAGCCTTTTTGGCTACCTCACCCTTTGTCCCCTTTCGTCAAATAGGTGGACTCCTTCTTGACATGTTGAAAGGCTTTCAGCCACCTCTTTATGCCATCCACATCTTGGTTGGTCTCCTTCAGCTCTTCCTAAGGATCCCTCGTAGCTTTGGTAGTTCCAAGGTATCTTAGTCTAGTCCCTTTCTTCTCCCTAAGCTCACCTAGGGATCCCCTTTTAAATAGGTTGGGCCAAACTTCCGTTACTTTCTTCTATCCTCTCTAAGGCCCAAGGCTTACCCTATCATGGGTTTGGGCTCCCTGTTGCCTATTCTTAATGGGCTAAACCTTGTCTCACGGATTGGGCCTTCCATGGTTTTGAGGGCCTATTTCCTTTTTTTGCTTCTCCTTGCGTGAGTGAATATACCTCCTATTTCCTCAGGATCCTTTCTCCTCTTTTATTGAGGATCCTCATCCCCTTCGTTTTCCTCTAACATCCTTACCTTCTGTATCTCACTCTTCTCGTAACTCCCCCCTATTTTCAAGGTGATTCCCATCAATAACTAATAGCTAAGTCCTTCAAAAATTTAATTCTGGCAACTGGCACGTCTTTCAATACTTCATCCTTTCTACATTTTCCCTCCACGCCATTATTGCTATCACTTCAATCTCTTCTCTGAATTTTTCTATCTTTTTACTAGACTTGAACCTCTTCTCAAATTGCTTATTCTCCCTTTAACCATTCTTTTCTCTCTCCTCCCCCATTCATCTCTCCCCTTTCTTTCCTCTTTTGTTTTCACTGTGCTTCATAGAGGTACTCCTATGACTTCTTCTTCTTCTTCATGAAAGAGAAAGGAATGCTCACCCACCCTATCCGAGGGTGAGAGTTTCTCAGTGGTGTCAGAGCAAGAAGAGGCACAAGAAGTTTAAGATCGGCCAACCTTTCCCCTTCGAGATCCCTGGTACACTTCTAGTATGTTCTTTCCTCAAGCTGCTCATGGTTAGGCCAACTGGGGGATGAGGAACTAGCTAATGGAGATTTTGCTAGGAACTTGGAATGGGTTGGTATCCTGTAGAAAATGGTAATGACCAGGAATTTAGAAGGTTTCAAGGAAGCCAAAGGTCTTAGGCATTTGGTTCGTTGTTAGTCTCCCTTTCTCCATACATTTTTCTTTTCTGTAGGTGAACTCACCATCACTTTGGAGGATGTGGTCAACAACTTCCACTCCCTATGTTTGGCAATGAGAGCTCCTTTGACATCCAACTTTCTGCTGAGGATCTCGCAGTCGAGGAGTAGCTTTTCAAGTATTTTGCTAGACGTACTGCTTCTTCTAGGGATAAACCAGCCAGGATGGGGAAGTGCATAGCAACGCTTTCCAAGGAAAAGAAGAAGCTTGTTAGGCAGGCTGGGAACTTGGTGCTGTGGTTAAGCAAGTTTCTCTTTAGTGAGTTCCTTGGCTACGGGGTCAAGTCCATGTTCTTCCCTTTGGCCATCCAAATGGACCGGGGTACTAGCTACCCACTATCCCCTATGTTCTTGGGTCACATCTACTCTCAACTAGATCTGCTTCATACTGATGAGATTAAGGTAATACTTGTTATGTTGCAAATATTCGTACGGGACCATTCCCAGGTCACTTGCAGGAATTTGAAGTATGTAAAAGAGAAGTTCCAAGGATCCCTGGATGTTATCAAGGGGTTGTGTGGTAGTTCCATTGACGGGCATCCTATAATCTTTCGTTGGTCCAATCTGAAGGGTGGGGCTATCAACCTTATGGAATTGTTTGGTCAGAGGGGCCATTTAAGTTGGCGTTCACCTCGAGAGTTTGACCCTGTGTTTGCTTTTGATTCCGTCCTGTCATCTCTTTTGAATTCCTCAAGGCACACTTTTGACTTGCGCTGAGGTGATGAGAGCAGCTAGGCATACATTGCTTGTACAAGTCCCTCGTGGCTTCCAGTTCCTTCATCAAGTGGTCCCAACTACACCCATTATCTTGCACACCGGGTACTTGGACAGTTTGGCTTCGATCAGGATATCTCGCCAGCATTCAAGGAGGTTGTCTCTTCACTTCCTTCTTTGGATCCATTCTTAAGGCATTAAGCCTTTTCTTATTGGTTGCAGAAGAGCCCTAGTTTGTTGTGCCAAGCCCTCATTGGGTAGCTTTTGGTTCTAGTGGTTTATATAGTTACTAGAGGAGAATTCATAAATCGTTCTTGGATTATGTTGGCTTGGGCATAATAGGGAGGACTCCTGACCCTGATCTCTCTTTTACTCCCATTTCTAATAAACATTTGGCTCTCCCTACAACTAGCATCGTGTTTGCTGCTATAAGCAGCAAGACTAGTTCTGTAGAGTGGCATCCTACTAGGGGTGGCCAGGTATCCTATGCCAATGATTTCCCTACTTCTTGGCCTGACAATGATCAGATTGTTGGCTCTTCCACTAGTGTACCAATCAAGAAAGGGGTAGTTGAAGAGATTAGTGATACAACTCCCACTAGCAAGGGGAAGGAAAAGAAGGTTAAGAAGGATGTTGGCAAAAAAAGTGAGGCTGAAGAGGGTGTTAAGGGTACTGAAGCTGGCCAGGGTACTAAGAAAAGAAAAACTACCACGGGTCGCAAATAGCTTGTTGCTCTTGAGGAGCCCGGGGAGGAGGACACTACTATTGCTAGGGCAGGATCCTTGGATAAGAAGGTCACCCATCCTCCCATCCTAAAAATTAGAGTAAAAACTAAGGTAGAGACTTCTAATCTTCATTCTCTTGTGGGTTCCCCAAAAGGGGTTTCTTCTATAGCTGTCACTTTTCTAGCCCAAGGTTTTTCGGGGCCCTCTTCCATTATTCCTTTATCTCCTAAGTGTTTGAAAAATACATGCTTGTATCACACACAAAACATACGTAGCAGAAAATTAATGGATCTACTTCATTCGCAATTGATAACATGTATTATGTAAGTTTAAGAATTTAAGAACAAGAAAGCGTACCTTGGTGCAATGAAATTCAAAACAAAAGATTATAAGTACTTGGAAACACTTAATTTTCACTCCAATTCCATTTAATGCCTAAGAAGTGTGGTCTCTCAATCAGTTTCCAAGGAGAGAATAAGAGTGTGTCTAACATATACATACAAACCATTTCATTCATCATATGATCTTAATGAAAATCTTTTATGAAAAGACTTATGAAATTCTGTATATTTCTCTCCTTATATATAACTGATTATCTAATTGGGCTAGACTTTTAGGCCATTCCAATTGGGCTCTAGTATGTGGCTTGGAGTGTGACCAAAAGGAAACAAATAAGACTCTAGCTCCAATGGGCCTTGGGCTTTTCTGTTAACTCTTGACAAGTCCAAAGTTACCATTAATTATATTTAATGCCACTATATGAATATAATTGCACTCTAGGCCTTATTAACAATTATATCCTAAGACTTTATTATACATGCGACCCCTTCATTAATATATTCGTAGTAATACAAAGTTATGAATATAGACTACCACTTTGAAGATTACTACATCTTAATCCTTGAGTACCCGGTTTAATCCTTTATATTATTCATCATATATTTATGAAATCCAATTCCATAAATATATACTTTAGTAACTTCTTACTAAAGTGGTTGGGCCCAACACTCTGAATAACCAAACCCATTAAACTTATCTCAAGAGAATATTGAATATTTTCGTTAAGAGATTATAAATTCCATCTTGAGAATATATTTTCGTTAAGAGATTATGAATTTCATCTTGAGAATATATGTTCCATCAATACTAAATGCGGCTGCCCAACATACCGAGGTTTTGATTGTAACTTATAGATCTCACTCCTGATATATCAAAGCAACCTACACCTCATGATCATGTCCATTATTCTCTCAGGATTTAGAGTTGATGCAAATAGAAGTCATGAGATTTATTATTCATTTGACATTCGTAAGGAGAATAATAAATCTCACAGCGGTCTAGTACAATATGTCTTAACTCTTAAAACATATCAACATATCAACTAGAAGTCTCCATTTCCATAGTCAAGACAAATTATCTTAATCGATATTTATAATCTTCGTAGATGAAATGCCTGATTTCATCACCGACTATGAACTAAAATTCTGAGTTTACAAAGAACTTTTGATTTATATCTTCGGTGACTTTTCACATAAATCACATACTATGCATCTCATTGACTAAGATAATGTCTCATTAGTTCATTTATAAATAGTCTCATATAATTAAACAATTTAATTGTTTATGACATGCCAATAAATTGGATTTTAGGGCATAAACCACAACAATCTCCCATTTGCCCTCAAAGACAATTTATCATATATCTGATACTTATCTCCTTTTAGTGTAATTCATAGTCACTCTAAGGCATGGTTTGGAAACAAGTTTCAGCCAGATTTATTGCATAAATTATCTTTTCTACTACTACTTTACACGTATTCATATCTCTCTAATGAGATAATACTTACGCTTAATGTGTATCTTCACCACCTAAGATGAACACATATCTTGAAGTCCAATTTCATGAATCACAATTGAATTACAAGTCAGCGTTTGTACATCCAGTAACCATCAAAACCTCACTTTTGTGGACAAGCATATAATCCCTCATTCTCCTAAAATATTTAAGTATATGCTTTACTCTCACTAAATTAAGTGAAGATTCAATTGATATTTGCTTACCATGCGCACCATAAAATAGTGTTGGGAAAATACATGTTCGTATCACATACAAAACATACGCAGCGGAAAATTAATGGATCTACTTCATTCGCAATTAATAACATGCACTATGAAAGTTTCAGAATTTAAAAACAAGAAAGCGTACCTTGGTGCAGTGAAATTCAAAACCAAAGATCAGAAGTTTTTGGGAATACTTTTAATCTTCACTCCAATTCCATTTAATGCCCAAGATGTGTGGTCTCTTAATCAGTTTCTAAGGAGAGAACAAGGGAGTGTTCAACACTCACATACAAAACCATTTCATTCTTTGTGTAATTTTGATGAAAAACACTTATGAAAAGACTCTTTTTTTTTTAAAGAACTTCTGAAATTCTGTATGTTTCTCTCCTTATATACAACTAATTATCTAATTGGGCTAGCCTTTTAGGCAATTCCAATTAGGCTCTAGTGTGTGGCTTAGAGTGGGACCAAAAGGGAACAAATAAGACTCTAGGTCCAATGGGCCTTGGGCATTTCTATCAACTCTTGACAAGTCCAAAGTTACCATTAATTATATTCAATGCCACTATATGAATATAATTGCACTCTAGGCCTTATTAATGAATTATATCCTAAGACTTTATTATACATGCAACTCCTTCATTAAAATATTCGTAGTAATACAAAGTCATGAATATAGACTGCCACATTGAAGATCACTACATCTTAATCCTTGAGTACCCAGTTTAATCTTTTACGTTATTCATAATATATTTATGAAATCCAATTCCACAAATATATACTTTAGTAACTCATTACTAAAGTAGTTGGGCCCAACACTCTGAATAACCAAACCCATTAAACTTATCTCAAGGGAATATTTTATATCTCCGTTAAGAGATTATGAATTCCATCTTGAGAATCTATGTTCCATCAACACTAAATGTGGCTGCCCAACATACTGAGGTTTTGACCGTAACTTATAGATCTCACTCATGATATATCAAAGCAACCTACATTTCATGATCAGGTCCATTATTCTCTCAAGATTTAGAGTTGATGTAAATAGAAGTTGTGAGATTTATTATTCATTTGACAGTCGTTAGGAGAATAATAAATCTCACAATGGTCCAGTTTAATATGTCTTAACTCTTAAAACATATCAACATACCAACTAGAAATCTCCATTTTCATGATCAAGACAAATCATCTTAGTTGATATATTATAGTCTTCGCAGATGAAACACCCAATTTCATCACCAACTACGAACTACATTCTGAGTTTACAAAGAACTTGCAATTTATATCTTCTATGACTTTTCATATAAATCACATACTATGCATCTCATGCACTAAGATAATGTCCCATTAGTTCAATTATAAATAGTCTCGTATAATTAAATAGTTTAATTATTTATGACATGCCAATAAATTGGATTTTAGGGCATAAACCCCAACAATCTCCCACTTGCCCTCAAAGACAATTTACCATATATCTGACACTTATCTCCCTTTAGAGTAATTTATAGTCACTCTAAGGTAAGGTTTGAAAACAAGTTTCAGTCAGATTTATTGCGTAAATTATCTTTTCTACTACTACTCAAGTACTCATATCTCTCTAGTGAGATAATACTTATGCTTAATGTGTATCTTCACTACTAGGATGAACACATATCTTGAAGCCCAACTTCATGAATCACAATCAAACTACAAGTCAGCATTTGTACATCCAGTAACAATCAAAACCTCACTTTTGTGGACAAGCATATAATCCCTCATTCTCCTAAGATATTTGAGTATATGCTTTACTCCCACTAAATTAAGTGATATTTGAATCAATTGATTTTTGCTTACCATGCCCACCGCAAAATGGATATTTAGCCTAGTATATAGCATAGCATAAAGACTTCCTATTGATATGATATTAGGAACCATTTTAATATGCACTTCCTTTTATATGTCTTAGGACTATTGTCCTATATAAAGGAACTTCAAACTTAAAAGGAAAGAATCCTTTCTTGAAGTATTACATGCTATACTTGGCTAGAATCTAATCTATTTAAGCAAATTGAGATAGACTCAATATCCTAATTTTTGAATTATAACAAAGTTTAAATTCTTAGGATATGACTAGTCTTTCCCAAGTACTTTATATCAAACTGGATTAGATAACAAAAACTTTATTGATGACAATATCTCTACATTACTCTAAATGATTAGAATGTCATCAACATACATTAAGAAATTTATTATTCTATATAACTTTCACACACATAAGGCCTTTTAATACTTGATCAAAATCAAACAATATGATTACTTGATCAAAGATGATATTTTATGATTCAGATGCTTGCTTTAATCCTTAAATGGAATTTAAGCAGCTTGCATACTAAGCACTATTGTTTCTTTGCTATGTACAAGTCTAGTTACATCATATTTATGTCTTCCTCAAGATTGCTACTAAAAGAAGCTTTCTTGATATCCACTGCCATATTTCATCCAAATGAAATATAATGAATAAGAGAATCTTGATAGAGTCAATCTTCACTATTGATGAAAAGTTTTTTTCATAATTGAACAATTTCTTTCTGAATAAATCTTTTCGCCATTAGTCTTGGCTTTGAAGGTTTGCACCTTCAAATCTATCAATCTCATTTACTTATAGACCTATTTGAAAACAACAGGCTTAATGCCATTAGGCGCCTCTTCAAGTTTTAGACTTCAAATAGAATCCAATTCTATTCACATAAGCTTGATCCAGTAATCCATATTCAAATCATCTATTTCCTTTACGTAGGACCGAGGATCAAATTCATATCCTTGTGAAATAACTTCAAAAGTTTATCCTAAAAGTATGAACTTACTTGGTAATTAATAATCCTCCCACTACGATACTATACCAGTGTACTAGCTATACATTTAGAATAATGCCTTATGGTGTATCTAATACAACCATCTCATTTCTAAATGTATTATTCAGTTGTCTTTAAACAAATTCTGACATCTTTCTTCTAGAACAATTATACGTTTTGCTTTAAGATTATTCACATAGTCATCATCAAGAACTTTGTAATTGAAGTTTACAAACATCTTATTTTCTTTATGACTACTAAAATAGTCTTTTGCAATTCCTTTTGGATACCCATCATATAAACACATTTTTCTACCTTTTGATTTCAATTTGTCAGACTTCCTTTCTAGCATAAGTGCTGGATATTTCCAAAAGTGGAAGTATCATACACCAGGTTTTCACCCAATCCACAATTTGACAAATTCCTTAGGAACAAACTTTTGAAATCAACTTTAGAAAATGTATAGTAATTATTAGAGTATATCTCCAAAAGAAATAAGCAAATGGAAATACTTATCATGTACTTTACTATTTCTAAAAGACTCTTATTCTTCCTTCATGTATGCATTGACTTAAAGAAGTCATTGCAACTTTATTCCTTTACAATAAAGGAGTCCTAGATCTTATTATCCTCTAAATAGAATTCATAGAATGGAAATATAACAAAATAATGGTTCTAAAAGACCATCTTTCACCAATCTTGAATATCATTTAGATTAATGAGATCTAGACGTAAGTGCCAAAACATACAATAACAAAGGATAGAAACTTTCTCTTCAAAAAGTAAAACATGTAAATTTCCATCTAGAAAATAATTATGGACAATGCTTAGCTTTACCAAAACAAAAACACTTTCCTTTTGGTCATGCTTTTGAGTCAAATTTCCTTTTGGCAACTACTAAGGCATCTAGCCTATCCAAATGTTTGATATTATAATTCCTCTTCTTACCACCCTTACCTTTTAGTTCAGGCTAAGAATTTGAATTAAATCATATTAATCCTAGCTTCAGCTTCTAGGATGTTTTTCGTTGCGTAGAACTCACTCATCAATTCAGATAATATAAAAAGAATTTATTCTCAAAACAATCTGAATTGATCAAATGATTCTAACAAGGACTTGTGGATCATATCCAAATGAGATTAACATTTAATCTCTACATCCAAGAATTCCAATTAATTTTTAAAATTAAAACATTTTCATAAAATAATATAGAATTGGAACTCCTTAAGCCTTTCTTAGCACTCAATATGATTCATACCAAACATCTATTTAGACTTAATATAAAGTCTAAATCTAGTACTTTTGCATCTCATGCAGTAGCACAATTGAGATAGAAGCCAATGTAACATTTTAGCATTTTAATGGAAACTATGATCATATCATAAGCTATCTTCCATCAATGCATCATGCCTAGAAAATTATGACAATGCTGAATAGAAACATATTTATGTACTTCAGCTCCTTTATGCACCATGTCCAAAATTATTTCTTAGCTAATGTGATTCAATTAAAATAGTAGCTAGAGAACAAAATTTATAACAACTTTAATTTTGAGACTATAAACATAATTACATGGACATTATATTTTGCATCCATAACCATATAGTATGGAACTCGAAAAACATACTATACTAGGTGCAACGACAACCTAATCCCGCAATTAATATTCCTCGGAAGCGAGGTCATACCAATCACTATGATCAGGCGAGAATTATTCTCATTATTAATGCTATCATGGTAACTCTTACCAAACAAAAATAATATGCCACTTTTCCTTCAGCCACTAAGTAATAATGACATAGCTCCGAAGGGAGGTTAACATTACACTTAGTCTAGTGTACACCATTGTCTAGAATCATGTGTAGCCACATTTCATCCCTTTAACAGGCTTATTTTGTGGTACCATGATGGAAACACCCTCCGCATGGAATGCAAAGCTCGAAGCTAAGACAAGGTGTTTGATCAAACCACTATAAACCAAGAAATTCAATCTTGTAGTACCATGAAATAAACATCCTCCACATGGAATGCAAGGCTCGAGGCTAAGACGAGATGTTTACCCCACACCACTATGAACCGACAATGGAGGCCGTGAAATCTAACCCTTGTATCTCTCTCCCACTAGAAATTTTAAAACAAGTGGATTGTCCTGAAATCATTGTGATTAAATCACAATTTTAACCCTACACATCAAATGTGTTTAATTGTTTAAATTCAATGTGATGTAACTAAGTCACGTCACTATAGTGTAACGAACATTCGCGCAATCACAAAAAAGTTTAACCTTATAATCCGTGAAGTAAATACCCTCCGCATGGAATGCAAGACTCGAAGTCAAGACAAGGTATCTATTCACATTACAATAAACTTAACAAAATGGTTATTTCACCACTCCCACTCGTTGTATGGGTTTTTCTTAAATAATTGTGATCCCATCACAACTAATAACCTTGCACTTGTTGAAGACTCTAATCTTATTAGAATCATTAGATGCTTGCTTTAATCCTTAAATGGAATTTAAGTAAATTGCAAACTAAGCACTACTGTTTCTTTGCTATGTACAAGTCTAGTTACATCATATAGATATCTTCCTCAAGATTGCTACTAAAAGAAGCTTTTTTGATATCCATTGCCATATTTCATCCAAATGAAATATAATGGATAAGAGAATCTAGATAGAGTCAAACTTGACTATTGGTGAAAAAATTTTTTCATAATCGAACCATTTCTTTCTGAATAAATCATTTCGCCACTAGTTTTGACTTTGAAGGTTTACACCTTCAAATCTATCAATCTCATTTACTTGTAGACTTATTTGAAAACAATAGGCTTAATGCCATTAGGCGCCTCTACAAGTTCTAGACTTTAAATAGAATCCAATTCTATTCACGTAACCTTGATCCTGTAATCTATATTCATATCATCTATTGCCTTTACGTAGGGCCGAGAATCAAATTCATATCCTTATGGAATGACTTTAAAAGTTTATTCCAAAAGTATGAATTTATTTGATAATTGATAATCCTCCCACTATGATGTTGTACCGGTGTACTAGCTATATAAATATATAGAATAATGTCTTGTGGTATATCTAATACAACTATCCCATTTCTAAATGTATTTTATAGTTGTCTTTCAACCAATTATGACATCTTTCTTCTAGAACAATTATACATTTAGCTTTAAGATTATTCACATAGTCATAATCAAGAACTTTGTATTTGTACTTTATAAACATCTTGCCTTCTTTATGGCTACCAAAACAATCTTTTGCAATTCCTTTGGATACCCTTCATGAACACACATTTTTCTACCTTTTGATTTTAATTTGTCAGACTTCCTTTCTAGCACAAGTGTTGGACATCTCCAAAAGTAGAAGTATTATATACTAGGTTTTCACCCAATCCACGACTTGACAAATGTCTTAGGAACAAACTTTTGAAATCAACTTTAGAAAATGTATAGTAATTATTAGAGTATATCTCCAAAGAAATAAACAAATGGAAATATTAATCATGTACTTTTCTATTTCTAAAAGAGTCTTATTCCTCCTTCTTATATGCACTGACTTAAAGAAGTCATTGAAACTTTATTCCTTTACAATAAAAGAGCCTTAGATCATATTATCCTTTAAATAGAATTCATAGACTGGGAATATAATAAAATAATGGTTCTAAAAGCCCATCTTTCACCAATTTTGAATATCATTTAGATTAATAGAATTTAGACATAAGTGCCAAAACATACAATTACAGAGGATGAAAACTTTCTCTTAAAAAAAGTAAAACATGTAAATTTCCCTCTAGAAAATAATCATGGACAATGCTTAGCTTTACCAAAATAGAAACAATTTCCTTTTGGTCATACTTATGAGTCTAATTTCCTTTTAGCAACTGCTAAGGCAACTTGCTTTTCCAACTGTTTGGTATTATAATTCCTCCTCTTACCACTATTATATTTCGATTCAGGCTAAGAATTTGAATTAAATCATATTGATCATAACCTTAGTTTTTAGGGTGTCTTTCATTGCGTAGAACTCACTTATCAATTCAGATAACATAAAAAAATAAAAAAATCTTTTCAAAACAATCTGAATTGATGAAATGATTCTAACAAGAACTTGTGGATCATATCCAAATGAGATTAACATTTAATCTCTACATCCAAGAATTCCAATTCATTTTAAAAATAAAATATTTTCATAAAATGACATAGAATTGGAACTCCTTAAGCTTTTCTTAGCACTCAGTATGATTCATACCAAACATCTTATTTAAACTTAATATAAAGTCTAAGTCTAGTAGTAACTCTTGCATCTCATGCTGTAGCACAATTAAGATAGAAGCTAATGTAACATTTTAGCATTTCAATGGAAACTATGATCATATCATAAGCTATCTTCCATCAAACGCATCATGCATAGAAAATTATGAAAATGCTGAATCGAAACATATTTATGTACTATAGCTTCTTTAAACACCATGTCCAAAATAACTACTAGCTAGAAAATAAAATTTATGACAACTTTATTTTGAGACTATGAACTTAAGTACTAGGACATTATATTTTGTATCCCTAACCATATAATATGGAACCCGTAAACCATACTATACTAGGTGCAACGCCAACCTAGTCTCGCAATTAATATTCCTTAGAAGCAAAGTCATACCAATCACTATGATCAGGCAAGAATTATTCTCATTATTAATGCTATCATGGTAACTCTTACCAAACAAAAATAATTTGCGCTTTTCCTTTAGCCTCCAAGTAATAATAGCAAAAACTCATCATAGAGGATGCTATCAAACTTAGTCTAGTGTATACCATTGCCGAGAACCATGTGTAGCCACATAATTCTACCCTTATATGGTTTAATCTTATAGTACCATGATGCAAAACACCCTTAGCATGGAACGCAAGGCTCAACGCCGAGATGAGGTGCTTGCCCACACCACTATAAACCGGGAAGTTCAATCTTGTAGTACTATGAAATAAACATCCTCTGCATGGAATGCAAGGCTCGAGGCCAAGACGAGATGTTTACTCCGCACCACTATGAACCGACAATAGAGGTTGTGAGATCCAACCCTTGTATCTCTCTCTCACTAGAAATTTTAAAACAAATGGATTGTCATGAAACCATTGTGATCTAATCACAATTTTAACCTTACACATCAAATGTGTTTAATTATCTAAATTCAATATGATGTTACTAAGTCACGTCACAATAGCGTAACGAACATTTGCGCAATCACAAAGAAGTTTATCCTCCTAATTCGTGAAGTAAATACCCTCCGCAAGGAATGAAAGACTCGAAGTCAGGACAAGGTATCTATTCACATTACAATAAACTTGACAAAGGGATATTTCAACACTCCCACTCATTATTTAGGTTTTTCTTTAAATAATTTTGATCCCATCACAACTAATAACCTTGCACTTAAAGACTCTAATCTTATTAGAATCACTAACTAAAATGGAAGTCCTAAACTATTTAGGATTTCTTAGACACTAATGAATCAAAAATTAGTTATATAGAACTCTATCCTTAACTTATTTGATTAAGAATTCTGATCTCATTAGAAACTATATAACTTTTAATTAAGCTTTGATCTCATTAAAACTTCTAATTAAAATAAATTAAGGACTTTCAATCATACAACAATTCCAGTCTTATTAGAATGTTTCTTAATAGACAAGTCCCGAACTATTTAGGACTAAGAGTTCTATTTAAATAATTTCTTTGTTCTCATTAGGTCTTTTAGTTAGAACCATGCGTAATTTCATCACACACAGCCTTGCTCTTTATACATTTGAAAACACTTAGAAAATATTCAAAATTCCCTTCAGATGCATTTTCGCAAGAAGCTCGCGACTAAGGTCTTCCCACGAAAACAAGTTAAGGAAAAATAGTGAAAACACGAAATTCAAACAGAAACTTTCGCAACTATCTTGTGACTAATTCGCGAGTAAAGCTTACCCACGAAATAGTTTTGCGCTTCAAAGGCATTTTTTGCGGGTTACCTTCTCGCGAAGTTACTCGAGAAAAACACATGTTTTCAATTTTTAAAGAGCAGTTGTTAACGGTTTTTCGTGAACAACCAACCATCATATGAATATGATAGGCAGAATTTGTTATCAAAATTGAATTCCATTGATGCTATAGCCATAAAGTTCAATTTAACATACTTAAATTCAAAGTTAAACAACACCACAACATCAATATCAGTTTTTATCAAATCATAGTTTAAACAACCATACAGAAAAATAAATGCATAATCTTTTGACAATATGAAACTATTATCTCTAATTGCAACACTCACAAAACATGTTATTCAGATTCGAAATTGAAGACCGCTTTGATACCAATTGTTGGAAAAATACATGTTAGTATCACATACAAAATATATGCAGTGGAAAATTAACAGATCTACTTAATTTGCAATTGATAACATGTACTATATAAGTTTTAGAATTTAAGAACAAGAAAGTGTACCTTAGTGCGGTGAAATTCAAAACAAAAAATTAGAAGTACTTGGAAACACTTTTAATCTTCACTCCAATTCCACTTAATGCCCAAGAAGTGTAGTCTCTCAATCAGTTTCCAATGAGAGAATAAGAATGTGTCCAACACACACATAAAAACCATTTCATTCCTTATATGATCTTAATGAAAACCTTTTATGAAAAGACTTATAAAATTCTGTATGTTTCTCTCCTTATATATAACAAATTATCTAATTGGGCTAGCCTTTTGAGTTATTCCAATTGGGCTCTAGTATGTGGCTTGAAGTGAGACCAAAAGGGAACAAATAAAACTATAGCTCCAATGGGCCTTGGGCTTTTCTGTCAACTGTTGATAAGTCCAAAGTTACCATTAATTATATTCAATGCTACTATATGAATATAATTACACTCTAGGCCTTATAAATAAATTATATTCCAAGACTTTGTTATACATGCAACCCCTTTATTAAAATATTCGTAATAATATAAAGTCATAAATATAGACTGCCACTTTAAAGATTACTACATCTTAATCTTTGAATACCCGGTTTAATCCTTTATGTTATTCATTATATACATATGAAATCCAATTCCATAAATATATACTTTAGTATCTCCGTACTAAAGTGGCTGGGCCCAACATTCTGAATAACCTAACTCATTAAACTTATTTCAAGGGAATATTTTATATATCCGTTAAGAGATTATGAATTCCATCTTGAGAATATATGTTCCATCAACACTAAATGCGGCTGCCCAGCATAATGAGGTTTTGATCATAACTTATAGATCTCACTCCTGATATATCAAGCAACCTACATCTCATGATCAGGTCCATTATTCTCTCAAGATTTAGAGTTGATGTAAATAGAAGTCATGAGATTTATTATTCATTTGACAGTCGTTAGGAGAATAATAAATCTCATAGCGGTCCAGTTCAATATGTCTTAACTCTTAGAACATACTAACATATCAGCTAAAAGTCTCCACTTCGATGATTAAGACAAATCATCATAGTTGATATGTTATAGTCTTCACAGATGAAATGCCCAATTTCACCATTGACTACGAACTAAAATTCTGAGTTTACAAAGAACTTGTGATTTATATCTTCTGTGACTTTTCACATAAATCACATACTATGCATCTCATTAACTAAGATAATGTCCCATTAATTCATTTATAAATAGTTTCATATAATTAAACAATTTAATTATTATGACATGTCAATAAATTGAATTTTAGGGCATAAACCCCAACACTAAGGGACCTTCTAGGCGTACCTGTAGTAAGCAAAAGGTCGTTGTAGACCCTATAGAGAGAGAGAGGGAGAGAGAGAAAGGCAAGACCTCATTCCTTCTTCTCTCGTCTTTTCTCATTAGCTGCTCTTATTCACTAGTAGGCTTTCCTTTTGTAATCCAAGCGTAAGGCTGATTCTAAGAGAGTAAGGAGCCCTTCTTCTGGTGATGATGTGGTATAACCCTTTCTTATCCTTATTTTTTTTGAAATCCGTATCTTCCTTTTGCTGGGTTGTCTTACTTCTTCTTTCCTTATTTCCCTTCTTTCTTTTAAAAGTGGAAGTGCCTCCCCTTGTGGCTGGTGGCGTTTTGCTAGAAGAGGCAGTAGCATCTCAGGCCTCAACTGCTTCTGGTGTTGAAGAGGAGATTCTGAGTAAGGAGGTGGCCGAGAAAACCAAGCAATCTCCTGATGTGGCCAAGGACACCGAGCTTATGCAAGCTTCCACCCCTATGGTTGCTTAGGATCCTAGAGTTGCGCATACTCTTACCCCACAGGGCCAAAGGTCCCACGTTTAGACAGAATCCCAGTCCAGCAAGAACTGTGGTGATGGAAAATTACATGTTTGTATCACATACAAAACATACGTAGCGAAAAAATAACGGATCTACTTCATTCGCAATAGATAACATGTGCAATGTAAATTTCAGAATATAAGAACAAGAGAGTGTACCTTGGTACGGTGAAATTCAAAACCAAAGAGAAGACGTTCTTGAGAAAACTTTCAATCTTCACTCCAATTCCACTTGATGCCCAAGATGTGTGGTCTCTCAATCAGTTCTATGTGTTTGTTCTAGAGAGAATATGAAAGAGTGTTTCTTACTCTTGCACTTATATGAACATACAAACCATTTCATTCTAATATAAAATTCTGTATGTTTCTCTCCACATAACTGATTATTTAATTGGGCTAGCCTTTTGGGCCTTCCCAATTGGGATTTAGTGTGTGGCTTGGAGTGGGACTAAAAGAAAACAAATAAGACACTAGCTCCAATGGGCCTTGTGCTTTTCTGTCAACTCTTGACAAGTCCAAAGTTACCATTAATTATATTTAATACCACTATATAAATATAATTGCACTCTAGGCCTTATTAATAAATTATATCCCAATACTTTATCATACATGCAACCCCTTCATAAAATATTCGTAGTAATACAAAGTCATGAATATAGACTGCCACTTTGTAAATTACTACATCTTAATCCTTGAGTACCTGGTTTAATCCTTTTAAGTTACTCATCATATATTTATGAATTCTAATTTCATAAATATATACTTTAGTCTTACTAAAGTGGTTAGGCCTAACTCTCTGAATAACTGAACCCATTAAACTTATCTCAAAAGAATATTTTATATCTCTGTTAAGAGACTATGAATTCCATCTTGAGAATATATGTTCCATCAACACTAAATGTGGCTGCCCAACATACTGAGGTTTTAACCGTTATTTTAGATCTCACTCCTGATATATCAAAGCAACCTACATTACATGATCAGGTCCATTATTCTCTCAGGATTAAGAGTTTATGTGAATACAAGTCGTGAGATTTATTATTCAATTGACAGTCGTTAGGAGAATAATAAATCTCACAGCGGTCCAGTTCAATATGTCTTAACTCTGAAAACATATCAACTAGAAGTCACCACTTCCATGATCAAGACAAATCATCGTAGTTAATATGTTATAGTCTTCGCAAATGAAATGCCCAATTTCATCACCGACTACGAACCAAAATTCCGAGTTTACAAAGAACTTGTGATCAATATCTTCTGTGACTAAATCACATAAATCACATACTATGCATCTCTTGGACCATTTGATAATGTCCGAATATTCATGTTGCCATTATTTTAGATAAGAATAAAGCAACTTTATTAAACACAATATTAAGTCATACATCATTTCTCACATAATGTTATACATAATATCATACATAGCATCATACAATAGGATTTAAGGGCATTTATCCCAACATGTGGTTACTGAGCAAATCCTTGGACTTGTAATGGCCAACGAGTCCGTTCGGGCTACAACTTCAACTGTGAGTGTTGCTTGGCCTTATCTTATCTCTTGTCATTCCTTTAATTTATATTAGTTTGTGTTTCTTCTAAGTCCCTTCCTTCTTCATAGGCCGAGTTAGTCCCCAAACTATCCTTAAGAGCGAAATCACTAATTAGACCTTGGAAATAGAAATTCTTGAAGGTGTGCTTCCCCTTTTGTGACCTTGTCTTTCTTTCTTCTTTTGGTATCAATATAGGATTTCCACCTCTTTTCTTCAATGTGTTGTGTGTTCTTCTACAGAGCCCACTAAGGAACCAAAAGGGAAAGCAGGCGGATCCCTAATAGTGGCTGAAACAATTTCTGATGTTCAAAAGGAAGCTCCTATGCAAGAAACTGGTACTTAGTCTTTATTCCTCCTTTCTTTCTTTTTTCTTTTTCTTTTTTTCTTTTTTTGCTTTATGTACTTCTCTCTATTAATGACTTTATCAATCCTGCAGATGTGGAGATGGGGACTTCACCAGTGGGTTTAGAGGAGGTGCATTCTTGGAGAACATCCTGCTGGAGCGTCATTGTGCTATATTGGTTTCTTTAAAAAACACCCCACTTGATACTATTTCTGAGGAGAGGCTTCTAGAATGGAAGGGGTAGTGCAAGATCTCATGGAGGCAAAATTCAACATGTCCTTCTTATTGGATTACCTCTGGTCAGTAGCCCATGCTTTTTTTCAGAGGAAGGTCACCAAGGATCTTGACACTAAGATGACTGCTATGAAGGAGGTTTTGGCTCGTGCCCAAAAGGTGTTGCCGGACTCGGAAGCTAGAAAGCATCAATCCCTCTCATTTATGCCCACTTCCTCATCTCCTATGATTCCTTGAGAAAACTCTTTGTTTGCCGGCCTCACATGTTAGACTTTTTCTTCTTTCTTGTAATTCAGACTATGTATTTCTCTTTCTTCCTTCTTCTCTTCATTTTTTTTTTTTTGGTTATTTTTCCTTTGGTTCATGTGTGAACTCTTATTTCTAACTTCATCATACTTTAATGGCCTTTGCTTTCTATAGTTAGAACCTGTTATGTGCTGCTTCTTTCTCTTCTTTCTTTTTGGGGACTAAGTCCTAGACCATGGTTCCTGAAAATTCATTCTAAAGCAGGTTTTGGGCCAGGTACTTAATGAATTTGCTCTTACACAAGTCTTGAGCTAGGTACTTTAGAGATATACTTTTATCCAAGTCTTGGGCCATGGACTTGGAGGGCTTATTCTGTGACAAATCCTAGGCCAGGTACTTAGTGAATTTGCTCCTACACAAGTCTTGAGCTAGGTACTTTGGAAATTTACTCTTATCTAAGTCCTAGGCCATGGACTTGGTGGGCTTATTTTGTGAAAAGTCCTAAGCCATACAATTGGAAAGAATTATCTTGAGGTAAGTCCTAGGTCATGTACTAGAAAATTTTGCTTTGGATCAAGTTGTGGTCCAGGTACTTAAATAGGATCTCGGCCAGACTTAGATTGTGCTAAATGGCATATGCATGTTCAATAACTTCAAGCATAGTCATAGCTATATAATACAAATATATGTGATGTGTGTGTTTAAGTGATTACTTCAAGCAAGTCCATGGCCCAAAAAGGGTAGGCTAACTATAGAGTGGATCTTTCACATGGATCATAAAAAAGGGTACTGAATAAAGTATTTGGCAAAACAACATACGACAAAACTGAGTAACAGTGCCTAACAAAATAAAGGATGATAGAAATACTTAACAAAATGAAGGATGGCAAAAGGTTCCTGAGGTACCTAGAACTTCACACGTATTACTGCTTCAACCATTTTCCATTTATGGGATCTGCTAGGGAGGTCCCATCCATCCTTGCTAGATAATAATACCTGCTGTCATGGGCTTTCTTAACAACATAGGGGCACCATTTGCTCATATGCCTTGGCCATTTTTAGCTTTTACCTTTGGCTTTGCCTCCTTACGATATCTACTTTCTTTTCTAGTCCTTCCAAGTCCACCACCCTTTGCTTGGCATGCATGTTTTTTGCGTCTCCTAGGATCTCCTCCAGTACCACCCATGGTGTAAGGATGGTTAACTCTACTGGGTTGAGGACCTCTGTCCCAAAAACAAGGGAAAATCGTAAAAATCCTATGGTTGTCTTCAGGGAGCTCCTGCATGCCTAGAGCACATCTATCAGATGAGAGCTCCACTTTCCCCCATACTCATGTTTCATCTTCTTCAAGATCTTCAATATCCTTGGGGGTAGTATGGTGTGGATCTCTAGTGTTTGATGCGGTACCTCTCCAATAAGCTCTTCACATCCTTGTTCACAAATGGGGTCCTATTTTCACTAATCAGCCTCTTGGAAATCTCAAGAGGCTACCCTAGTGGCCTTCTTCAAAGGAAGTGCCTCTACCCATTTTGCAAAGTGCTCAGTGGCCACCAAGATCCATATGTGGCCAGTAGAAGGTGGATTAATGGGCCCGATGAGATGAAGTCCCCAAGTATGGAAGGGCCATGGGGTAGTCATATCTTGTAGTGCATTTGGGTGAGTTTGTATAGCATCCCCTAGTATTTGGCATTCACGACATGTTTTGACCTGCTCCTCAAAATCTTTCTTCATTGTGGGCTAATAATATCCTAATTGTAGTAGCTGTTCGTAGAGCCTCCTATTTCCCAGGTGATTCCCACACTCACCTAAATGAACTTCCTTTGCTGCCTCCCTGGCCTCTCTGGGCCCTAAACATCTCAAGGGATCCACATTGTATCCTTTTTTGAACAAGATCCCATTCTGTAGAAAATATCAAGCAACTAGCTTCTTGATTTGATAGACCAACTTCCTATCATCTAACAACATCCCTTGAGTTAGGTATTTGACAAATGGGGTCTTCTACAACAAATACTACATAACTTTGCTCTTTGTCCATCGAGAGCTAACAACTTTGACACTTTTCTTGCATAATGGTAGCATCCTTGTTCATGCTGGGCCAATAGTATCCCATGCGTGGCATCCTCTTGTATACTTTCTTCTTTGAAAGGCACCTGGGATCCTAGGGTGGCCAGTGCATTAGCGAACCATTTCTCAATTCTTTGGGCATGCTCCACACTAAAGGTTTGGAACCTCCCTTCTACCTTTTGCGCCCAAGTTTTATAGGATGCCAGGCTTGGCACCCTTAATGTGAAGTCTCCTTTGACTTGAAAAACCATAAGGTTGGAATCTCCAAGCATTCTCATGTCCTTAATCCCCATGCTAAGTGCTATGGTTAGCTTGGTTAGGTATGCCTCATATTCAGTAGCGTTGTTTGAGCAAGGGAACTCAAGTTTGAAGGAGAATGGTATGGTGTCCCTGTCTTCACAACTAAATACAACTCTTATGCCATTTGAAGCTATTGTTGACCCATCGAACTCATGGTCCACTTCCTTCTTGAGAGCTTTACTATCGACTAACAAGGGCTGATGGAAAAAGGCCTTTATTAGGTGAGACTTTGTCATTAGGAGGATTTAATGGGCTGAGAAGTAGCGTTTCAGCCTTTGAGATGCATAAAAAACCACCAAGCATGCTCTATCTATCTTGGGATACCTTGTTTTCGGGTCTTTTAAGGCCTTGCTCACATAATAAATGGGCTGCTCATTTCCTTCATCATCTTCTTGAGCCAGTAACACTCCAATTGCTTAGGAGTTGGATGCCAAGTATAATAACAGAGGCTTTCCATGTATAGGTGCTTGTAGGGTAGACAAATGGTTCACAATTTGCTGGATCCTTTGGAAGGCATCCTATTGGTTAGTCCCCAACATGAACTTAGCTCCCTTTTTCAATAGTTTAGATAATCCATTGGTGACCGAGGCAAGGCCTAGTACAAACCGTCTAATGTAAGAGACCCTTCCTAGGAAACTTTTGAGCTCTTTGACTGTTGTGGGCCTCTTCGTGGTTGCTATGGCAGCGGCCTTGGTTGGATCCATACTTATGCGTCTGTGATGTACCAAGAACCCAAGGAACTTTCTAGCGGCTATCCTAAAGGCACACTTCAGGGGGTTCATGCGTAGCTTGTACATCCTACATCTTTCAAAGACTCGTTCAAGGACTTGGAAGTCTCCTGCCCTGGTCTTTGATTTTACCACAATATCATCTACATAATCTTCTATCTCTTGATGCATGATATCATGGAGGATGGTTGTCATGGTATGCTGGTATGTGGCTCCTGCATATTTAAGGCCAAAAGGCATCATAGTGTAACAAAAATTCCCGATCGAGGTCTTGAATACTGTTTTCTTAGCATCCTTGGCAGCCATCTAAATTTGATTGTACCCACTATACCCATCCATGAAGGAGAACATGGAACTTCTTGCAACTGAGTCTACAAGGAGATCGATATTGGGTAAAAGGAATTCATCCTTCGGATATGCTTTGTTTAGGTTGCGAAAATCTACACAACACCTGATTCGGCCATTTTTTTTCTCCGTGGAAACTATATTGGAAAGCCATTTAAGATGTTGGATAGGTTTGATGAATCCTACTGCCAACAACTTCTTGACCTCTTAAGTGATCTAAGCCCAAGGAACTTTACAACGGTTATCCCAAAGGCACACTTCAGGGGGTTCATGCATAGCTTGTACATCCTACATCTTTCAAAGACTTGTTCAAGGAATTGGAAGTGTCTTGCCCTAGTCTTTGATTTTACTACAATATCATCTACATAATCTTCTATCTCTTGATGCATCATATCATGGAAGATGGTTTTCATGGTATGCTGGTACATGGCTCCTACATATTCAAGGCCAAAAGGCATCATAGTGTAATAAAAGTTCCCGATCGAGGTCCTGAATATTGTTTTCTTGGCGTCCTTGGCAGCCATCTGAATTTGATTGCACCCACTACACCCATCCATAAAGGAGAACATGGAACTTCTTGCAGCTGAGTCCACAAGGAGATCGATATTGGGTAAAGGGAATTCATCCTTGGGACATGCTTTGTTTAGGTTGTGAAAATATATGCAACACCTGATTTGGCCATTCTTTTTCTTCGTGGAAACTATATTAGAAAGCCAATTAAAATGTTAAATAGGTTTGATGAATCCTACTGCTAACAACGTCTTGATCTCTTATGTGATCTGAGCCTCTAGCTAAGTGTGGAAGACCCTGGCTAGTTGGATTACTGGCTTGGTTCTCGAATCTACATTGAGAGAATGGACCACCAACCTTGGATCCAGGCCATGCATCTCATCATATGTCCATGCAAACACGTCCACATATCGTTTCAATAATTCCACTAACTGCTCTTTTTCCTTTACTGATAATTGATTGCTGATAAAGACAGGTCTTAGGTTTCCTAGATCAGTCCCCAAGTTTATCTCTTCCAACTCTTCTTTGGGTTGAATTTGAGCTTCCTTCTCCACGTCCACTGGGATCTCCTTTTGAGCCATCATGTAGTTTGGTGGTTTAGGACGCTCTTGCTGAGTGCATTTACATCCCACGTACCTTCATAAGTGATATATTAATCTGCCCGGGTTCCTGGACTACTACACACTCTCGGGAACCTGAGGAACTGGCCTCCGTCTTCTGTCTTTATTGTCCAAGAAATCCCTTAGATTGTGAGGGTTACCCCTTTCTTCTTCCTCTAAAACAGGTGCCCTCAGGGTCCCTGGTATGGGACATTCGTCATCTGGTGCTAACTCATCATAAAACATAGTTTCTACAAAGTTCACTTCTCCTTAATTGAATAGATTTGGGTTGGCAGGGATCCTTATGTGCCTCCTATTCAACCTCTCTCCCACACATTGGTGGTACGTTGATGGGATTAAGCGGTACTTATGGGGCCAAGGTTGCCCTAACAGGATGTGATAGGAAACCTTTGAATTGATCATATGGAACCGAGTCAAAGCTACTATGAGGCCTACCCTTAGGGCAAACTATATGTACCCTTCATTAGATTCTGTAGCTCTTCCAAATCCTATTATCTCTACAGGAGCCCTCAGGATCCTCTTGCTAGCCATGCCAATAGCCTACAAGGTACTCAAGGCAATGAGGTTGAGTGAAGCTCTTGTATCTATCAATGCCCTCCTGATTTGAACACCATTTATGGTGGCTATCAAATAAAGGGGCATTTGATGGTTTGGGTACACAACCTCCATATCTTCATCCATGAAGGTTATTACGTTAGTTTTTTTCCAAGAAAGCTCACATGTATGAGATTCTGCTCTGAAACACTTCACCCTGAGTCTGCTGCTATACTCATAAGGGATTCTATTACGATCCTTCTTGCTTCTAGTCCAAATCCTTGTTGGTTAAACAAGGACCAGAACTTAGGTTTCTTTTGGAGTGTCTTGACTGTGTTTAGATGGAAGGATCCCTCTGAATCCTTTACTTCTACATCAGTCGGGTTCCCATGAATTGCCACAGCCACTACCTCTTTTCCTTTGTGATTGGGCAAAGTGTTCATTTGTACTTCAAGTTCTTACTGAGTAAGCTCTGGGGTCCCCTTTCTTAGCTTCTTGTGAAAAAGTCTTCAGAGGGTCCAACAATCATTGGTGGAATGCTTGACATAGTTGTGGATCCTACAAAATAAAAGGTTCTTTCTCTCCTCTTTAGCAGACAGCCTTGACACAATAAATGGCCTAATAACTCCATCTCTAATCCACTTGTCTAGGACGTGGTTCAGCTCCTCTGTAGTGCATGGGATCACAGGGGGTTCCACTGTCACCTTTCCTTCAGGCATTTTCCTCTTTTCCCCTACCGAGGCTGTCATGGCCTGGGAGACTAGTACCCTCTTCATTTTCATAGATAATGCCATCCTCCAAGTTCTCTACAGAAAATCAATGAACTGAGTTATACATAGGATTTCCAAATTAAGTCTGTAATCAAAGAGCATGTAAGATATGCAAGTCTCCATGAGTTTCTTTATGGTCTCTGTAACAATATAGGGAGACATCCTTAAATCTCTTAATGAATTGAATAGGACCCTTTCCAAGCCTTTGCTTTACTAGCTGAAGCCTTGAAAAAGTGACTTTATCTTCACCTGGGTAGTACATTGCACAAAATCTCTCCATCATCTCATCCCAAGTCTTGATGGACCCGGGCCTCAAGATGATGTACCACGTATAAGCTTTGTCTACTAAGGACTTAGCAAATTCCTTTAGACATAATTCCTTGTCTCTAGCATAGGGACCCATAGTGTGGATAAATCTGCTCACAAATTCCGCAACACTCCTATTCCTCCCATCAAAAGGGTGGAATTTTGGCGGTTCATACCCTTTGGGATAGGGCTTCCCGAGGATCTCTATTAGAATAGGGAGATCTTGAGAGAATTGCTTGGATATCCCTGAGACTTTCTCCCTTTCTTGCTCAAGGAGAGCATTTATATTTGCTAAGGTTAGATATTGAGGATTAACTCCCCTTCCCACTGCTGACCGTTCGTCCAACTGGAATTTCTTTTGGTTGACTAGTGGAGGGTCGTTGTCTCTGATCTCCTAGGATCTTCCTTCCTTGAGGAGACGGATCTCCTGGTGGAGATCCTTAATCATTTTTGTCATTCAAACCATGGGACCTGGTTCTTGTGACTCACGCCTTAGCCCTGAGGCAACTTCATCTTCTGCTAGGGGTACCTTATTCCTTTGCTTAGAGGTCACTTTATTCTCTCTCGCGGGCTCTGATGCCGCAGGTGGCTAGTTAGTACCCTTTTTGTTCCTTAGCCTTGGAGCCATGCTTTACGAAGGGACTACTTCTTCCATTTCCTATGCCTAGTCCCTAGTGAAGTCACCTTAAATGTGGGTTCCTATTTTGGATACTACCTAGGCCTAAATGGTGATAAGGATCTTGGGCCTCCAAAGAGATAATGTTTAATGGTTGGTGGACTAGGCTTGGTTCACCGTAGCTATGTTGGGATGATTACAAACCAATTTGTCTGTAAAATATGGGTCCTACAACACATACACATTTGTACATGCACACACACATATATATATTGTAAAATAAGTGGTTGACAAATAGTAAATGGTTTATCAAGAAAAATGCAAGCAAGAATGTTAGGGAGAAAATAGAGCAATAGTTCATTATATTTAGTTTTTAAGTACATTGGACCCTATTTCTCACTGGGATATGCCACAATGTTCGAATAAGTCCAAAGTCACAGACTTAGATAGCTCTTTCTAGGCTTCCACGATTTGTGAGGTTTGAATCCCCTTGAATCCAAATGTATCCTCAAGCACTTGCTGCAGGATCCTTCACAATGCCTTTCTTTTCTCTCTATTTTTTTTTAAAGCTTAGTGAATCTCTCTAATGCTCTTTTTATGCTCTGATTAATAGTTGTTGAATGTCTTTTGTCGATGCCTTCATCTTCCTTTTATAGTACCATTCTAGGGTTTTTGGCATGCCATTGATTCCTTCCTTTTGCTACCCTAGGTACTAGAACCAACGTTGTGACAGCAACATTGGTTGTTGGTCCTTTCCTTATTTCTTCACTGTATCCTTCGTTTGAGGTTTATCTCCCAAAAGTTCCCAGCTGACCTTCCTTTTTTAGGAGGTCCTGATGGGGCAAGTTCAAATGCCTTTCCTAGGTCAAGGCTTCCAACCCTTTTCCCAAAGCTTCTAAAAATACTTTTCAGAGCCTTTTTGGTTGCCTCACCATTTGTCCCTTTCCATCAAATAGGTGGATTCCTACTTGACATGTTGAAAAGCTTCCTGCCACCTTCCTTCATGGTTCACCCTTTCCTGCTCTGCTCGAGGTTCTGGTTCATCCTATCAGGTATAGGTTCCAAGCCTCCATTTGCTACATAGCCTTCTTCTGGGCCGTGGGTGGCTGATCCCTTTGGTCTCCACGCCTAAGGGTACGCCTCCTTGTGCCATCCACATCCTAGTTGGTCTCCTTCAACTCTTCCTGTGGATTCCCCCTAGCTCTGGTAGTTCCAAGGTATCCTGATCCAGTCCCTTTCTTCTGCCTGGGCTCCCCCAGGGATCCCCTTTTACATAGGGCTGGGCCAAACATCCCTTGCTTTCTTCTTTCCTCTCTAAGGCCCAAGGCTTACCGTATCATGGGCTTGGGCTCCCTTTTGCCTATCCTTAATGGGCCAAACCTTGGCTCATGGATTGGGCCTTCCTTGGTTTTGAGGGCCCATTTGCTTTGGATCTTAATATTTGTAACATTTTGAACCTTAACAACATTATTTTGATCCCTACATTTTGGGGTTACAGTTAATTTGGTCCCTACATTTTGGTAGTAGTTAATTTGATCTCTGTTATTTTCAAATTGCAATCAATTTGGTTATTGCCGTTAAGTCGCCAACGAAAAATGCCTACATGGTAAACGGTGTGCTTTGTTGGCGCATTTGAAGCTGACATGGCAACTAAAATAATAATAAATTTTTTTATTAACATTAGAAAAATGCCACCTCAAATTAATCAATATTAAAGAAAAATAGAAAAAGAAAAAAGAACATGAATTCAGATTTGAGAAGTGGGAACACCGATTGAACATGAACGCAAAGAACATAAGCCCAAAAAAATATAAAATTAAATTTATTTTCAATTGGGAAGAATACAAACTCAGTAATATTGATTTGAACAAAAATTTCTTTACAGGTTCAATCCAAAATTTTTATTTATAAAAAAAGTTACAGAACAAGTATTACGTACAAAATTCATAGATTGGATTATCAGTTGCAGATATGGTGGGCAATGGCCAGTAGTAGTTGTAGCAGGGGAATAAGAGTTGTGCAGTTGTATTTGCTTTTATTTAGGAGTCTGTTTTGCATTTTAGCTAAAATAGGTATCTATTAGTTGTTGATTTATTGTCTAACGGGTAGCTAGTCTTTTGGACTTAGTGGGCTATGTAGTTCCTAAAATGTAGGGTTTATCTTGTATAAAAGGAGCAGTAGTTTATTTGAATAAAATCATCAGAGAATTATTTATGCGGAGTATTCTGTTGAGGTCAAGGACTCCTCCATCAATTTAGTGTTTATCCACTAATTATTAAAACAAGTAAAGATCACGTTTTATACGTATCAAAGTGGTATCGGAGCCTAGGGATAGACCTATGCATGGAGCAGTTAGAGAAATCTGTCCAATCTTTGACAGCTAGCCAACAATAGACACTTGATCATCTTGTTGAGCGCTTTAACAAAATCAACACACTCCTTGCTTCACGTGAGGAGGGAGAGTTGTCAATCCAATCCAAGGTGGCAACAAGGAAAAGGAGGGATTCAGGAGGGTCCACATAACGCAGGAAGTCTTCACAACAATCAATCACATGTACCACTGTTGGTTAAACTAGATTTTCCACATTTCAATGGAAGGGAAGATCCAACAAGTTGGATATGTAGAGCTAAGCAATTTTTAGGTTCCGCGACACACCAATTGTTGACCAAGTAGAGCTGGCATCCTTCCATTTAGAGGAAGAGGCCCAGCTTTGGAACCAACTCCTCCAGCAAGAGATGAGCATTGTGACTACTTCTGGGAACTCACATAGCTCTAACAAATGGGAACCGTTAAACACTATTAGTCTTGATTTAAGCATTTTCTAGCAAAGGAGGGCTACCTACCTCCCATGCAGCAGGTTAGCTGTTTCATTAGTGGTCTAAAAGAAGGAATCAAAGCTGGCATTTTGGCAGGATGACTCACTAATCTCACAACTGTTATTGGCCTAGCACGACTCTATGAGGCCAGAAATTTGTCTCAACGGCGTCAATTACAGCTTCCATCAACACCAGTATAAAAGACTAGCTTCTTGTTAGACAATAAATTAATGACTAATAGATCCCTATTTCAACTAAAATGCAATACAGACTCTAAAATAAAAAAGCAAATACAATTGCACAACTCTTATTCCCTTGCTACAACTATTACTAGCTGTTGCCCACCATATTTGCAACTGATAATCCAATCTATGGATTTTTGTACATAACACTTGTTTTGTAACTCTTGTTTATTTATGTTATAATATGTCTTCTTAGCTTAGGTTTTCTTTGTTTTATTTTTTAAAGCATGTTAGATTGTTATATTTATTGTTTTAAGTTTCTGCTCTACTTTTGTTCTTGCTATTTCTGGGTTAGGGTTTTGGGCATGTATGCGTACACATGCTACCTGCATGTGTATGCATACTCGAAGTATGCGCATGCATACAGCTAGGCTGCGTACGTAGGCCCTATGTATGTATTGTTAGGATATGTACCCTTAAATCCTATTGTATGATGTTATGTATAACATTATGTATGACTTCATGTTATGTGTGAGTTCGTTTAGACCCCTGTAAACTTAGATTGTTTAACCTAATTAATTAACCAAGTGAATACTTAGGTTTATTATTCAGATCTAGGTTAAAACAAAACAATCATGTCAAGTAAAGCAGCGGAAAAATAAATAACACAACGATATGATGACTCAGGAAAACCAAACCGGTAAAAAACCTAGGGAGGATTTAACCTAGCTATCCTCAAGATAAAACAGCAAATCCACTAGAAAGAATTGAAGTTTACACAATAGCGACTTAGACCACTAACATCTTATTGCTACCCAATGTAGGAAACTTACTACCACGACCCCATGATAGCTCCGAGACCATGGACTCCTTCTTTCTTTAATCTTTGCAAAACACAAACACCCACGCTTGTGACTTTGAGATCCTACTCAAAGGTTTAGCAACACAAACTCTCCTGTTTGTGACTCCAAGACCACCCTTGAAGGTTTAGATCATTAGCATCTTTGATGACTAGAGAAGGCAGTAACTTCAGCAATACCGGATCTTGAGATTCTTCAAGGAACAACACCGATAGAAGTTATAAGAGAGGTTTTAGGAACAAAACCCTAAAAATAAAAGAGGCATACTCTTTCCTCTCTAAAAAACCTTATAAAAAACGTGCTTAGGGTTTCCTTTATATAGTCGGAGAAATAGATCTGAAACCCTAATCCTTAATGGGCTAGAACTGCTGTTTGGGTCAACTTAAAATTCTGCAGATACGATTCTCGATCGGTCGAGCCTGTTTTTCGATCGGTCGAACCAGGCAATTTCTGAATCTTTCTTTTTGCAGCTTACATGTTCTTGTGTGCTCACGATTTGCCAATTGTTCTAAGCTTTTAGAACCTAACAATCTCCCCCTTTGGCAATTCGTGACAAAACTTTCATACAATATGAAATGTTAAAATACAAGAACAACCCAATACAATAAAATGCCCAATTACATCACAAATCCCAATCTAAGACTCTTAACCTAGAAGTTGCCAAGAAGAGGTAGAAGGTCTTGATCAGAATGTACCTGTCTTTCCTGAAACACTCAACAAACACATCAACGCATGTGTGGAAAGAAAGACATATAAACAATAATATGAAACAGAATATAAAAACAAAAATAAATTCTAACTCTCCCCCTAAGTTAGATACATCAAAAAGTTTTTATATTCTCCCCCATTCAAAAACAATTTTATTTCCCCCTAAACAACACAAACAAGATTCCCACATTTCATCTATTTCTCCCCCTTTTTGTCACATATTGACAAATACAACTCAAACAAAGAGTAACAACTCAACAGAGAACAAGAGGAAATAGAGAATTAAGGGAACACAAACAATTTAGCTCTATAGAAAATAGAGAGAACTCCCCCTATGAACAACAAAGGTTAAAAAAAAAACTTTTCTCCCCCTATAAAAATAGGAAAAACAAAACAAGTTTTGGGAAAAATTTAGGAGGTGGGGATAAATAAAAAAAAACACACAAACCTAAAAAAAAAAAAAATTGAGAATACACATGAAGAAAAATATTCTCTCTTTCAATAAATGCAAACTTGACACACTGTGACCCATAAACAGTAGAGAAAATATTTGCACGAGTAGAGAAAATATTTGCACATTGATTATCCATCATATCTCTTAAGAAAAATATTTTCTGCAATTCACACATCAAGAAAAATAGCATATACTAAAATGTACAAAGGACTCAAAAATTAATCAATCAATTTTTAATTCAAGTTGAGTACCCTATTTAGCAAAGTGCATGCATGTTATGTGTGAAAACAATGAGAGATATGACTGCAAAACAGCAAGATGGATACAGAAAAACAATGCAACTCATGTGAATCCTAACCATAAATGATGCATGAAAAAAAATTTGGTCAAAACTCTAAAAATTGAAAATTTTTCAGTTTCGATCGATCGAGTATCGATCGAATACCAATCGAGTCAGACAAAATCAAACCAAAATTTTATTCGCAATTTCGATCGGTCGAGCAACAGCTTCAATCGGTCGAAATTCTGGAAAACTCAAATTTTTGAAAAACAGAACAATTTAATGCAGAAACTCCTCAAAGCACAATATTTCATGAATGAAATCCATGAGTATCAGACTAAAAGTTTTTCAAAAACACATGAACTCAACCCAGATCTTTCAAAAACAAGTTTTTCAACCAATTTGTCCTCAAAACTCAATCATTAAACACATTTTGTATCAAAATCAAGGAACATATAATCTTGGATGGCCAACCCAAAATCACACACAATAACATGTACAAAGTTTAGCAAAGAGTAACTTGTGTAGTGTGTGCAACTAGCAAAAGCTTGAAAAACATGTGAGGTGATATGTGAATAGAAATCAATCACAAAGTCTACAAAATTCATCACATAAATTTGAAAGAGACTATCACCTAAAGAGTTACATGATATAACTCTCACTTCTCCTAGATTAAAAGCTTGCAATCATGTAAGTTTCTTGATTTGCCTCATTATTCAATTTAATTGATTAGAAACTTAATAAAATCCGGGATAATGTACACACCAATTTTATGAATTGTGAAATTATTATAGCCCAATAATGTACACACCAATTTTAATAGAGGCTACACCTTATGGTCTTTTTGTGCATGTGCTACACTTTCTCGAGCACAAAATTTTATGATATGCACTAAGGTGTTCATGATTGGCTAGTAAACAGTGGTGAGATGGTTATTTATGCCTTTCTCAATAAGTTCAAGTCCAACAATCAAAGGCGTGTGACTTCAAGATCAAGATCATATGATCAAAAACTATAAACATCTTTCCCACACAACATGCACTACAAAGACTTCAGCTAGTAAAGTGCAATAAATAAGCTCATCTAAGCTAAACAAAGTACATAAATATGTTATGTAAAGATAATATGGCCAACCTTGATTATAAATCCAAGATATATAATACAAAACACATAAAAATCTTTTTGGTTTTAAAAAATTTATGACCTAAAACAAAAAGCACACATTATGCTAAATGAACAAAAATGCAAATGCAATGCATGATAGTGCTTAACTAAGCTATAGAGGGTACACAAACAAGAAATATCAATTTCTTAATTAACCCTTGAGTACATGTACAAACTAGTACATACTCAAACAAAATCATAAATAGCTTAGCACTTATATAACACATACTATTCAAGTTTCTCCACAATGTCAAGCATGTTCTAAATCAATAGAGATATCATAACTCATGTAATCCTCAAGAAAAATTAAAACTAGACACAAAATAAAATATTTTTGTCTTATTGAAATTTTTCAATGTTTTTGGATTTTTTTTAAAATAAAAACAACTTAAAAAACAAAACAACCAAAAACAAAAACAAAACATGTCCACAAACAATTGAAAGAATTAAATCAGGGATAAGTCAGCAACACTCACCTTAGAGAATCTTTTCTCACCCATATAGCACGAGTCTTTGGCTTTGTAGGTGAAAATCCATGAGAAGCTGAGTGTATTTGATGGATTACACCAATCTTCTGAGAAAGACTGAAATCCTGCAATTTCCTTTCACAAGCCAACAAGCTTAAATTTTTCAAAAGCATATGAAACAATTTGTTTGGACTTATGGCAGGAGAAACATCATCACATATCCTAGATTGAAACACAGAATGCTTAAATTTTAATTTATGAAAATTAGGACGAATGTGACGAAGACACCACAAAAGTGACAAACAGGAACAAATTTAGGAACATCAGTATTCCTAACAGCAAATCTAGTCCCAGATTTTGGTTTTTGCCTCAACAAAGAACAATTTGGTCTAATATGACCAACAACACCACAAAGGTGACAAGTAGGCACAAAAACAGATTTATTATGCTCTCTAACAGTAGGTTTAGACTTAGGTTTAGAAATTTCAGCGTCTACATCAGAACTTTTGCCTTTGTCTATCCTAGCAAAATAAGCCTTTTCTTTATTATTCCTCTTGAAAGGAGGGATATAAAATTTTTCAGTTTTAGGATTAAGAGAAACAAAAACACTTCTGTTATCATCAGCAGGCTTGGTACTAGTCAAATTTTCAATTTTAGCTTTAGATTCAACTAACTCTTGTTCCAAGCTTTTCATCTTCTCATCTTGAGAGGAAATTTGATTTCTCAAAAATTCATTCTTTTTATTAGAATCATCTAATCTAACAATCAATTCTTCTTTTTCAAGATTAGCCAATTTTAACTCTTCCTTGAATTTCTTAGCAATTTTCATAGATTTCAATAATTCCTTACGAAAAGTTTCACAAGCATCAATAAAATCAACAGAAACAACAGTGTCCTTTTTATTCAAATCATCACAATCAAAAACAGTAAGACACTTCAAATTATCCATGATAACAGGGATCAAGGATCAACTCTTAAATCAAAGGATCTACAACAGAAGAGCTACCTGCTCTGATACCACTTGTGAGTTCGTTTAGACCCCTGTAAACTTAGATTGTTTAACCTAATTAATTAACCAAGTGAATACTTAGGTTTATTATTCAGATCTAGGTTAAAACAAAACAATCATGTCAAGTAAAGCAGCGGAAAAATAAATAACACAACGATATGATGACCTAGGAAAACCAAACCGGTAAAAAACCTGGGGAGGATTTAACCTAGCTATTCTCAAGGTAAAACAGCAAATCCACTAGAAAGAATTGAAGTTTACACAATAGCGACTTAGACCACTAACATCCTATTGCTACCTAATGTAGGAAACTTACTACCACGACCCCATTATAGCTCCGAGACCACGAACTCCTTCTTTCCTTAATCTTTGCAAAACACAAACACCCACGCTTGTGACTTTGAGATCCCACTCAAAGGTTTAGCAACACAAACTCTCCTGTTTGTGACTCCAAGACCACCCTTGAAGGTTTAGATCATCAGCATCTTTGATGTCTAGAGAAGGCAGCAACTTCAGCAATACCGGATCTTGAGATTCTTCGAGGAACAATACCGATAGAAGCTATAAGAGAGGTTTTAGGAACAAAACCCTAAAAATAAAAGAAGCACACTCTTTTCTCTCTAAAAAACCTTATAAAAAACGTGCTTAGGGTTTCCTTTATATAATGGGAGAAGTAGATCTGAAACCCTAATCCTTAATGGGCTAGAACTGCTGTTTGGGCCAACTTAAAATTCTGCAGATACGATTCTCGATCGGTTGAGCCTGTTTTTCGATCGGTCGAACCAGGCAATTTCTGAATCTTTCTTTCTGCAGCTTACATGTTCTTGTGTGCTCACGATTTGCCAATTGTTCTAAGCTTTTAGAACCTAACATTATGATTAATAAATTTGCTTTATTATTATCTATAATAATGGCAACATGAATATTTGGACATTATCATATAGTCCATGAGATGCATAGTATGTGATTTATGTGATTTAGTCACAGAAGATGTAGATCACAAGTTCTTTGTAAACTCAGAATTATAGTTTGTAGTCGGTGATGAAATTGAGCATTTCATCTGCGAGGACTATAACATATCAACTAAGATGATTTGTATTGATCATGGAAGTGGAGACTTCTAGTTGATATGTTTTAAGAGTTAAGACATATTGAACTGGACTGCTGTGAGATTTATTATTCTCTTAACAACTGTCAAATGAATAATAAATCTCACGACTCCTATGTTAGGATATGTGCCCTTAAATCCTATTGTATGATGCTATGTATGACATTATGTATGACTTAATGTTATGATTAACAAAGTTGTTTTATTATCATCTAAAATAATGGTAACATGAATATTTAGACATTATCATATAGTCCATGAGATGTATAGTATGTGATTTATGTGATTTATGTGATTTAGTATGTATAGTATGTATGATTAATAAAGTTGTTTTATTATCATCTAAAATAATGGTAACATGAATATTTAGACATTATCATATAGTCCATGAGATGTATAGTATGTGATTTATGTGATTTAGCCACGGATGATATAAATCACAAGTTTTTTGTAAACTCAGAATTATAGTTCATAGTCAGTGATAAACTTGGGCATTTCATCTGCGAAGACTATAATATATCAACTAAGATGATTTGTCTTGATTATGGAAATGAAGACTTCTAGTTGATATGTTAATATGTTTTAAGAGTTAAGACATATTGAGCTGGACCGCTGTGAGATTTATTATTCTTCTAACGACTGTCAAATGAATAATAAATCTCACGACTTCTATTTGCATAACTCTTAATCCTGAGAGAATAATGGACCTGATCAGGAGATGTAGGTTGCTTTGATATATCAGGAGTGAGATCTAAAGTCACGATCAAAACCTCAGTATGTTGAGCAGCCACATTTAGTGTTGATGGAACATATATTCTCAAGATGGAATTCATGATCTCTTAATGGAGACATAAAATATTCCCCTGAGATAAGTTTAATGGGTTTGGTTATTCAGAGTGTTATGTCTAACCATTTTAGTAAAGAGATACTAAAATATATATTTATGAAATTGAATTTCATAAATATATGATAAATAACTTAAAGGATTAAACTGGGTACTTAAGGATTAAGATGTAGTAATTTCAAAGTTACAGTCTATATTCATGACTTTGTATTACTACGAATATTTTATGAAGGGGTTGCATCTATAATAAAGTCTTGAAATATAATTTATTAATAAGACCTAGAGTGCAATTATATTTATATAGTGGTATTAAAAATAATTAATAGTAACTTTGGACTTATCAAGAGTTGATAGAAAAGCCCAAGGCCCATTAGAGCAAGTGTCTTATTGGTCCCTTTAGGTCTCATTCCAAGCCACACACTAAAGCCCAATTGGAAAGGCCTAATAGGCCGGCCCAACTAGATAATCAGTTAGTTATAAAAAGAGAAACATACATAATTTATTATAAGGGAAAAAAGAGACATCATTGTGAAGTGGTGTGTATGTGTGAGTGAAGCCATTCAATTATTCTCCCTTGGAAACTGATTGAGAGACTACACTTCTTGGGCATAAAGTGGAATTGGAGTGAAGATTAAAAGTGTTCCCAAGTACTTCTAATCTTTTGTTTTGAATTTCACCGCACCAAGGTATGCTATCTCGTTCTTAAATTCTGAAATTTACATAGTGCATGTTATCAATCATGAATGAAATAGATCCATGTTTGTTGCTTCCGCTGTGTGTTTTGTATGAGATACAAAACTAGATTTTTCAACAATTGGTATCAGAGCCAAGTTCTTCATTTCTTGATTGTATAACATGTGATTGTTTTTAGAATTTAAGAAAACCGTTTTTTGTCTGCAGTAAAATTTTCTGCATTATTGTGTCCTTGAATGTGTTCTTTTGTGTAGACATGGTTTGATAATCATGGTTTTATGAATTTTTGTTGTTAGCGTTGGAATTCATATGGCATGATTCATTTATATATGTGATATATTGATTGAAATTTATGGCCAAGGATTGATTGTTATTCAATGAAGCCGTGTCTTCATTGAAATAGTCAAGCGGTGCAATAACTTATTCACGCACATGGCAGTTAAGGGTTGCATGGTTTCCATATTATAAGCATGTAGTGGAAGGCTTTAAAGGCTTAAAGGCTTAAATATATAGATTGCTTTAAAGGCTTATATAAAGCCTCCATTTGTATATTATATATTATCAATGATATATTGTGGCTTGGATGCATGCCATTGAATCCGAATAACTGCCATGTGCGAAGGCTTGCATGACTTGACATATTCACGCAATATAAGCATTGCTTGGCAATATAAGCATTGTGTGAAACAAATGGTTGCATTGCTTGGCAATATAAGCATTGCTCCAATCCGTATATATAAAAGTTGCATAAGGATTTATCCAATCTATATATATATATATATATATTAAGGTTTCAATCCATATATAATATAATATAATATATATTAACGCTAGGATTAAAGTTGTTGTTTAATGAAATTTATTCCTAATGAGATTAGGATTATGTTTTCAAGGTGTCTAGCGTTATTATGGTTCTTGATCTTAAAAACCTTTAATTTAAAATATCTAGTGGGAGAGAGATACAATGGTTGGATCTCACAGTCTCCATTATCGGTTCATAGTAGTGTGGGTAAACACCTTGTCTTGGCGTATATGCCTCACGATCCCAAAGGAGGGTGTTTACTTCATAGTACTACAAGATTGAACTTACCCGTTTGAAGTAGTGTGGACAAACACCTCGTCTTGGCGCATATGCCTCGCAATCCCAAAGGAGGGTGTTTTTGTTCCATGGTACTACAAGTTTAAACAATATAAAGGGAGATGAAATGTGGTTACACATGATTCTAGATAATGGTGTACACTAGACTAAGTGTAATGTTAGCCTCCCAAAGGAGCTATGTCATTATTACTTAGAGGCTAAAGGCAAAACGGCATATTATTATTATTATTTTTTTTTGTAAGAGTTACCATGATAGCATTAATAATGAGAATGTTTCTCAACCACTTAATGTGTTTATAATAAACTTGCTACAAAGGAATTATAGACATGGATTGGGTTGTCGATGCATATATTATTTTATGGTTTTATTAAGGTTCCATATTATATGCTTATATGCTAAATTAATAATGTCTAGTTTACTTATTATATTCATGTTTATTTTTTTCAAATTTAAATCATGGCATCATTTAGCCCACTTGTTGCTATTCTTAATCAAAACAAACTGACTGGATCCAACTATGTTGACTGGAAAAGAAATTTGGACATTGTTCTTACTATTAAAAAGCACAAATATATGCTTACTCAACCATGTCCTAGCTTTCCATCATTAGATGCTCCTCTTGAGGAAAAACAACGATATGATCGTTGGCAGAAATCTAATGAGATAGCCAAGTGCTATATCCTAGCATCTATTTCAAATGTTCTACAACATCAAATGCAGGATGTAGAACTAGGTTCGGACATTATGCTAAGTTTGAAGGAGATGTTTGGTGAGCAAGGTCGTTCTGCAAGGCAAGAAACTATGAGGCAAATTTATAATACCAAAATGGCTGAAGGTACTTCAGTGAGGGAGCATTGTCTAAGGATGATCTCTAATATGAATACATTGGAAGTTTTAGGTGCCGATATTGATGGAGAATCCCAAGTGGATATGTTACTCCAGTCACTACCAGAATCATTCAAGGAATTCAGGCTTAACTATAACATGAACAAAAAGGTTTATAAATTGTCTGAGTTGATGAATGAGTTGGTAGTGGCAGAAGGCATCCTCGGTACTTCTAGTATTGATGCCAATATGGCTGAAGCTTCTACTTCTCAACCTAAGTAGAAAGGCAAGGGTAAAAAGAAGAAGAAGAAGAAGGACTTCACCAAAAGAGATGGTAAACAAGTTTCCTTAGGAGTTACCAACAAAGGAAAGAGAACCAAAGGAAAGTGTTTCCATTGTGGTGAGAAAGGACATTGGAAGAGGAATTGTCCAATATTTAAGGCTGATATGAATAAAGGTACAAAAAGTACATTCCTTCTTGAAATATGTTTGGTACAGAATCCCACGGATTCCTGGTGTGTGGATTCAGGTTGTACTAATCATATCTGCAATACTTTGCAGGGGTTCCAAGAGACCAGAAAGTTGAATTAAGGGGAATTGTTTCTTACTTTGGCTGATGGGAGCAAAATACCAGTTGTAGCTGTTGGAGTGTTTAATTTATGCTTTGAGTCTAGGATTTTAATATTGGAAGACTGTTTGTATGTACCTAATGTTCGTAGGAATTTAATTTTTGCAACTTATTTAGGTAAACAAGGATATTATGTTATCCTAAAAGAAAATGTTGTAATAAAGAAGGATAAAATGTTTATCTGTTCTAACAATATTGTGGATGGTCTTTATATTTTAATTCCTGACAAGCATGAATTATACAATTCCGAATTAGATAGTAGCTCTCATGTAAAATCATTAAGAGAAAGTTTCCTTCTACTAGTGATGCATATCTATGGCACTTGCGTTTAGGTCATATTAATTCAAATTGGATTCAAAGACTAATCAAAGATGCACTTTTACGGCCCATGGACTTTGATGGATTTCCAGTTTGTGAATCTTGTTTGGAAGGTAAAATGACCAAACGACCTTTTAATGCAAAAGGTAAAAGAGCCCAAGAGTTGCTTGAATTAGTTCATACAGATGTATGTGGTCCTATGTCAACCCAAGCAAAAGAAGGTTATGAGTACTTCATCACTTTTACGGACGATTACTCAAGATATGGTTATGTGTACCTAATGAGACGGAAGTCCGAAGCCTTTGAAAAGTTCAAAGAGTTTAAGGTTGAAGTTGAAAATCAATTAGGTAAACGCATAAAGGCCATTCGATCTGATCGAGGTGGCGAATACCTTCTTGGGGTTTTCAAGGATTATCTAATTCAAAATGGGATTGTCTTCCAATTGACTGCACCTGGAACTCCCCAACAAAATGGTGTAGCGAAAAGAAGAAATAGGACTCTTTTCGAAATGGTTAGGTCCATGATGATTTATTCAACTTTACCAATTTCCTTTTGGGGATATGCACTAAAAACTGCTATGCATATTTTGAAATTAGGTCCATCAAAATTTGTTCCCAACACTCCTAAGGAATATGGAGTGGGCACAAGCCTAGTATGAAATATCTCCACATTTAGGGATGTCCAGCACATGTGTTGAAAGGGAAGTCTGATAAGTTGGAAGCTAAAACGGAACTATGCATGTTTTTAGGGTATTCAAAGGAAACCAAGGGTTATTTATTCTATAATCATAAGGATAACAAAGTGTTTGTTAGCACCCATGCCAAATTTTTGGAAGAAAATTATGTGAATAATTTTAATCCTAGAAGTAAAGTTGTATTAGCTGAATTAGATGAACCTGTAATTGAACAACCAATGGATAAAACTAGGAATGATGTGACTGTATTGGATACACCACAAGACATTACTCATAAGATGACTAGTACACAAGTGCCTCGTTGTAGTGGGAGAATTGTTCGGCCACCTATAAGATTTATAGGTTTGGGAGAAGCTTATGAAGCTATCCCAAAGACTGAATTGGATCCCTACACTTATGAGGAGGCAATGAATGATATAGATACACATCATTGGGTGCAAGCTATGAAATCTGAATTGGATTCTATGTATTTCAATCAAATGTGGGATCTTGTAAAGGCTCCTAATGGCATTAAACCTGTTGATTGCAAATGGGATTACAAGAGGAAGAGAGGGATAGACGGAAAGGTTGAAACCTTTAAACCAAGACTAGTGGCAAAAGGGTATACACAAAAAGAAGGTATTGATTATGATGAAACCTTTTCGCCAGTAGCCATGCTTAAATCTATCAGAATTCTCTTATCTATTGCTGCTCATTATGATTATGAGATTTGGCAAATGGAAGACTACATTTCTTAATGGCAATCTCGAAGAAGAAATTTATATGATGCAACTGGAAGGTTTCATAGCAAAGAACCAAGAGCATATGGTATGCAACTTGAAAAGGTCCATTTATGGACTTAAGCAAGCATCTAGGTTATGGAACATCAGATTTGATCAAGCAATCAAATTATTTGGTTTTGAACAAAATCATGATGAACTATGTGTGTACAAAAGACATCAAGATAAAGTAATAATGTTCCTAGTGCTTTATGTTGATGATATTCTACTCATTGGAAATGATGTAGGGGTAATGTCATCGGTAAAGGTTTGGTTGTCAAGCCAATTTGAAATGAAGGACTTGGGTGAAGCTAACTTTATTCTAGGGATTAAGCTTTGGCGAGATCACAAGAATAAGATGTTAGGTTTATCACAAACTGGGTATATAGATAAGGTTCTAGGACGATTTAGCATGCAAAACTCCAAGAAAGGATTACTTCCTTTTAGACATGGAGTTCCTCTGTCTAATGACCAAAGGCCTAAGATTCTAGAGGAAGAACATATGATGAGACAAGTTCCTTATGCTTCTACTATGGGAAGTCTCATGTATGCCATGCTATATACTAGACTGGATATCTATAGTTCAGTTGGCATGGTCAGCCGATATCAATTAAATCCAGGACTTAAACATTGGCAAGCTATAAAGCATATTCTCAAGTATCTACGGAGAACAAGAGATTATATGCTTGTTTACCATAGTGAGGATTTGATTCTAATTGGTTATACAGATTCATATTTTCAGTCAGATCTTGATTTCAGAAAGTACACTTCAGGTTGTGTGTTCATCTTGGGAGATGGAGCCATTAGTTGGAGGAGTGTTAAGCAATCTTGTATTGTGGACTCCACCATGGAAGTTGAATATGTTGCTGCTTGTGAAGTGGTAAAGGAAGCTGTTCAGCTCAAGAAATTCCTTTTTGATCTTGGTGTTATGATAACGGAGCAGGTTCCCATCACATTGTTTTTTGACAATAATGGAGCGGTTGCACAATCCAAGGATCCAAGGAATCACAAGAAAGGAAAGCACATTGAGAGAAAGCACCACATTATTCAAGACTTTGTTGCTCGAGTAGATGTAGTAGTAGGAAAGATTGATAGTGCAAGTAATCTAGCGGACCCCTTTACCAAAACCTTGCCACAAAGGTCTTTTGAGTCACATTTGAAGGGAATGGGAGTTAGATTAGTGCACAATAGTCTTTAGGGCAAGTGGAAGATTGTTAGGATATGTGCCCTTAAATCCTATTGTATGATGCTATGTATGACATTATGTGTGACATAATGTTATGATTAATAAAGTTGTTTTATTATTATCTAAAATAATGGTAACATGAATATTTGGACATTACCATATAGTTCATGAGATGCGTAGTATGTGATTTATGTGATTTAGTCACAGAAGATATAAATCACAAGTTCTTTGTAAACTCAGAATTATAGTTAGTAGTCAGTGATGAAATTGGGCATTTCATCTACGAAGACTATAGCATATCAACTAAGATGATTTGTCCTGATCATGGAAGTGGAGACTTCTAGTTGATATGTTTTAAGAGTTAAGACATATTGAACTGGACCGCTGTGAGATTTATTATTCTTCTAATGACTGTCAAATGAATAATAAATCTTACGACTTCTATTTGCATAAACTTTTAATCCTGAGAGAATAATGGACCTGATCATGAGATGTAGGTTGCTTTGATATATCAGGACTGAGATCTAAAGTCACGATCAAAACCTCAGTATGTTGGGCAGCCATTTTTAGTGTTGATAGAACATATATTCTCAAGATGGAATTCATGATCTCTTAACGGAGACATAAAATATTCATTTGAGATAAGTTTAATGGGTTTAATTATTCAGAGTGTTAGACCTAACCACTTTAGTAAAGAGATACTAAAGTATATATTTATGAAATTGAATTTCATAAATACATGACGAATAACTTAAAGAATTAAACTGGGTACTCAAGGATTAAGATGTAGTAATTTTAAAGTGGCAATCTATATTCATGACTTTGTATTACTACGAATATTTTATGAAGGGGTTGCATGTATAATAAAGTCTTGGGATATAATTTATTAATAAGGCCTAGAGTGCAATTATATTTATGTAGTGGTATTAAATATAATTAATGGTAACTTTGGGCTTGTCAAGAGTTGATAGAAAATCCTAAGGCCCATTGGAGCTAGTGTCTTATTAGTCCCTTTTGGTCCCACTCCAGGCCACACACTAGAGCCCAGTTGAAAAGGCCCAATAGGCTAGCCCAATTAGATAATCAATTAGTTATAAAGGGAGAAACATACAAAATTTTTCATAAAAAAAAAAAAAGACATCATTGTGAAGTGGTGTGTATGTGCGAGTGAAGCCACTCAATTATTCTCCCTTGGAAACTGATTGGGAGACCACACTTCTTGGGCGTAAAGTGGAATTGGAGTGAAGATTAAAAGTGTTCCTAATACTTGTAATTTTTTTTTTTTTGAATTTCACCGCACCAAAGTATGCTATCTCGTTCTTAAATTTTGAAATTTACATAATGCATGTTATAAATCATGAATGAATAGATCCATTTTGTTACTTTCGATGTGTGTTTTGTATGAGATACAAAACCTGTTTTTCTCAACAATTGGTATTAAAACCAGGTTTTCATATCATGATTGTATAACATATGATTTGATTTTAGAATAAAAGAAAAATGGTTTCTTAATGATATTGGGTTCACACCAAGGATGTATATTCTCTTGGTTTATTCGTAATGGCCTATAACTATTAATTATTGTTGCTTTGATATATCAGGAGTGAGATCCAAAGTAATCGGTCAAAACCTCAGTATGTTGGGTAGCCACATTTAGTGTTGATGGAACATATATTCTCAAGATGGAATTCATAGTCTCTTAACGGAGATATAAAATATTCCCTTGAGATAAGTTTAATTGGTTTAGTTATTCAGAGAGTTAGGCCTAACCACTTTAGTAAGACTAAAATATATATTTATGAAATTAGATTTCATAAATATATGATGAATAACTTTAAAATGATTAAACCGGGTACTCAAGGATTAAGATGTAGTAATTTACAAAGTGGCTGTCTACATTCATGACTTTGTATTACTACGAATATTTTATGAAGGTGTTGCATGTGCAATAAAGTCTTAGGAAATAATTTATTGAGAAGGCCTAGAGTGCAATTATATTTATATAGTGATATGAAATATAATTAATGGTAACTTTGGACTAGTCAAGAGTTGACAAAAAAGCCCAAGGCCCATTGGAGTTAGTGTCTTATTTGTTCCCTTTTGGTCCCACTCCAAGCCACATACTAAAGCCCAATTGGGAAGGCCTAAAAGGCTAGCCCAATTAGAAAATTAGTTATGTGGAGAGAAACATACAGAATTTTTATTAAGAGGAAATGGTTTGTATGTTGAAAAAAGATACTTCTTCATATTCTCTCTAGAACAAACACATAGAACTGATTAAGAGAACACACATCTTGGGCATCAAGTGGAATTGGAGTGAAGATTAAAAGTTTTCCCAAGTTCTTGTCATCTTCATTTTTGAAATTCACCATACCAAGGTACACTCTCTTGATTCTACATTCTAAAACTTACATAGTGCATGTTATCAATTACGAATGAAGTAGATTCGTTAATTTTCCGCTGCGTATGTTTTGTATGCGATACAAATATGCATTTTTCCATTAAATGGTATCAGAGCGATCTTCATTTCAAATTTGAATAACATGTTTTGTGCGTTTTGGAATTAGAGATAATAGTTTCATGTTATTAGAAGATTATACATTTAATTTTCTACATGGTTGTAAAAACTATGTTTTTGATAAAAATTGATATTGATGTTATGATGTTGTTTAAATTTGAATTTAAGTACGTTAAATTGATCTTTAAGGCTATAGCATCAATGGAATTCAGTTGAGATATCAATCTCTATCTATCATGTTCATATGATGGTTGTTTATTCATGCAAAAATGTTGAAAACTGCCTTAGAAATTTTCTGGAAATTCGAGTTTTACGAGTTTCGATTGATCGAAATTTACTTTCGATCGATCGAGTAAAACAGTGACCAATCTTTTTGAATCAATTGATATTCGATTACTAGTCGATTGATCAAATTTTCTTTTCGATCAATCTAGAAGCAATCGAGCATCAATTGAACTAGGCAGATGGTCAAGTTCGAATTTTTTAATTTTTTCGACCGATCGAGGGGCACATTCGACCGATCGAAAGAAGGAAAATCTGAAATTTTTCTAAGTGTTTTCAAACTTAAAAGTGCAAGGCTATGTGTAATCAGATTATGCATGTTTTATAATTTAAAAACCATTATTTTAAAAGATCTAGTGGGAGAGTGATGCAAGGGTTGGATCTCACAGCCTCCATTGTCGGTTTATAGTAGTATGGTTAAGCACCTCGCCTTGGCGTATATGCCTTACTCCCTTCGGAGGGTGTTTAATTGATGGTACTATAGGTTAAACTTCTTAAAGATAGATGAAGTGTGTTTTTACATCGAGAACAACCACGCTTCTGTGGAGTTACTTGGTGACTCACATTGATTCTAGGCAATGGTATACACTAGACTAAGTATGATGTTAACCTCCCTTCGGAGCTATGGCATTATTACTTAGAGGCTTACGGAAAAGCGGCAAATTATTTTTGTTTGGTAAGAGTTACCATGATAGCATTAATAATGAGAATAATTCTCGCTTAATCATAGTGATTTCTATGACCTCGCTTCCAAGGAATATTGATTACGGGATAGAGTTGTCGTTGCATATATTATAATATGGTTTTATTAAGGTTCTATACTATATGTTTATATGCTAAATTGATAATGTCCAGTTTACTTATTATATTCATGTTTATTATTTTCAGATTTGAACATGGCATCATTTAGCACACTTGTTACCATTCTTAATCAAAACAAACTGACTGGATTTAATTATGTTGACTGGAAAAGAAATTTGGACATAGTTCTTACTGCAGAAGAGCACAAATATGTGCTTACTCAACCTTGTCCTAGCTTTCCTTCATTAGATGCTCCTTCTGAGGAAAAATAGCTATATGATCGTTGGAAGAAATCTAATGAAATGGCCAAGTGTTACATCCTAGCGTCCACCTCAAATGTTCTACAACATCAAATGCAGGATGTAGAACTAGCTTTGGACATTATGCTAAGTTTGAAGGAGATGTTTGGTGAGCAAGGTCGTTTTGCAAGGCAAGAAACCATGAGACAAATTTATAATACCAAAATGGCTGAAGGTAGTTCAGTGAGGGAAGATTGTCTTACAATGATCTCTAATCTGAATACATTGGAGGTTTTAGGTGCCGATATTGATGGAGAATCCCAAGTGGATATGATACTCCAGTCACTACTGGAATCATTCAAGAAATTCAGACTCAATTATAATAGGAACAAAAAGATTTATTCGTTGTCTGAATTAATGAATGAGTTGGTAGCGGCGGAAGGCATCTTTGGTACTTCTAATGTTAGTCTTGAAGCCAATGTGGGTGAAGCTTCTACTTCTCAACCTAAGTCGAAAGGCAAGGGTAAGAAGAAGAAGAAGAAGAAGGACTTCACTAAGCAAGAGGGTAAGCAAATTGCCTTAGGAGTTGCTGACAAGGGAAAGAAAATCAAAGGAAAGTGTTTCCATTGTGGTAACAAAGGACATTGGAAGAGGAATTGTCCAAAGTTCAAGGCTGCCAATAAGGGTATGAAAAGTTCATTCCTCCTTGAAATATGTTTAGTACAAAATCCCATGGATTCTTGGTGTGTGGATTCAGGTTGTACTAATCATATCTGCAATTCTTTGCAGGGGTTTGAGGAGACCAAAAGACTTATTGAAGGAAAATTGTTTCTAACCTTGGCCGATGGGAGTATGATTCCGGTTGTAGCTATTGGAGTGTTTAATTTATGATTTGAGTCTAGGGATTCAATATTGGAAGAATGTTTGTATATACCTAATGTTTGGGTAAAAATGGATATTGTGTTAGCCTTAAAGATAATGTTGTAATAAAGAATGATAAAATATTTATCTGTTCTGGAAATATTGTGGATGGTCTTTATATTTTAACTCCTAATAAGCATGAATTATACAATTCTGAATTAGATAATAACTCTCATGTAAAATCATTAAAGAGAAAGTTTCTTTCTACTAATGATGCATATCTTTGGCAATTGCGTTTAGGTCATATTAATCCAAATAGAATTCAATGACTGATCAAAGATGGTCTCTTAGAGCCATTGGACTTTGATGAATTTCCAGTTTGTGAATCTTGTTTGGAAGGCAAAATGACCAAGTGACTTTTTAATGCAAAAGGTAGAAGAGCCAAAGAATTGCTTGAATTAGTTCATACGGATGTTTGTGGTCCTAGGTCAACCCAAGCAAAAGGAGGTTTTGAGTACTTCATCACTTTCACCAATGATTACTCAAGATATAGTTATGTGTACCTAATGAGATGAAAGTCTGAAGCCTTTGAAAAGTTCAAAGAGTTTAGGGCTGAAGTTGAGAATCAATTGGGTAAACACATAAAGGTCATTCGATCTAATCATGGTAGCGAATACCTTCTTGAGGATTTCAAGGATTACTTGAATGAAAATAGGATTGTATCCTAATTGACTACACCTGGAACTCCCCAACAAAATGGTGTAGCAAAAAGAAGGAATATGATTCTTTTAGAAATGGTTAGGTCCATGATGAGTTACTCAACTTTACCTATTTCTTTTTGTAATTATGCCTTAGATACAACAATACATCTTTTGAATTTAGTTCCATCAAAATCTGTTCCCAAAACACCCATGGAATTGTGGAGTGGGCGTAAGCCTAGCATGAAATATCTCCACATTTGGGGTTGTCCGGCACATGTGTTAAAAGGGAAACCTGATAAGTTGGAACCAAAATCGGAAGTGTGTTTGCTTGTGGGTTATCCAAAAGAAACTAGGGGTTATTTATTCTATAGTCGTAAAGATAACAAAGTTTTTATTAGTACAAATGCAAAATTCTTAGAAAATGATTATATAAATAATTTTACTCCTAGAAGTAGAGTTGTTTTGGCTGAAATGAATGAATTTGTAAATAAAAAACCAATGGATGTAACTAGGGATGAAGTGGTTGTATTGGATACACCACAAAATACTACTCATGAGATGTCTAGTACACAGGTGTCCCGTCGTAGTGGGAGAATTGTTCGACCTCCTATAAGATTCATAGGTTTGGGAGAAACTTATAAAGCTATCTCAGAAGAGGCTGAATCAAATCCCTACACTTATGAAGAGGCAATGAATGATATAGATGCACATCATTGGGTCTAAGCTATGAAATCTGAATTAGATTCCATGTATTCCAATCAAGTTTGGAATCTTGTAAAGGCGCCTAATGGCATTAAACCTGTTGGTTGCAAATGGGTTTACAAGAGGAAGAGAGGGGTAGATGGAAAGGTTGAAACCTTTAAAGCAAGGCTAGTGGCAAAAGGGTATACTAAAAAAGAAGGTATTGATTATGAGGAAACCTTCTCACCAATAGCAATGCTTAAATCTATCAAAATTCTCTTATTTATTGCTGCTCATTATGATTATGAGATTTGGCAAATGGATGTCAAGACTACATTTTTTAATGGCAATCTTGATGAGGAAATCTATATGATGCAACTAGAAGTTTTCATAGCAAAGAACCAAGAGCATATGGTACGCAAGTTGAAAAGGTCCTTTTATGGATTTAAGCAAGCATCTAGGTCATGGAACATCAGATTTGATCAAGCAATCAAGTCATTTGGTTTTGAACAAAATCTTGATGAACCATGTGTTTACAAAAGACATCAAGACAAAGTAGTAATGTTCCTATTGCTTTATGTTGATGATATTCTACTTATTGAAAATGATGTAGGGGTAATGTCATAAGTAAAGGTTTGGTTGTCAAGCCAATTTGATATGAAGGACTTGGGTGAGTCTAACTTTATTCTGGGGATCAAGCTTTAGCGAGATCGCAAGAATAAAATGTTAGGCTTATCACAAGCTGGAAATATAGATAAGGTTCTTGAATGGTTTAGTATGCAAAACTCTAAGAAAGGATTACTTCCTTTCAGATATGGAGTGTATGCCATGCTTTGTACTGGACCGGATATCTGTTTTTCAGTTGGCATGGTCAGCCGATATCAATCAAATCCAGGACCACAACATTGGCAAACTGTAAAGCATATTCTCAAGTATCTACGGAGAACGAGAGATTATATGCTTGTTTACCGTTGTGAGGATTTGATTCCCATTGGCTATACAGATTCAGACTTTCAATCAGATCTAGATTTCAGAAAGTCCACGTCAGGATGTGTATTCACCTTGGGAGGTGGAGCCATAAGTTGGAGGAGTGTTAAGAAATCTTGTATTGCGAACTCCACTATGGAAGCTGAATATGTTGCTGCTTGTGAGGTGGCAAAGGAAGCTGTTTGGCTCAAGAAATTCCTTTCTGATCTTGGTGTAGTGAGAATGGAGCAAGTTCCTATCACATTGTTTTGTGACAATAGTGGAGTGGTTGCACAATCCAAAGATCCAAGGAATCACAAGAAAGGAAAGCACATTGAGAGAAAGTACCACATCATTCGAGACATTGTTGCTCGTGGAGATGTGGTGGTAGCAAAGATTGAAAGTGCAAATAATCTAGCAGATCCCTTTACCAAAGTCTTGCCTCAAAGGACCTTCGAGTCACATTTGGAGGGAATGGGAGTTAGATTAGTGCGCAATAGTCTTTAGGGCAAGTGGGAGATTGTTAGGATATGTGCCCTTAAATCCTATTGTATGATGCTATGTGTGATATTATGCATGAGATTATGTGAGAAATCATGTATGACTTAATATTGTGTTTAATAAAGTTGTTTTATTCTTATCTAAAATAATGGTAACATGAATATTCGGACATTATCAAATAGTCCATGAGATGCATATTATGTGATTTATATGATTTAGTCACAGAAGATATAGATCACAAGTTCTTTGGTTCGTAGTCGGTGATGAAATTGGGCATTTCATCTGCGAAGACTATAACATATTAACTACGATGATTTGTCTTGATCATGGAAGTGGTGACTTCTAGTTAATATGCTGATATGTTTTAAGAGTTAAGACATATTGAACTGGACCGTTGTAAGATTTATTATTCTCCTAACGACTGTCAATTGAATAATAAATCTCACGACTTGTATTCACATGAACTCTTAATCCTGAGAGAATAATGGACCTGATCATGAAATGTAGGTTGCTTTGATATATCAGGAGTGAGATCTAAAGTAATGGTCAAAACCTCAGTATGTTGGGCAGCCACATTTAGTGTTGATGGAACATATATTCTTAAGATGGAATTCATAGTCTCTTAACGGAGATATAAAATATTCCCTTAAGATAAGTTTAATGGGTTCGGTTATTCAGAGAGTTAGGCCTAACCACTTTAGTAAGACTAAAGTATATATTTATGAAATTGGATTTTATAAATATATGGTGAATAACTTAAAAGGATTAAACCGAGTACTCAAGGATTAAGATGTATTAATTCACAAAGTGGCAGTCTATATTCATGACTTTGTATTACTACGAATATTTTATGAAGGGGTTGCATGTATAATAAAGTCTTGGGATATAATTTATTAATGAGGCCTAGAGTGCAATTATATTTATATAGTGGTATTAAATATAATTAATGGTAACTTTGGACTTGTCAAGAGTTGACAGAAAAGCCCGAGGCCCATTGGAGCTAGTGTCTTATTTGTTCCCTTTTGGTCCCACTCCAAGCCACACATTAAAGCCCAATTGGGAATGCCCAAAAGGCTAGCCCAATTAGATAATCAGTTATGTGGAGAGAAACATACAGAATTTTATATAGAATGAAATGGTTTGTATGTGAATGGTGATAAAAATAAGGAAGAGAGACACTTTTTCATGTTCTCTCTAGAAAACATAGAACTGATTGAGAGACCACACATCTTGGGCATCAAGTGGAATTGGAGTGAAGATTGAAAGTCTTCCCGAGCACTTCTTCATTCGGTTTTGAATTTCACCGCATCAAGGTACACTCTCTTGTTCTTATATTCTGAAACCTACATAGTGCATGTTATCAATTGCGAATGAAGTAGATCCGTTTATTTTCCGCTGCGTATGTTTTGTATGCGATACAAACATATATATTACCCAACACTACAGCATCAAATGCAGGATGTAGAACTAGCTTCGGATATTATGCTAAGTTTGAAGAAGATGTTTGATGAGTAAGGCCGTTTTGCAAGGCAAGAAATCATGAGGCAAATTTATAATACCAAAATGGCTGAAGGTAGTTCAGTGAGAGAGCATTGTCTTACAATTATCTCTAATCTGAATACATTAGAGGTTTTAGGTGCCGATATTGATGGAGAATCCCAAGTGGATATGATACTCCAGTCACTACTGGAATCATTCAAGGAATTTAGACTTAATTATAACATGAACAAAAAGATTTATTCTTTGTCTAAATTAATGAATGAGTTGGTAGCGGTGGAAGGCATCCTTGGTACTTCTAGTGTTGAAGCCAATGTGGGTGAAGCTTCTACTTCTCAACCTAAATCGAAAGGCAAGGTTAAGAAGAAGAAGAAGAAGGACTTCACTAAGCAAGAGGGTAAACAAATTGCCTTAGGAGTTGTCGACAAAGGAAAGAAGCTGAAAGGAAAATGTTTCCATTGTGGTGAGAAAGGACATTGGAAAAGGAATTGTCCAAAATTGAAGGCTGCCAATAAGGGTATGAAAGTTTCATTCCTTCTCGAAATATGTTTAGTACAAAATCTCATGGATTCTTGGTGTGTGGATTTAGGTTGTACTAATTATATCTGCAATTCTTTGTAGAGGTTCTAGGAGACCAGAAGGCTTAAAGAAGGGGAGTTGTTTCTTACTTTGGCTGATGGGAGCAGGATTCCAGTTGTAGCTATTGGTGTTTATAATTTATGTTTTGAGTCAAGGGTTTTAATATTAGATGACTGTTTGTATGTACCTAATGTTCGTAGGAATTTAATTTCTGCAACTTATTTGGGTAAAAATGGATATTGTGTTATCCTTAAAGACAATGTTGTAACAAAGAAGGGTAAAGTATTTATCTGTTCTGGCAATATTGTGGATGGTCTTTATATTTTAACTCCTGATAAGCATGAATTATATAATTCTGAATTAGATAATGGCTCACATGTAAAATCATTACAGAGAAAGTTTCCTTCTACTAATGATGCATATCTTTGGCACTTGCATTTGGGTCATATTAATCCAAACAGAATTCAAAGACTTATCAAAGATGGTCTCTTAGAGCCATTGGCCTTTGATGAATTTCCAGTTTGTGAATCTTATTTGGAAGGCAAAATGACCAAGCGACCTTTTAATGCAAAAGGTAGAAGAGCCCAAGAGTTGCTTGAATTAGTTCATACGGATGTATGTGGTCCTATGTCAACCTAAGCAAAAGGAGGCCATGAGTACGTCATCACTTTTACCGATGATTACTCAAGATATGGTTATGTGTACCTAATGAGACAGAAGTCCTGAGCCTTTGAAAAGGTCAAAGAGTTTAGGGCTGAAGTTAAGAATCAATTGGGTAAACGCATAAAGGCCATTCGATCTGATCGTGGTGGTGAGTACCTTCTTGGGGATTTCAAGGTTTACTTAACTCAAAATGGGATTGTATCCCAATTGACTGCAACTGGAACTCCCCAACAAAATGGTGTAGCAGAAAGAAGGAATAGAACTCTTTTAGAAATGGTTAGGTTCATGATGAGTTACTCAACTTTACCAGTTTCTTTTTGGGGATATGCACTAAAAACTGCAATGCATATTTTGAATTTAGTTCCATCAAAATCTGTTCCCAACACGTCTATGGAATTGTGGAATGGGCACAAGCCTAGTATGAAATATCTCCACATTTGGGGATGACTAGCACATGTGTTGAAAGGGAAGTCTGATAAGTTAGAAGCTAAAACGGAAGTATGCAAGTTTTTAGGATATTCAAAGGAAACCAAGGGTTATTTATTCTATAATCATAAGGATAACAAAGTGTTTGTTAGCACCCATGCTAAATTTTTGGAAGATGATTATGTGAATAATTTTAATCTTAGAAGTAAAGTTGTCTTGGTTGAAATGAATGAACCTGTAAATGAACAACCAATGGTAAAAACTAGGGATGATGTGGCTGTATTGGATACAACACAAGATACTACTTATGAGATGTCTAGTACATAGGTGCCTCGTCGTAGTGGGAGATATGTTAGGCCATCTATAAGATTCATAGGTCTCGGAGAGACTTACAAAGCTATCTCAGATGAGGCAGAAACTGATCCTTACACTTATGAAGAAGCAATGAATGATATAGATGCACATTATTGGGTCCAAGCTATGAAATCAGAATTAGATTCCATGTATTCCAATCAAGTTTGGGATCTTGTAAAGGCGCCTAACAACATTAAACTTGTTGGTTGCAAATGGGTTTACAAGAGGAAGAGAAGGACAAATGGAAAGGTTGAAACCTTTAAAGCAAGGCTAGTGGCGAAAGGGTATACTCAAAAAGAAGGTATTGATTATGAAGAAACCTTTTCACCAGAAGCATTGCTTAAATCTATCAGAATTCTCTTATCTATTGCTGCTCATTATGATTATAAGATTTGGCAAATGGATGTCAAGACTGCATTTCTCAACGGCAATCTTGAAGAGGAAATCTATATGAAGCAACTAGAAGGTTTCATAGTAAGGAACCAAGAGCATATGGTATGCAAGTTGAAAAGGTCCATTTATGGACTTAAGCAAGCATCTAGGCCATGGAACATCAAATTTGATCAAGAAATCAAGTCATTTGGTTTTGAACAAAATCTTGATGAACCATGTGTGTACAAAAGACATCAAGATAAAGTAGTAAAGTTCCTAGTGCTTTATGTTGATGATATTCTACTCATTGGAAATGATGTAGGGGTCATGTCATCAGTAAAGGTTTGGTTGTCAAGCCAATTTGATATGAAGGACTTGGGTGAGGCTAACTTTATTCTAGGGATCAAGCTTTGGTGAGATCGCAAGAATAAGATGTTAGGCTTATCACAAGCTGGATATATAGATAAGGTTTTAGAACGGTTTAGCATTCAAAACTCCAAGAAAGGATTACATCCTTTAAGACATGGAGTTCCTCTGTCTGATAACCAAAGGCCTAAGACACAAGAGGAAGAAAATATGATGAGACAAGTTCCTTGGTCTTTTGCAGTAGGAAGTCTCATGTATGCCATGCTTTGTACTAGACTAGATATTTGTTATTTAGTTGGCATGGTCAGCCGATATCAATCTGTTAGGTTCTAAGAATTAGGAACTAATGTATTTAGAACTTCAATTTGTATGTTGGCAAACCATGATCAAAACAATGTTTAGTCGTGTGTTAGACTTGCTCAAAGTATGGGTCTTAATGTAAAGTTGGAATCGAGTTGTTGTGCAGAATTACTGTTAACTTTCTGTCAGACTCGATCGATCGAAAATCGGGCAGATCGTTTTTCTGCAGAATTTTTCAACTCAGCCCTAGTCCATTTAATGTATAGGGTTTTATGTTTTGTCCTAAATATATAAGGGAAAACCCTAGCCACGTTTTTAGAGTTCTGAATGCTGTGGTTGTGAATCTCATTGTGAGATCTAGAGGTGTTTACCTTCACATACACTTAGGGTTTACAAACTTGAGATTCATGTCAAGAGTTGTGTAGATCAATACAGTTGTAGAATCAAAAGAGCACAAAGATATACAAGCAGGTGCGCTTGTGGATTTGCTGAAGAATTCAAGAAAGAAGGAGTCCGTGGATCTCGGAGCTATCATGTGGTCGTGGTAGTAAGTTTCCTACACTTGGGCAGCAATAGGATGTTAGTGGTCTAAGTCGCTATTGTGTAAACTTCGATTCTTTCATAGTGGATTCAGTTTACCTTGAGGATAGCTAGGTCAAATCCTCTCCAGGTTTTTTACCGGTTTGGTTTTCCTGGGTCATCATATCTTTGTGTTATTTATTTTTCCGCTGCTTTGTTGTTTTTGCTTATTTGTGTTAACCTAGTTTTAATTAAATTACCTAAGTTAATCACTTGGCTAATTCACTAGGTTAATCTGTTGGGTTTAAGGGGTCTAAACGAACTGACAAGTGGTATCAGAGCGGGTAGCTTTTGTTTTGATCCTTTGATCTTTTAGCTGATCCTTGACCCCTGTTGTCATGGAACACGGACACTCTCTTGTTGTTCCACCTCACTTTGATGGAAACAACTATGCTTATTGGAAAGTAAGGATGAAAGCATTCCTGAAATCCATTGATGAGAGAGTTTGGAATTTCGTTGAGTACGGATGGGAGAAGCCCACTACTCCTGTGAATGAGTGGCAAACTTCTCAAAAGGAGGCAGCCGCTTTCAATAGCAAAGCTATGAATGCTATTTTTAATGCTGTTTCCATGGAGGAATTTAAGAGAATCTCTAATGTTGAGGTTGCTCATACTGCTTGGAATATCCTCCAGACTGTGCATGAAAGCACAAAGGCAGTTAAGATAAACAAATTGCAGCAATTAACTACTAGATTTGAAAGCATTAGAATGAACGATGATGAATCTTTTGATGAATTCTATGCTAAATTGAATGATATTGTTAATTCTGCTTATAATTTGGGTGAAATCTATGATCAACCTAAAATTGTTAGGAAGATTCTTAGATCTTTGACTGAGGACTTTAGACCCAAAGTGACTACCATCACTGAGAGCAAGGATGTGGACTCCATCCCTGTTGAAGAACTTGTAGGATCTCTTCAGTCCTATGAGTTAGACCTCCCTAAGACTAACAAATCCAAATCAATGGCTCTTAAGTCTGTTGATGATGTTGATGATGGTGGATTTGATGATGAACTTTCTGCTACAGAGATTGCCTATCTTGCCAAGAACTTTAGAAACTTTCTTAGGAACAATAACAGAAGGGCAAAAGGCAAGAACACTGTTGAACCTAGAAATTTTAGGAAGAATGATCCCATTAAAGTCAATAACACTGAAAAACCTAAGGAGAAAGTGGGACAGCCTTCTAATAATTCTTTGGGACAACAATGTTATGGTTGTCAAGGGTATGGTCATTTAAAATCTGAATGTCCTACATACTTGAGGTCTAAGGGTAAAGCTATGGCTGTAACCCTTAATGATGATGGAGTTTCCGACAATGAATCCACTAGTGATGAGGATGAAAACTTCATTGCTTTCACTGCTACTACGGTAGTTAATGAAAGCATGTCTGTTGAAGAGAACCCTTTTGATGGGGAACTCTCTGAGGATGCAGATTTACAGCAAGCCTACAATAAACTTTGCAAAGTTGCTGCAAAGGATGCCATGAATGTTGAGTTAGGCTTGAAGAAAATTGCATCTTTGGAACTTGAAAAGAAAATTTTACTTGTTAAATTGTTTGATGCAAATGAGCTTTTGAATAATGTGAAAACTGAGAACATGCTCTTACTTGATAAAGTTAAATGTTTGGAACTTGATTTATCTGTTGCTAGAGAACAAACTAATAGGACTACAAGCTCCAAACTTGATCACATGCTGAGTATTCAACAGTCTCCTTCTGATAAAACTGGTTTAGGTTATGAGGAAAGTATTTCTGTGCTTGAACCTTCTTCCACTAAATTTGTTCCTTCTTCTGAACCTCCTAAGAGTGAGATTGTCAAACCCTTGGTGAGTGAACCTGTCAAACCTATAAATGTTACTCCACCTAGGAAGATTAGGGTTGATCTTCAAGCTTCTCATTCTAGAGCTTCTACTTCTACTAAGGGCAAATTGCATGATAAGCCTGCATGGGTTTGTCATTTTTGTGGAAAACCTGGACACATTCGTCCAAATTGTTTTAAATTGCAAGCTGCGAAGCGAGCAAATGAAACTAAAGTACCTGTGCCCCAAGCACATGATCCTATGGTACTTATTGGTGAATTGGTAAAGGCATTGAACCTTTATTCCAATCTTGGAGTTGCTCAAAATTCTAATATGAATCATAACTCCAATGCAAGAGTTGCATCTAAAAAGTTTTGGATGCAAAAGGCTCAATCTAATTGAGTCTGTCTGACATGGTCCTTATGCTTCATTGCTCTATCTTTGGTGACCTCTGTTTCTAGGATTTGCATTGCATTACATTCATGCATTTCATTCTAGGATGTTTGTTTCTTTGATATAAAAAAAATAAAAAAATAAAAAAATAAAAAAATAAAAAATAAAAAAATTTTGCAAATTGTGTTTTTTGCTATTTTTTCTTAAATTTGAAGACAAGGTTGGTCAATCAAATTTTGCATATCATGTGAATGTGCCTTGTTTAGCTTTGATGCACTTATTACTATTGCACTGTACTAGCTAAAGTCTTGTTGTGCATGTTGTGTGGGAAGATGCTATATTTGTTGATCACATGATCTTGATCTTGAAGTCTTATGTCTTTGATTGTTGGACTTGAACTTATTGAGAAATGCATAAATAACCATCTCACCACTGTTTATTAGCCAATCATGAACACCTTAGTGCATATCGTAAGATTTTGTGCTCGAGAAAGTGTAGCACATGCACAAAAAGAAAATAAGGTGTAGCCTCTATTAAAATTGGTGTGTACATTATTGGGCTATAATAATCTCACAAATTCATAAAATTGGTGTGTACATTATCCTGGCTTTTATTAAGTTTCTAATCATTTAATTTGAATATTAATTATGAGGCAAATCAAGAAACTTACATGATTGCAAGCTTTTATTCTAGGAGATGTGGGAGTTATAGGATGTAACTCTTTAAGTAAAAGTCTCTTTCAAATTCATGTGATGGATTTTGTAGAAATTGTGATTGATTAATATTATGTATATCACCTCACATGTTTCTCAAGCTTATGCTAGTTGCACACACTACTCAAGTTATTCTTTGCTAAACTGTGTACATGTTATTGTGTGTTTTTTTTTTTTTGGTAAGACCAACCAAGTTTGAGAATTTCTGGAAATTGATGCAGAACATGTTTACTTGTTTGTTTTTTTTTTTTTTTGGTATATTGAAAGAAATTTTTTGCTTTGAGAAATCTGGGTTGAATACATGTGTTTTTGGAAAACATCTCATCTCATACTCATGCATTTTATTTATAAAATCTACTGCTTTGAGGAGTTTTTGATCTAAAAATGTTTGGTTTTTCAAAACTGTGATTTTTCCAGAATTTCGATCGATCGAAACTGATTTTCGACCGATCGAAAATGTTTTAAAATACTCAGAAAACTCTCTGGTTGGCTCGATCGGTCCAAGCTTGTTTTGGATCAATTGAAGGTGTTTTCGACTGATCGAATATAATTTTCGATCAATCGAAAATCGGGATGATAGACTTTTAAAAAGGCTCTTTCTCACGTGTCTTTTCACTTTTCATATCTTTTTCAAAACCTTTTTCTCCCTACCAACCGGTCAAAGCCTTGTTTCTTGGAGATTTTTTCGTTTTCTTCAAATCTTTTTGCATAATCTCTCTCTCCCAAGTCTGGTAAGTCCTTTATGCCCCTCCCTTTGCATTTATTTTCAAGTTTCATGCATTTTTGGGTATTTTCGACATTTAGGATTTTTGTCTTTTTGGGAATGTTTTTGAGTGTTTCTTTCTCAAATTTTTTATGGGTTTTTGTGGGGACACCTTACCTAAGCTCTACATGTGGTTTAATTTGATTATTTTGGTGTTTTGAGGAAAATTTGAAATTCTAGGGCTTGAAATTGAGAAAATTGGGGGTTTTGTTCAATTTGATTGAAATTGATGAAATTGGCTTGTTAGATTGACTAATTTGATCATTATATTGTGTTAATTAACTATTGTGTTGATCAATTTATCAATTTGTTGTGTTTTGAAAACTTGGGTTTTTCAAATTGGGTATTTTTGATAAATATTGTTTGCTCAAGCCAATTTTGTTAATTTGGATCACAATTGAACTTGTCACTGCATTAGTACATGCATCATTTGGTATTCATGCTCATGCATCATATAGATTTGCTATTTTTTCTCTATATTTTATGCCGTGCTAACTTGCAGTCTGCCCTTGGTATTTGTTTTTGCTCTTCTCTTTCTGTGTCTATCTCTTTTCCTTAGCACTATGCCTAGGAAAACTAGAGCCTATAGGACTTCTGATCCTTCTCCTTCTTTTGACACTGAGCGGTTTCCTAGTGAGTCAAACCAAGTCACCTATGAGACTCTGAACCTTAGGCATCATATCTGGGCTGAGCGTAGGGTCTTACTAGATGAGGTAGATCCTGAGGTGCGACGTAACTTTGGGCGTCGGGGTTGGTTACCTTTGCTCGAGTATGAGCATTCTCCTCCTCCTGCCACCTTGATTAGAGAGTTCTATTCGAACCTCTCTATTCATGTCTACGATAACGACACCTTGGTAAAGGTGTGGTTACGTGGTGTGGAGTATCGCATTACCCCTTCAGTAGTGTCTGATGCTCTTGGGGTGCCCATAGTTGACCATCCCGTTTTTCCTTACGAGGAGTCTCCACCCCTTGATGACGTCCTGTCATACATCACTGGGTCTTCTATCCAGTGGGGTTCTGATCCTCGGATCACTTCGGCTGAGCTTTCCGAGCTTCACTCTCTTTTCTTTAGGACAGCGTGTCATTCTTTGTGGCCTATTTCGCATGTCCACACCATCCCTCTTGAGCAATGTGTGTTTTTGTATGCTCTTGTCACTGATGCGCCTATCAGTTTTCCGCATTCGTTTCTTCGTTCTTTGAACGAGGTTCATCGGTCTAGTTCTACGGCTCATGCTTTGTTTTTTCCCGTTTTTATTCATCGGATTCTCCTTTTTCTTGGTTTTGGTGAGTATCCTGCTTCTGAGCCTGTGCATGTCATTGCTCCTATTGGTGCTACCTTTTTAAGGCAAAGGGCTACTCAACTTCGAGCTAGCTCTAAGCGTCCTAGGGTAGAGCCTTCTGGTGTCACTCCACCCCCTTCTTCTTCTACAGATACTCATGCAGCTGGGACGTCTTCTGATCCTGCTGTTGCTGCTGCTGCTGCTGCTGCTGATGTTCCTCCACCGTTTGATGAGGTTTCTGACCTTCGTCGGACGCTTGATACTGTCGTGACCGTTCAGACGGCTCATGGTCAGCTTTTGGTGGACATCCTTGATGAGCTACGTGCGTTACGAGCGGTTTTGGCGAGCTCTCATCATTCTCCTCCGCCTCCTTTTGATGATGAGTGAGTGCCCTTTGGCAATTCGTCACAAAAAGGGGGAGTGCATAGTTCATTTGTATCTAGGAGATTTTGTTGTGGTGATTTACATTTTAGAGGGAGTTTTGTTTACTTGGTTGTGATACTGCGGAGCTTGTGGAGTTATTAGATTGTATCTAGGCACTTCACTGTGTATTCTCTTTTTTGGCTCTTGATTAGGAGATATATGTTTTGTGATACATTGGTTACTGATATGTTTCTTGTTTCACTATACTTCATTGCTTATTGATTTATATTTATGATGTTATTCATGATATATGTCTTTATTTTGTGTTTTGTGAAATCAAGTAGTCTATTTTATATTCCTTGTTTTTTCTTCCACACATGCGTTTATGTGTTTGTTAAGTGTTACAGGAATATACAGGTTGTTTTCAGTCGAGCTGCTGTCTACTTTGCAACTGTTAGATAGTAGTTTAGGTTGAATTGTTAAGTGGCTTTTTATTGTAATGGGCTATTTCAATTTGTAACTTTGAGCTTTTTGTTAAGTCTGTGTTTTGTTACGGATTGCCAAAGGGGGAGTTTGTTAGGTTCTAAGAATTAGGAACTAAAGTATTTAGAACTTCAATTTGTATGTTGGCAAACCATGATCAAAACAATGTTTAGTCGTGTGTTAGACTTGCTCAAAGTATGGGTATTAATGTAAAGTTGGAATCGAGTTGTTGTGCAGAATTACTGTTAACTTTCTGTCAGACTCGATCGATCGAAAATTAGACTCGATCGATCGAAAATCGGGCAGATCGTTTTTCTGCAGAATTTTCCAACTCAGCCCTAGTCCATTTAATATATAGGGTTTTATGTTTTGCCCTAAATATATAAGGGAAAACCCTAGCCACGTTTTTAGAGTTCTGAATGCTGTGGTTGTGAATCTCATTGTGAGATCTAGAGGTGTTTACCTTCACATACACTTAGGGTTTACAAACTTGAGATTCATGTCAAGAGTTGTGTAGATCAATACAGTTGCAGAATCAAAAGAGCACAAAGATATACAAGCAGGTGCGCTTGTGGATTTGCTGAAGAATTCAAGAAAGAAGGAGTCCATGGATCTCGGAGCTATCATGTGGTCGTGGTAGTAAGTTTCCTACACTTGGGCAGCAATAGGATGTTAGTGGTCTAAGTCGCTATTGTGTAAACTTCGATTCTTTCATAGTGGATTCAGTTTACCTTGAGGATAGCTAGGTCAAATCCTCCCCAGGTTTTTTACCAGTTTGGTTTTCCTGGGTCATCATATCTTTGTGTTATTTATTTTTCCGCTGCTTTGTTGTTTTTGCTTATTTGTGTTAACCTAGTTTTAATTAAATTACCTAAGTTAATCACTTGGCTAATTCACTAGGTTAATCTGTTGGGTTTAAGGGGTCTAAACGAACTGACAAGTGGTATCAGAGTGGGTAGCTTTTGTTTTGATCCTTCGATCTTTTAGCTGATCCTTGACCCCTGTTGTCATGGAACACGGACGCTCTCTTGTTGTTCCACCTCACTTTGATGGAAACAACTCTGCTTATTGGAAAGTAAGGATGAAAGCATTCCTGAAATCCATTGATGAGAGAGTTTGGAATTCCGTTGAGTACGGATGGGAGAAGCCCACTACTCCTGTGAATGAGTGGCAAACTTCTCAAAAGGAGGCAGCCGCTTTCAATAGCAAAGCTATGAATGCTATTTTTAATGCTGTTTCCATGGAGGAATTTAAGAGAATCTCTAATGTTGAGGTTGCTCATACTGCTTGGAATATCCTCCAGACTGTGCATGAGGGCACAAAGGCAGTTAAGATAAACAAATTGCAGCAATTAACTACTAGATTTGAAAGCATTAGAATGAATGATGATGAATCTTTTGATGAATTCTATGCTAAATTGAATGATATTGTTAATTCTGCTTATAATTTGGGTGAAATCTATGATCAACCTAAAACTGTTAGGAAGATTCTTTGATCTTTGACTGAGGACTTTAGACCCAAAGTGACTGCCATCACTGAGAGCAAGGATGTGGACTCCATCCCTGTTGAAGAACTTGTAGGATCTCTTCAGTCCTATAAGTTAGACCTCCCTAAGACTAACAAATCCAAATCAATAGTTCTTAAGTCTGTTGATGATGTTGATGATGGTGGATTTGATGATGAACTCTCTGCTACAGAGATTACCTATCTTGCCAAGAACTTTAGAAACCTTCTTAGGAACAATAACAGAAGGGCAAGAGGCAAGAACACTGTTGAACCTAGAAATTTTAGGAAGAATGATCCCATTAAAGTCAATAACACTGAAAAACCTAAGGAGAAAGTGGGACAGCCTTCTAATAATTCTTTGGGACAACAATGTTATGGTTGTCAAGGGTATGGTCATTTAAAATCTGAATGTCCTACATACTTGAGGTCTAAGGGTAAAGCTATGGCTGTAACCCTTAATGATGATGAAGTTTCCGACAATGAATCCGCTAGTGATGAGGATGGAAACTTCATTGCTTTCACTGCTACTACGGTAGTTAATGAAAGAATGTCTGTTGAAGAGAACCCTTCTGATGGGGAACTCTCTGAGGATGCAGATTTACAGCAAGCCTACAATAAACTTTGCAAAGTTGCTGCAAAGGATGCCATGAATGTTGAGTTAGGCTTGAAGAAAATTGCATCTTTGGAACTTGAAAAGAAAAATTTACTTGTTAAATTGTTTGATGCAAATGAGCTTTTGAATAATGTGAAAACTGAGAACATGCTCTTACTTGATAAAGTTAAATGTTTGGAACTTGATTTATCTGTTGCTAGAGAACAAACTAATAGGACTGCAAGCTCCAAACTTGATCACATGCTGAGTATTCAAAAGTCTTCTTCTGATAAAACTGGTTTAGGTTATAAGGAAAGTATTTCTGTGCTTGAACCTTCTTCCACTATAACATATTAACTAAGTTGATTTGTCTTAATCATGGAAGTGGTGACTTCTAGTTGATATGTTGATATGTTTTAAGAGTTAAGACATATTGAATTGGACCGCTGCGAGATTTATTATTCTCCTAACGACTATCAATTGAATAATAAATCTCACGACTTCTATTCACATGAACTCTAAATCCTGAGAGAATAATGGACCTGATCATGAAATATAGGTTGCTTTGATATATCAGGAGTGAAATCTAAAGTAACGGTCAAAACCTCAGTGCGTTGGGCAGCCACATTTAGTGTTGATGGAACATATATTCTCAAGATGGAATTCATAGTCTCTTAACGTAGATATAAAATATTCCCTTGAGATAAGTTTAATGAGTTCAGTTATTCAGAGAGTTAGGCCTAACGACTTTAGTAAGACTAAAGTATATATTTATGAAATTAAATTTCATAAATATATGATGAATAACTTATAAGGATTAAACCGGGTACTCAAGGATTAAGATGCAGTAATTTACAAAGTGACAGTCTATATTCATGACTTTGTATTACTACGAATATTTTATGAAGGGGTTGCATGTATAATAAAGTCTTGGGATATAATTTATTAATAAGGCCTAGATTGCAAGTATATTTTTATAGTGATATTAAATATAATTAATGGTAACTTTGGACTTATTAAGAGTTGACAGAAAAGCTCAAGGCCCATTAGATCTAGTGTCTTATTTGTTCCCTTTTGGTCCCACTCCAAGCTACACACTAAAGTCCTATTGGGAAGGCCCAAAAGGCTAGCCCAATTAGATAATCAGTTATATGGAGAGAAACGTATAGAATTTTATATTAGAATGAAATGGTTTGTATGTTCACGTATGTAAGAGAAAGACTCCTTCATATTCTCTCTAGAACACACACATAGAACTGATTGAGAGACCACACATCTTGGGCATCAAGTGGAATTAAAGTGAAGATCAAAAGTGTTTCCAAGTGCTTTTCTTCATTCAGTTTTGAAATTCACCATACCAAGGTACACTCTCTTATTCATATATTCTAAAATTTATAGAGCACATGTTATCTATTGCGAATGAAGTAGATCTGTTAATTTTTCTGTTGCGTATATTTTGTATGTGATACAAATATATAATTTTTCCATCAGTTGAAACTATAATTTGATAAATACTGATATTGATTTTATGATGTTGTTTAAATTTGAACTTAAGTATGTTAAATTGAACTTTAAGGCTATAGCATCAATGAAATTTAGTTTTGATATCAATCTCAGTCTATCATGTTCATATGATGGTTGTTAGTTCATGAAAAGTCGTTAAGAAACTTCGTTTAAAAATTCTGGAAATTCAAAATTCACGAAGCTCGATCGATTGAGCAGCGATTGAGCATCCAGAACATTTCTCGATTGATCGAGATATATGTTTGATCAATCTAGATTGGAAATTCAGAGGCTCGATCGATCGAGATATATGTTCGATCGATCGAGACTAGAAATTCAGAAGCTCGATCGATCGAGAAGTGATTAAGCATCGATCGTAAACTGTGAATAAGATGCAAGGCTATGTATAATTAGATTATGCATGTTTATATTTTAAAAAACCTTTAATTTAAAACATCTAGTGGGAGAGAGATTCAAGGGTTGGATCTCACAGCCTCCATTATCTGTTCAAAGTAGTGTGAGTAAGTACCTTGTCATGGGATATATGTCTCGCGATCCCGAAAGAGGGGGTTTGCTTCATAGTACTACAAGATTGAATTTACCTGTTTAAAGTAGTGTGGACAAACACCTCGTCTTGGCGTATATGCCTCACTATCCCAAAGGAGGGTGTTTTGTTCCATGGTATTACAAGTTTAAACACCATAAAGGGAGATGAAATGTGGCTACACATGATTCTAGATAATGGTGTACGCTAGAATAAGTGTAATATTAACCTCCCAAAGGAGCTATGTCATTATTACTTAGAGGCTAAAGGTAATACAGCATATTATTAGTGTTTGACAAGAGTTATCATGATAACACTAATAATGAGAATAGTTCTCAACCAATTAATGTGTTTATAATAAACTTGTTACCAAGGAATTATAGACATGGATTGGTTTGTTGTTGCATATATTATTTTATGGTTTTATTAAGGTTCCATATTATATGCTTATATGCTAAATTGATAATGTCCAGTTTACTTATTATATTCATGTTTATTTTTTTTTCAAATTTGAACATGGCATCATTTAGCCCACTTGTCACCATTCTAAATCAAAACAAGCTGATTGGATCCAATTATGTTGACTGAAAAAAAAAATTTGGACATAGTTCTTACAGTAGAAGAGCACAAGTATGTGCTTACTCAACCATGTCCTAGCTTTCCTACATTAGATGCTCCTCTTGAGGAAAAACAGCGATATGATCATTGGCAAAAATCTAATGAAATAGCCAAGTGCTACATCCTAGCATTCATCTCAAATATTCTACAGCATCAAATGTAGGATGTAGAAATAGCTTTGGACATTATGCTAAGTCTGAAGGAGATGTTTGGTGAGCAAGGTCGTTCTGCAAGGCAAGAAACCATGAGGCAAATTTATAATACCAAAATGGCTGAAGGTAGTTCAGTAGGGGAACATTGATGAAGAATCCCAAGTGGATATGATACTCCAGTCACTACTGGAATCATTCAAGGAATTCAGACTCAATTATAATATGAACAAAATGATTTATTCTTTGTTTTAATTGATGAATGAGTTGGTAGCGGCAGAAGGCATCCTTTGTACTTCTAGTGTTGAAGCCAATGTGGGTGAAGAAGAAGAAGAAAAAGGACTTCACCATGCAAGTGTTGGTAAATTTGGTTTTGTATCTCATACAAAACACACAGCGGAAGCAACAAACATGGATCTATTTCATTCATGATTGATAACATGCACTATGTAAACAAAACGAGATAGCGTACCTTGGTGCAGTGAAATTCAAAACAAAAGATTAGAAGTACTTGGGAACACTTTTAATCTTCACTCCAATTCCACTTTACGCCCAAGAAGTGTGGTCTCTCAATCAGTTTCTAAGGGAGAATAATTGAGTGGCTTCACTCGCACATACACACCACTTCACAATGATGTTTCTTTTTCTCTAATAAAAAATTCTGTATGTTTATCCCTTTTATAACTAACTGATTATCTAATTGGGCCTGCCTATTGGGCCTTTCCAATTGGGCTTTAGTGTGTGGCCTGGAGTGGGACCAAAAGGGACCAATAAGACACTATCTTTAATGGGCCTTGGGCTTTTCTATCAACTCATGACAAGCCTAAAGTTGCCATTAATTATTTAATACCACTATAGAAATATAATTGCACTCTAGATCTTATTAATAAATTTTATCCCAAAACTTTATTATACATGCAACCCCTTCATAAAATATTCGTAGTAATACAAAGTTATGAATATAGACTGCCACTTTGAAATTACTACATCTTAATCCTTGAGTAACCGGTTTAATCCTTTTAAGTTATTCATCATATATTTATGAAATCCAATTCCATAAATATATACTTTAGTATATTCTTACTAAAGTGATTAGGCCTAACACTCTGAATAACCAAACTCATTAAACTTATCTCAAGGGAATATTTATATCTTCGTTAAGATATTATGAATTCCATCTTGAGAATAAATGTTCCATCAACACTAAATGTGGCTGCCCAACATACTGAGGTTTTGATTGTGACTTTAGATCTCACTCCTGATATATCAAAGCAGCCTACACTTCATGATCAGGTCCATTATTCTCTTAGGATTAAAAGTTCATTCAAATAGGATTCGTGAGATTTATTATTCATTTGACAGTCGTTAGGAGAATAATAATTCTCACAAGGGTCCAGTTCAACATGTCTTAACTTTTAAAATATATCAACATATCAATTAGAAGTCTCCACTTCCATGATTAAGACAAATCATCTTAGTTAATATGTTATAGTCTTCGCAGATGAAATGCCCAATTTCATCACCGACTACGAACTATAATTCTGAGTTTACAAAGAACTTGTGATCTATATCTTCTGTGACTAAATCACGTAAATCACATACTATGCATCTCATGGACTATATGATAATGTCCAAATATTCATGTTACTATTATTTTAGATAATAATAAAATAACTTTATTAATTATAACATTAAGTCATACATAATGTTATACATAGTATCATATAATAGGATTTAAGGGCACATATCCTAACACTCTCCCACCTGTCCTAAAGACTATTGTGCACTAATCTAACTCTCATTCCCTCCAAATGTGACTCAAAAGTTCTTTGTGGCAAGGTTTTAGTAAATGGATCCGCTAGATTACTTGCACTATCAATCTTTGCTATTATTACATTTCCCCGAGCAATAAAGTCTCGAATAATGTGGTACTTTCTCTCAATGTGCTTTCCTTTCTTGTGATTCCTTGGATCCTTGGATTGTACAGCCGCTCTACTATTGTCGCAAAACAATGTGATGGAAACTTGCTCCATTCTCACAACACCATGATCAGAAAGGAATTTCTTGAGCTAAATAGCTTCCTTTGCCGCTTCACAAGCAGCAACATATTCAGCTTCCATGGTAGAGTCCACAATACAAGATTGCTTAACACTCCTCCAACTTATGACTCCACCTCCCAAGGTGAACACACAACCTGAAGTGGACTTTCTGAAAGCAAGATGTGACTGAAAATCTGAATCTGTATAACCAATGGGAATCAAATCCTCACTATGGTAAACAAGCATATAATCTCTTGTTCTCCGTAGATACTTAAGAATATGCTTTACAGCTTGCCAATGTTTAAGTCCTAGATTTGATTGATATCGGCTGACCATGCCAACTGAATAACAGATTTCTGGTCTAGTACATAGCGTGGCATACATGAGACTTCCCACTGCAGAAGCATAAGGAACCTGCCTCATCATATTTTCTTCCTCTAGAGTCTTAGGCCTTTGGTCATCAGATAGAGGAACTCCATGTCTAAAAGGAAGTAACCCTTTCTTGGAGTTTTGCATGCTAAACCGTTTTAGAACCTTGTCTATATACCCAGTTTGTGATAAACCTAATATCTTATTTTTGCGATCTCGCCAAAGGTTGATCCCTAGAATAAAGTCAGTTTCACCTAAGTCCTTCATTTCAAATTGGCTTGACAATCAAACCTTTACCGATGACATTACCCCTACATCATTTCAAATGAGTAGAATATCATCAACATAAAGCGCTAGGAACATTACTATTTTATCTTGATGTCTTTTGCATACACATGGTTCATCAAGATTTTGTTCAAAACCAAATGATTTGATTGCTTGATCAAATCTGATGTTCCATGACCTAGATGCTTGCTTAAGTCCATAAATGGACCTTTTCAACTTGCATACCATATGCTCTGGGTTCTTTGCTATGAAACCTTACGGTTGCATCATATAAATTTCTTCTTCAAGATTGCCATTAAGAAATGCAGTCTTGACATCCATTTGCCAAATCTCATAGTCATAATGAGCAGCAATAGATAAGAGAATTCTGATGGACTTAAGCATGGCTACGGGTGAAAAAGTTTCATCATAATCAATACCTTCTTTTTGTGTATACCCTTTCGTCACTAGTCTTGCTTTAAAGGTTTCAACCTTTCCATCTATCCCCCTCTTTCTCTTGTAAACCCATTTGCAACCAACAGGTTTAATACCATTAGGCACCTTTACAAGATCCCGTACTTGATTGGAATACATAGAATCCAATTCAGATTTCATAGCATGGATCCAATGATGTGCATTTATATCATTCATTGCCTCGTCATAAGTGTAAGGATCCGATTCAGCCTCTTCTGGGATAGCTTCATAAGTTTCTTCCAAACCTATAAATCTTATAGGAGGCCGAATAATTCTCCCACTTCTACGAGGCACCTATGTACTAGTCATCTCATGAGTAATGTCTTGTGATGTATCCAATACAGCCACATCATTCCTAGTTTCATCAATTGATTGTTCAATTATAGATTCATCTAATTCAGCCAATACAACTTCACTTATAGGATTAAAATTACTCATATAATCATCTTCCAAAAATTTGGAATGGGTGCTAACAAACACTTTGTTATCCTTATGATTATAGAATAAATAACCCTTGGTTTCCATTGAATACCTAAAAACATGCATACTTCCGTTTTAGCTTTCAACTTATTAGACTTCCCTTTCAACACATGTGCTGGACATCCCCAAATGTGGAGACATTTCATACTAGGCTTGCACCCACTCCACAATGTTGGGGTTTATGCCCTAAAATCCAATAATTAAATTGTTTAATTATATGAGACTATTTATAAATGAACAAATGGGACATTATCTTAGTCCATGAGATGCGTAGTATGCAATTTATGTGAAAAGTCACAGAAGATATAAATTACAAGTTTTTTGTAAACTCAGAATGTAGTTTGTAGTCGGTGATGAAATTGGGCGTTTCATCTGCGATGACTATAACATATCAACTAAGATGATTTGTCTTGATCATGGAAATGGAGATTTCTAGTTGATATGTTTTAAGAGTTAAGACATATTGAACTGGACAGCTGTGAGATTTATTATTCTCCTAACAACTATAAAATAAATAATAAATCTCATGACTTCTATTTACATCAACCCTAAATCCTGAGAGAATAATGGACCTGATCATGAGATGTAGGTTTCTTTGATATATCAGGAGTGAGATCTATAAGTTACGGTTAAAACCTCAGTATGTTGGGCAGCCGCATTTAGTGCTGATGGAACAAATATTCTCAAGATGGAATTCATAATCTCTTAATGGAGATATAAAATATTCTCTTGAGATAAGTTTAATAGGTTTGGTTATTCAGAATGTTAGGCCCAACCACTTTAGTAAGGAGTTACTAAAGTATATATTTATGGAATTGGATTTCATAAATATATAATGAATAACATAAAGGATTAAACCGGGTACTCAAGGACTAAGATGTAGTAATCTACAAAGTGGCAGTCTATATTCATAACTTTGTATTACTACGAATATTTTAATGAAGAGATTGCATGTATAATAAAATCTTGGGATATAATTTATTAATAAGGCCTAGAGTGCAATTATATTCATATAGTGGTATTGAATATAATTAATGGTAACTTTGGACTTGTCAAGAGTTAACAGAAAAGCTCAAGGCCCATTAGAGCTAGAGTTTTATTTGTTCCCTTTTGGTCCCACTCCAAGCCACACACTAGAGCCCAATTGGAATGGCCCAAAAGGCTAGCCCAATTAGATAATTAGTTTGTGTATAATTAGTTTATGCATGTGTTCAATATAAAAACCTTTAATTTAAAATATCTAGTGGGAGAGAGATACAAGGGTTGGATCTCACGGCCTTCATTGTTGGTTCATAGTAGTATGAAATATATATTTTGTCTTAGCTTCGAGCTTTGCATTCCATGCGGAGAATATGTATTTCATGGTCCTACAAGATTGAATTTCTTGGTTTATAGTGGTTTGATCAAACACCTTGTCTTAGCTTCGAGCTTTGCATTCCATGCGGAGGGTGTTTTGTATCATGGTACTACATGATAAGCCTGTTAAGGGGATGAAATGTGGCTACACATGATTCTAGACAATGGTATACACTAGACTAAATATTATAGTATCCTCTATGCTGAGTTCTTGCTATAATCATTTAGAGGCCAAATGTATAACGGCATATTATTAAGTGTTTGATAAGAGTTATCATGATAGCACTAATAATGAGAATAGCTCTCAATCAATCATAGTATTTAATGTTCACTCTATGCTGAGGGATATTGAGTATGGGATTGGGTTGTCGTTGCATATATTATATTATGGTTTTATTAAGGTTCCATAGTATATGTTTATATGCTAAATTAATAATGTCCAGTTTACTTATTATATTCATGTTTATTATTTCAGATTTGAACATGGCATCATTTAGCCCACTTGTTAGCATTCTTAATCAAAACAAACTGACTGGAACCAATTATGTTGACTGGAAAAGAAACTTGGACATAGTTCTCACAGCTGAAGAGCACAAATATGTGCTTACTCAACCATGTCCTAGCTTTCCTTCATTAGATGCTCCTCCCGAGGAAAAACAACGATATGATCGTTGGCAGAAATCTAATGAAATGACCAAGTGCTACATGCTAGCGTCCATCTCAAATGTTCTACAGCATAAAATGCAGGATGTAGAACTAGCTTCAGACATTATGCAAAGTCTGAAGGAGATGTTTGGTGAGCAAGGCCGTTTTGCAAGGCAAGAAACCATGAGACAAATTTATAATACCAAAATGGCTGAAGGTAGTTTAGTGAGAGAAAATTTTCTTACAATGATCTCTAATCTGAATACTTTAGAAGTTTTGGGTGCCGACATTGATGGAGAATCCCAAGTGGATATGATACTCCAGTCACTACCGGAATCATTCAAGGAATTCAGACTTAATAATAACATGAACAAAAAGATTTATTCTTTGTCTGAATTAATGAATGAGTTGGTAGCGGCGGAAGGCATCCTAGGTACTTCTAATGTTGAAGCCAATGTGGGTGAAGCTTCTACTTCTCAACCTAAGTCAAAAGGCAAGGGTAAGAAGAAGAAGAAGAAGGACTTCACTAAACAAGAGGGTAAACAAATTGTCTTAGGGGTTGCCGATAAAGGAAAGAAGCTGAAAGGAAAATGTTTCCATTGTGGTGAGAAAGGACATTGGAAGAGAAATTGTCCAAAGTTCAAGGCTGCCAATAAGGGTATGAATATATCATTCCTTCTTGAAATATGTTTGGTACAAAATCCCACGGATTCCTGGTGTGTGGATTCAGGTTGTACTAATCATATCTGCAATTCTTTGCAGGGGTTCCAGGAGACCAAAAGACTTAAAGAAGGAGAGTTGTTTCTGACCTTGGCTGATGGGAGTAGGATTCCAGTTGTAGCTATTGGAGTTTTTAATTTATGCTTTGATACTAGAGTTTTAATATTGCAAGACTGTCTGTATGTACCTAATGTTCTTAGGAATTTAATTTTTGCAACTTATTTAGGTAAGAGTGGATATTGTGTTATCCTTAAAGACAATGTTGTAATAAAGAAGGGTAAAACATTTATCTGTTCTGGCAATATTGTGGATGGTCTTTATATTTTAACTCCTAATAAGCATGAATTATATAATTTTGAATTAGATAATAACTCTCATGTAAAATCATTAAAGAGAAAGTTTCCTTCTACTAATGATGCATATCTTTGGCACTTGCGTTTGGGTCATATTAATCCAAACAGAATTCAAAGACTGATCAAAGATGGTCTCTTAGAGCGATTGGACTTTGATGCATTTCCAGTTTGTGAATCTTGTTTGGAAGGCAAAATGACCAAACGACCTTTTAATGCAAAAGGTAGAAGAGCCCAAGAGTTGCTAGAATTAGTTCATACGAATGTTTGTGGTCCTATGTCAACCCAAGCAAGAGGTGGCTATGAGTATTTCATTACATTCACTAATGATTACTCTAGATTTGATTATGTGTACCTAATGAAACGGAAGTCCGAAGCCTTTGAAAAGTTCAAAGAGTTTAGGGCTGAAGTTGAGAATCAATTGGGTAAATGCATAAAGGCCATTCGATCTGATCGTGGTGGCGAATACCTTCTTGGGGATTTTAAGGATTACTTAACTGAAAATGGGATTTTATCTCAATTGACTGCACCTGGAACTCCACAACAAAATGGTGTAGCGGAAAGAAGGAATAGGACTCTTTTAGATATGGTTAGGTCCATGATGAGTTATTCGACTCTACCAACTTCTTTTTGGGGATATGCCTTAAATACTGCAATGTATCTTCTGAATTTAGTACCTTCGAAGTCTGTTCCTAAAACACCTGTAGAGTTGTGGAATGGGCGTAAGCTTAGTATAAGACATCTCCATATTTGAGGTTGTCCAGTACATGTGTTAAAAGGAAAGTCTGACAAGTTACAGTCTAAAACAGAAGTGGTATTCTTTGTAGGGTATCCAAAAGGAACTGCTGGAGGTTTATTCTATAGTCATAAAGATAATAAAGTGTTTGTTAGTACAAATGCCAAATTCTTGGAAAATGACCATATGAATGATTTCACTCCTAGAAGTAGAGTTGTCTTGGCTGAAATGAATGAACCTGTAATTGAACAACCAATGGTTGAAACTAGGGATGATGTGGCTGTATTGGATACACCACAAGATACTACTCATAAGATGTCTAGTACACAGGTGCCTCGTTGTAGTGGGAGGAATGTTAGGCCACCTATAAGATTCATAGGTCTTGGAGAGACTTATGAGGCTATCTCAGAGGAGGCTGAAACTGATCCTTACACTTATGAAGAAGCAATGAATGATATAGATGCACATCATTGGGTCCAAGCTATGAAATCAGAATTAGATTCCATGTATTCCAATCAAGTTTGGGATCTTGTAAAGGCGCCTAACGGCATTAAACCTGTTGGTTGCAAATGGGTTTACAAGAGGAAGAGAGGGATAGATGGAAAGGTTGAAACCTTTAAAGCAAGGCTAGTGGCAAAAGGGTATACTCAAAAGGAAGGTATTGATTATGAGGAAACCTTTTCACCAGTAGCAATGCTTAAATCTATCAGAATTCTCTTATCCATTGCTGCTCATTATGATTATGAGATTTGGCAAATGGATGTCAAGACTGCATTTCTTAATGGCAATCTTGAAGAGGAAATCTATATGAAGCAACCAGAAGGTTTCATAGCAAAGAACCAAGAACATATGGTATGCAAGTTAAATAGGTCCATTTATGGACTTAAGCAAGCATCTAGGTCATGGAACATCAGATTTGATCAAGCAATCAAATCATTTGGTTTTGAACAAAATCTTGATGAACCATGTGTGTACAAAAGACATCAAGACAAAGTAGTAATGTTCCTGGTGCTTTATGTTGATGATATTCTACTCATTGGAAATGATGTAGGGGTCATGTCATCAGTAAAGGTTTGGTTGTCAAGCCAATTTGATATGAAGGACTTGGGTGAGGCTAACTTTATTCTTGGGATCAAGCTTTGGCGAGATCGTAAGAATAAGATGTTAGGCTTATCACAAGCTGGATATATAGATAAGGTTCTAGAACGGTTTAGCATGCAAAACTCCAAGAAAGAATTACTTCCTTTTAGACATGGAGTTCCTCTGTCTAATGACCAAAGGCCTAAGACTCAAGAGGAAGTAGATATGATGAGACAAGTTCCTTATGCTTCTGTAGTAGGAAGTCTCATGTATGCCATGCTTTGTACTAGACCGGATATCTGTTTTTCAGTTGGCATGATCAGTCGATATCAATCAAATCCAGGACCACAACATTGGCAAGCTGTAAAGCATATTCTCAAGTATCTACGGAGAACGAGAGATTATATGCTTGTTTACCATTGTGAGGATTTGATTCCCATTGGCTATACAGATTCAGACTTTCAATCAGATCTAGATTTCAGAAAGTCCATGTCAGGATGTGTATTCACCTTGGGAGGTGGAGCCATAAGTTGGAGGACTGTTAAGCAATCTTGTATTGCGGACTCCACCATAGAAGCTGAATATGTTGCTGCTTGTGAGGCGGCAAAAGAAGCTGTTTGGCTCAAGAAATTCCTTTCTGATCTTGGTGTAGTGAGAATGGAGCAAGTTCCTATCACATTGTTTTGTGACAATAGTGGAGCAGTTGCACAATCCAAAGATCCAAGGAATCACAAGAAAGGAAAGCACATTGAGAGAAAGTACCACATCATTCGAGACATTGTTGCTCGTGGAGATGTGGTAGTTGCAAAGATTGAAAGTGCAAATAATCTAGCAGATCCCTTTACCAAAGCCTTGCCTCAAAGGATCTTCGAGTCACATTTAGAGGGAATGGGAGTTAGATTAGTGCACAATAGTCTTTAGGGCAAGTGGGAGATGTTAGGATATGTGCCCTTAAATCCTATTCTATGATGCTATGTATGATATTATGTATGACATTATATGAGAAATGATGTATGACTTAATATTGTGTTTAATAAAGTTGTTTTATTCTTATCCAAAATAATGGTAACATGAATATTCGGACATTATCAAATAGTCCATGAGATGCATAGTATGTGATTTATGTGAAAAGTCACAGAAGATATAAATCACAAGTTCTTTGTAAACTCAGAATTTTAGTTCGTAGTCGGTGATGAAATTGGGCATTTCATCTGCGAAGACTATAACATATTAACTACGATGATTTGTCTTGATCATGGAAATGGTGATTTCTTGTTAATATGTTGATATGTTTTAAGAGTTAAGACATATTGAACTGGACCGCTGTGAGATTTATTATTCTCCTAACGACTGTCAATTGAATAATAAATCTCACGACTTGTATTCACATGAACTCTTAATCCTGAGAGAATAATGGACCTGATCATGAAATGTAGGTTGCTTTGATATATCAGGAGTGAGATCTAAAGTAACGGTCAAAACCTCAGTATGTTGGGCAGCCACGTTTAGTGTTGATGGAACATATATTCTCAAGATGGAATTCATAGTCTCTTAACGGAGATATAAAATATTCCCTTGAGATAAGTTTAATGGGTACAGTTATTCAGAGAGTTAGGCCTAACCACTTTAGTAAGACTAAAGTATATATTTATGAAATTGGATTTCATTAATATATGGTGAATAACTCAAAAGGATTAAACTGGGTACTCAAGGATTAAGATGTAGTAATTTACAAAGTGGCAGTCTATATTCATGACTTTGTATTATTACGAATATTTTATGAAGGGGTTGCATGTATAATAAAGTCTTGGGATATAATTTATTAATGAGGCCTAGAGTGCCATTATATTTATATAGTGGTATTAAATATAATTAATGGTAACTTTGGACTTGTCAAGAGTTGACAGAAAAGCTCAAGGCCCATTGGAGCTAGTGTCTTATTTGTTCCCTTTTGGTCCCACTCCAAGCCACACACTAAAGCCCAATTGGGAAGGCCCAAAAGGCTAGCCCAATTAGATAATCAGTTATGTGGAGAGAAACATACAGAATTTTATATAGAATAAAATGGTTTGTATGTTTAATAAGAGTAATCATATATGAAATAAGATAGAGAGACACTCTTTCATATTCTCTCTAGATACATAGAACTGATTGAGAGACCACACATCTTGGGCATCAAGTGGAATTGGAGTGAAGATTGAAAGTTTTCTCGAGTACTTCTTCATTCGGTTTTGAATTTCACCGCATCAAGGTACACTCTCTTGCTCTTATTTTCTGAAACCTACATAGTGCATGTTATAATTTGAGAATGAAGTAGATCCGTTTATTTTCCGCTGCGTATGTTTTGTATTCGATGCAAACATGATGATTTCCTAACAACTTAACTCAAGGGAATATATTATATCTCTGTTAAGAGACTATGAATTCCATCTTGAGAATATATGTTCCATCAACACTAAATGTGGCTGCCCAACATACTGAGGTTTTAACCGTTATTTTAGATCTCACTCCTGATATATCAAAGCAACCTACACATCATGATCAGGTCCATTATTCTCTCAGGATTTTGAGTTCATTTAATTAGAAGTCGTGACATTTATTATTCTGTTGACAATCGTTAGGAGAATAATAAATCTCACAGTGGTCCAGTTCAATTTGACTTAACTCTTAAAGCATATCAACTAGAAGTCTCCACTTCTATTATCAAGACAAATCATCTTAATTGATATGTTATAGTCTTCGCAGATGAAACGCCCAATTTCTTCACCACTATGAACTAAGATTCTGAGTTTACAAGGAACTTGTGATTTATATCTGATAGTGTCTTGAAAATTACCCTACTCCATGCTCGTCCATAGGGGTCGTCCAAGGAAGAGGTAAAATGATTTGACCCAGGAATCTCGTCCATGTTAGGGTCGTCCGTCCAGGAAGACCCTTGGACGTCCCACGCTAACCCTGGACATCATCAGTGCACAGTCCCTGGACGAGGCTTATACACTTGTCTCAGGACATGCAGTACCAAGACTACCACGAAACCGCTTCCAGTGACCGTTGCAGAACGTACGGCCTAATAAAATAACCTCCACAGCAGTTATGGAGGTTATTTCCGAACCTTCCGACATCCTCCAATTTAGGAGAAGTTATTTAATGAATAATTGCCTATGGCGTACACTATATAAGAACAACGATCGTCAAACGAAAGAGGTACGAGAGTATTTTGGAAGTATTTGTGAATTCCAAAGATTAGGAATGACACTGACTTTATCATCGGAGGGTTTCTGGCCGGTCCACTCCAGTCACCTCTGACTGTTTGTTCATCTTCTCAGGTTTTCAAGTAGATCACCACTGTCGCCATTGACATCCGAAGCATCCAGCCTACTGGTTTTGTTGTGCATCATCAGTTGGCACCGTCTGTGGGAAACGTTTCGTAAGTTTGTACTAACGATTCCTTTCCTACAACAAAAGGCTGTATGGTTCGGACAAGATCAAGGGCTACCAGCCCAGGCCACCAAGAAAGTAGAGATGCCTCTAGCAATCCTAACCGCGACCGCCAGTCAATGCCAGTCGCTCAACAGCCTGCTATCCAACACATACAATCCATGGCAGCCGCCATGGCAGAGTTAACCTGTCAAAACCAGGAGTTGACTAGGGAAATTCACTTGCGGAGGCAGTGTCAAGAGAGGTTCGAGGAAGGACAAGCCCAGAGTCAAGAGATTAGAGACAACACCGACCCCGAAGGCCAATCGAGGGGTACCGTTTCACGAAGAGTACCACACTTGGAGAGGGAAATGGACCAAATGCGAAAAGCCATGGACGAAATGAGGGAGAACATGAGGAGGACGAATCCTGTGGAAGACTTGGTTCACCGTACGGACTCCCCTTTCTCAGCCTCCATCAACAGCCATCCCTTGCCAGCCAAATTTAAGATGCCTTCCTTAGACTCATATGACGGGACGCGTGATCCATACGACCACATTGCAACCTTCAAAACTACAATGCATCTCTAGGGAGTTCCAGACGAGATCATGTGTAGGGCTTTCCCTACCACGCTTAAAGGACCAGCAAGAGTATGGTTCATCAAAATACCTCCAAATTCTGTAAGTTCGTTTGAAGAGTTGAGTAAACTATTTGTCAACAATTTTATTGGAGGATAGAGGCATAAGCGTTCCTCGTCCAGTTTGTTAACAATCGAGCAAGAGGAAAATGAGAGCTTGCGCTCCTTCATAACTCGTTTCAACAGAGAAGCTCTCACTGTGGACGAGATGGATGACAAACTGCTACTGGCAGCCTTCCACAATGGGGTCAATTCTGACTTGTTCGTCCACAAGCTCTATGAGCAAGAGCCTCAGACCATGGCTGAGCTCGTCCATTCGGCCCAAAATTTCACGAATGCAGAAGATGCGATCATAGCTAAGAAGAGGAAGAGAGCCGAAAGAAGGGAAGGAGACAACCCCCGTCACCAGGAGCAGGCTCCCCGTCCAAAGAAGGCCCACACTAGGGAGAAAAGGGATCAAGATAATAGAAGGCCAGTTTCATCTTCAAGAAGAAGTCAGCACTACACGCCTCTGAATGTCCCACTTGACCAAGTGCTTATGCAGATCAAGGACGATCCGTCCCTGAAATGGCCAGAAAAGATGAAGGGAGATCCCAACCAGCGCAACAGGAATAAATATTGTCGTTTTCACAGAGACCACGGGCATGACACGGACGAGTGTTTCGATTTGAAGCAGCAGATAGAAAACCTCACCAGGCAGGGAAAACTGAGGAACTTCCATGGACGAGATCAGAAGGATGAAAAATTGAAAGGGAAGTTGGAAGAGGTCCCACGGCCCCCGCTGGGAGAAATAAGAGTAATCGTAGGAGGAAGCCTGACAGGGCAAACTTCTAAGTCCCGGAAGACATACCTAAAAGTAGTGCAGAACGTTCAACTCTCAGGACGACTGGTCAGGACGAGGGAAGCTGAGGAACAGCCTATCACCTTCACAGATGAGGACGCTGCGAGGCTTCATCACCCCCATGACGATGCTATCGTTATTACCCTGCTCATCGCAGGTTATACAACCAGGAGGGTGTTAGTTGACAATGGTAGTTCGGCGGACATCTTGTATTACCCCGCCTTCCAGCAAATGAAGCTTGGACGAGACTTGCTGCGCCCGGTGAACTCACCCTTGGTAGGGTTTGGAGGAATGAAGGTACAACCGATGGGGATAGTTACGCTATCTGTGGTAGTTGGGGGACATCCACAACAGATAACCAAAGAAGTAAATTTCCTTGTAGTGGACTGTTCGTCGTCATATAATGCCATCATTGGGAGACCTACCCTTAACAGTTGGAAGGCCGTAACGTCCACTTACCACTTGTCAGTCAAGTTCCCTACAGAACATGGGGTGGGGCAAAAGAAGAACGCATGAAGAGATATCTTAATAAAGTACGACACCTTGTGAAAAAATTTAAGGAGGCGTGCTTCATTCAGATACCTAGGGAAGAAAACATGAGAGCAGATGCGTTGGCGAAAGAAGCCTCGGCAAGTGGACAAGTGGATGAGTTTGATGAAGTACAATACATGCCCAGCATAGATCTGCCAGAAATACAGCATATTGAAGGTGAAGACAATTGGATGACGCCGATATTGGCTTACCTAAAAGATAGAAGGTTACCGGAGGAGAAGGACGAGGCCAGGAAACTAAGAATCAGGTCGGCTAGGTATGTCCTCATAAATGACGTGCTGTACAAAAGGGGTTTTTCCCAACCTTACCCGAGGTGCTTAGCTCTGGACGAAGCAAACTACGTATTGCGGGAAGTTCATGAAGGGTCCTGTGGAAACCACTCGGGGGCAAGAGCACTAGTGCATAAAATCGTCCGTGCAGGGTACTATTGGCCAACCATATATGCAGATGCAAGAGCCTATGTCAAAGTATGTGACCAGTGTCAACGATTCAGCAACGTCCCCAAGCAACCCGCAGAGTATTTAACTCCTATGATGGCCCCTCGGCCCTTCGCGCAATGGGGACTCGACATTTTGGGTCCTTTTCCATTGGAAACCAGACAGATGAAGTTTTTAGTGGTGGGTATTGACTACTTTACTAAGTGGATAGAAGCAGAACCACTAGCAAAGATCACACAGCAAAATGTTAAAAATTTCGTCTGGAAAAACATTTTATGCCGGTTTGGAGTACCCAGGGTGCTGGTATCAGACAATGGACGACAGTTTGACAATGCACTATTTAGAGACTTTTGCGAACACTTCGGTATTCAGAATCATTATTCCTCCCCCTCCCACCCACAAGCAAATGGCCAAGCAGAAGTAGCAAACCGATCCTTGTTGAAAATCATCAAGACTCGGCTTGACGGGGCAAAGGGTACATGGCTAGATGAACTACCAGGCGTTCTTTGGGCTTACCGGACAACAGCGAGGACCCCACAGGGGAAACTCCTTTCAAACTGGCTTACGGGAGCGAAGCAGTCATACCTGCAGAGGTGCACATGGCCACCCATAGAGTGATGAAGTATCAGGACGAGGACAACGGGGACCAGCTTCGTCTCAACCTTGATCTTTTAGACGAGGTAAGGATGAATGCGGAGCAGAGAACGACAAGGTATAAAAACCTAATGACCAAGCACTATGATGCCATGGTCAAACCCAAGCGCTTCAGCGTCGGGGACCTCGTCCTAAAAAAGGTTTCTTTGGCCACCAAAAACCCTACTCATGGAAAATTGGGACCGAATTGGGAAGGACCCTATAGGGTTATCAACTGTAAAAGGCAAGGATCCTACTATTTGGAAGCCCTGGACGGACGAAAGCTTGAACACCCATAGAATGTTGAACATTTGAGAAGATACTATCAATAAAAAGCAACCATGGACGAGCAGCGTCGTAGGACTTGGAAATAATTGTTAGTTTTTCAATGTTTTACCTACTAATGTTTTAAAATGTATATCGCTTGTGTGAAGACGTTTGTAATAAGGCACTAACTCTCAAGCGTGTGCCATTCTTATGGACGAATATTTACATTTTCTTAAAGCATATGTGATGTATTTTTAAGTATATCTGAGTATGTGTGAAAATGAACTAAAGACGAGGAAAATCCTTGGACGCAAGGATGTATCATCCATGAGCTATCCTTAAAATCAGGATAAAGCCAGGAAAATTCGTCCAAACCAAGAGGCGAGCTGATGCATGTATCGTCCATAAGCTTTCCTTAGAATAGGATAAAGCAAAAATGAGGCACGATCTTCCAATCAGTAGACGAATTGATACCACAATGTGTTAACCCAACCATGGATGAGGGATAACCCAACCCGACCATGGACGAGGAAATGCACAATCCAGAATATATCAACTAAAACAGCCAATGTTTGGACGAGTAAAGGAAAGTTAAATTTTTAACAAGCAAAAACTGGGAACTCGTCCATAGGCAAACTCTCGTCCAACAAAAAAATAGGCGAAGAAACAATGTTGGAGTCAACACTCATAGACGAGAGAATAAAGTTACTTTTTTAGCTAAACGTGAACAAATCCCTATGAAGGACGAGCTAAAACATTATTGGAATGAAAAATAAACATTCATTAACCATGAAGGGAGGACAACCTTGAACTGATGTATAACCCCCAATTTACATTCATTAACATGTAAAATAAACATTCATAAACATTCATTAACCATGAAGGGAGGACAACCTTGAACTGATGTACAACCTTAAATCCTATTGTATGATACTATGTATGATATTATGTATGACATTATGTGAGAAATGATGTATGACTTAATATTGTGTTTAATAAAGTTGCTTTATTCTTATCTAAAATAATGGTAACATGAATATTCGGACATTATCATATAGTCCATGAGATGCATAGTATGTGATTTATGTGAAAAGTCACAGAAGATATAAATCATAAGTTCTTTGTAAACTCAGAATTATAGTTTTTAGTTGGTGATGAAATTGGGCATTTCATCCGCAAAGACTATAACATATTAACTACGATGATTTGTCTTGATCATGGAAGTGGTGACTTCTAGTTGATATGTTGATATGTTTTAAGAGTTAAGACATATTGAACTGGACCGCTGTGAGATTTATTATTCTCCTAACGACTGTCAATTGAATAATAAATCTCACGACTTGTATTCACATGAACTCTTAATCTTGAGAAAATAATGGACCTGATCATGAAATGTAGGTTGCTTTGATATATCAAGAGTGAGATCTAAAGTAACGGTCAAAGCCTCAGTATGTTGGGCAGCCACATTTAGTGTTGATGGAACATATATTCTCAAGATGGAATTCATAGTCTCTTAATGGAGATATAAAATATTCCCTTGAGATAAGTTTAATGGGTTTCGTTATTCAGAGAGTTAGGCCTAACCCCTTTAGTAAAACTAAAGTATATATTTATGAAATTAGATTTCATAAATATATGCTGAATAACTTAAAAGGATTAAACCGGGTACTCAAGGATTAAGATGTAGTAATTTACAAAGTGGCAGTCTATGTGTTAGGAAATATGCATGTATGCATCGCATACAAAACATACGCAGCGGAAAATAAACGGATTCACTTCATTCGCAATTGATAACATGCACTATGTAGGTTTCAGAATATAAGAATAAGAGAGTGTACCTTGATGCGGTGAAATTCAAAAACGAATGAAGAAGTACTCGAGAAGACTTTCAATCTTCACTCCAATTCCACTTGATGCCCAAGATGTGTGGTCTCTCAATCAGTACTACGTTTTCTAGAGAGAATATGAAAGAGTGTCTCTCTTCCTTATTTCATCACCTTACACATACAAAACCATCTCATTCAATATTAAATTCTGTATGTTTCTCCCCACATAACTGATTATCTAATTGGGCTAGCCTTTTGGGCCTTCCCAATTGGGCTTTAGTGTGTGGCTTGGAGTGGGACCAAAAGGGAACAAATAAGACACTAGCTCCAATGGGCCTTGGGCTTTCTGTCAACTCTTGACAAGTCCAAAGTTACCATTAATTATATTTAATACCACTATATAAAAATAATTGCACTCTAGGCCTCATTAATAAATTTTATCCCAAGACTTTATTATACATGCAACCCCTTCATAAAATATTCGTAGTAATACAAAGTCATGAATATAGACTGCCACTTTGTGAATTACTACATCTTAATCCTTGAGTACCCGGTTTAATCCTTTTAAGTTATTCACCATATATTTATAAAATCCAATTTCATATATATATACTTTAGTCTTACTAAAGTGGTTAGGCCTAACTCTCTGAATAACTGAACCCATTAAACTTATCTCAATGGAATATTTTATATCTCCGTTAAGAGACTATGAATTCCATCTTGAGAATATATGTTCCATCAACACTAAATGTGGCTGCCTAACATACTGAGGTTTTGACCGTTACTTTAGATCTCACTCCTGATATATCAAAGCAACCTACATTTCATGTTCAGGTCCATTATTCTCTCAGGATTAAGAGTTCATGTGAATACAAGTCGTGAGATTTATTATTCAATTGATAGTCGTTAGGAGAATAATAAATCTTACAGCGGTCCAGTTCAATATGTCTTAACTCTTAAAACATATCAACATATTAACTAAAAGGCACCACTTCCATGATCAAGACAAATCATCGTAGTTAATATGTTATAGTCTTCACAGATGAAATGCCCAATTTCATCACCGACTACGAACCGAAATTCTGAGTTTACAAAGAACTTGTGATCTATATCTTCTGTGACTAAATCACATAAACCACACACTATGCATCTCATGAACTATTTGATAATGTCCGAATATTCATGTTACCATTATTTTAGATAAGAATAAATCAACTTTATTAAACACAATATTAAGTCATACATCATTTCTCACATAATGTCATATATAATATCATACATAGCATCATACAATAGGATTTAAGGGCACATATCCTAACAATCTCCCACTTGCCCTAAAGACTATTGTGCACTAACCTAACTCCCATTCCCTCCAAATGTGACTCGAATGTCCTTTGAGGCAAGGCTTTGGTAAAGGGATCTGCTAGATTATTTGCACTTTCAATCTTTGCAACCACCACATCTCCACGAGAAACAATGTCTCGAATGATGTGGTACTTTCTCTCAATGTGCTTTCCTTTCTTATGATTCCTTGGATCTTTGGATTGTGCAACTGCTCCACTATTGTCACAAAACAATGTGATATGAACTTGCTCCATTCTCACTACACCAAGATCAGAAAGGAATTTCTTGAGCCAAACAGCTTCCTTTGCCGCCTCACAAGCAGCAACATATTCAGCTTCCATGGTGGAGTCCGCAATACAAGATTGCTTAACACTCCTCCAACTTATGGCTCCACCTCCCAAGGTGAATACACATCCTGACGTGGACTTTCTGAATTCTAGATCCGATTGAAAGTCTGAATCTGTATAGCCAATGGGAGTCAAATCATCACAACGGTAAACAAGCATATAATCTCTCGTTCTCCGTAGATACTTGAGAATATGCTTTACAGCTTGCCAATGTTGTGGTCCTGGATTTGATTGATATCGGCTGACCGTGCCAACTAAAAAACAGATATCCGGTCTAGTACAAAGCATGGCATACATGAGACTTCCTACTGCAGAAGCATAAGGAACTTGTCTCATCATATCTTCTTCCTCTTGAGTCTGAAAGGAAGTAATCCTTTCTTGGAGTTTTGCATGCTAAACCGTTCTAGTACCTTATCTATATATCCAGCTTGTGATAAGCCTAACATCTTATTCTTACGATCTCGCCAAAGCTTGATCCCTAGAATAAAGTTAGCCTCACCTAAGTCCTTCATATCAAATTGGCTTGACAACCAAACCTTTACTGATGACATGACCCCTACATCATTTCCAATGAGTAGAATATCATCAACATAAAGCACTAGGAACATTACTACTTTGTCTTGATGTCTTTTGTACACACATGGTTCATCAAGATTTTGTTCAAAACCAAATAATTTGATTGCTTGATCAAATCTAATGTTCCATGACCTAGATGCTTGCTTAAGTCCATAAATGGACCTATTCAACTTGCATACCATATCCTCATGGTCCTTTGCTATGAAACCTTCTGGTTGCTTCATATAGATTTCCTCTTCAAGATTGCCTTTAAGAAATGCAGTCTTGACATCCATTTGCCAAATCTCATAATCATAATGAGCAGCAATGGATAAGAGAATTTTGATAGATTTAAGCATTGCTACTGGTGAAAAGGTTTCCTCATAATCAATACCTTCTTTTGAGTATACCCTTTTGATACTAGCCTTGCTTTAAAGGTTTCAACCTTTCCATCTATCCCTCTCTTCCTCTTGTAAACCCATTTGCAACCAACAGGTTTAATGCCGTCAAGCGCCTTTACAAGATCCCAAACTTGATTGGAATACATGGAATCTAATTCTGATTTCATAGCTTGGACCCAATGATGTGCATCTATATCATTCATTGCTTCTTCATAAGTGTATGGATCAGTTTCGGCCTCCTCTGAGATAGCCTCATAAGTCTCTCCAAGACCTATGAATCTTATAGGTGGCCTAACATTCCTCCCATTACGACGAGGCAACTGTGTACTAGACATCTCATGAGTAGTATCTTGTGGTGTATCCAATACAGCCACATCATCCCTAGTTTCAACTATTGGTTGTTCAGTTACAGGTTCATTCATTTCAGCCAAGACAACTCTACTTCTAAGGTTAAAATTATTCACATAATCATCTTCCAAAAATTTGGCATGAGTGCTAACAAACACTTTGTTATCCTTATGATTATAGAATAAATAACCCTTGGTTTCCTTTGAATTCCCTAAAAACATGCATACTTCCGTTTTAGCTTCCAACTTATCAGACTTTCCTTTCAACACATGTGCTGGACATCCCCAAATGTGGAGATATTTCATACTAGGCTTGCGCCCACTCCACAATTCCATAGGTGTGTTGGGAACAAATTTTGATGGAACTAAATTCAAAATACGCACTGCAGTTTTTAGTGTATATCCCCAAAAGGAAACTAATAAAGTTGAGTAACTCATCATGGACCTAACCATTTCTAAAAGAGCCCTATTCCTTCTTTCTGCTACACCATTTTGTTGGGGAGTTCCAGGTGCAATCAATTGTGATACAATCCCATTTTGAGTTAAGTAATCCTTGAAATCCCCAAGAAGGTATTCGCCACCACGATCAGATCGAATGGCCTTTATGTGTTTACCCAATTGATTCTCAACTTCAGCCCTAAACTCTTTGAATTTTTCAAAGGTTTCAGACTTCCGTCTCATTAGGTACACATAACCAAATCTAGAGTAATCATCGGTGAAAGTGATGAAGTACTCATAACCTCCTTTTGCTTGGGTTGACATGGGACCACAAACATCCGTATGAACTAATTCTAGCAACTCTTGGGCTCTTCTACCTTTTGCATTAAAAGGTCGTTTGGTCATTTTTCCTTCCAAACAAGATTCACAAACTGGAAATTCATTAAAGTCCAATGGCTCTAAGAGACCATCTTTGATCAGTCTTTGAATTCTGTTTGGATTAATATGACCCAAACGCAAGTGCCAAAGATATGCATCATTAGTAGAAGGAAACTTTCTCTTTAATGATTTTACATGAGAATTATTATCTAATTCAGAATTATATAATTCATGCTTATCAGGAGTTAAAATATAAAGACCATCCACAATATTGCTAGAACAGATAAATGTTTTACCTTTCTTTATTACAACATTGTCTTTAAGGATAACACAATATCCACTTTTACCTAAGTAAGTTGCAGAAATTAAATTCGTACGAATATTAGGTACATATAGACAGTCATTTAATATTAAAACTCTTGATTCAAAACATAAATTAAATACTCCAATAGCTACAACTGGAATCCTACTCCCATCAGCCAAGGTCAGAAACAACTCTCCTTCTTTAAGTCTTTTGGTCTCCTGGAACCCTTGCAAAGAATTGCAGATATGATTAGTACAACCTGAATCCACACACCAGGAATCCGTGGGATTTTGTACCAAACATATTTCAAGAAGGAATGAAATTTTCATACCCTTATTGGCAGCCTTGAACTTTGGATAGTTCCTCTTCCAATGTCCTTTCTCACCACAATGGAAACATTTTCCTTTCAGCTTCTTTCCTTTGTCGGCAACCCCTAAGACAATTTTTTACCCTCCTGCTTAGTGAAGTCCTTCTTCTTCTTCTTCTTACCCTTGCCTTTCGACTTAGGTTGAGAAGTAGAAGCTTCACCCACATTGGCTTCAACATTAGAAGTAACAAGAATGCCTTCCGCCGCTACCAACTCATTCATTAATTCAGACAAAGAATAAATCTTTTTGTTCATGTTATAATTAAGTCTGAATTCCTTGAATGACTCCAGTAGTGACTGGAGTATCATATCCACTTGGGATTCTCCATCAATGTCGGCACCCAAAACTTCCAATGTATTCAGATTAGAGATCATTGTAGGACAATGTTCTTTCATTGAACTACCTTCAGCCATTTTGGTATTATAAATTTACCTCATGATGTCTTGCCTTGCAGAACGGCCTTGCTCACCAAACATCTCCTTCAGACTTAGCATAATGTCCGAAGCAAGTTCTACATCCTGCATTTGATGCTGTAGAACATTTAAGATGGACGCTAGGATGTAGCACTTAGCCATTTCATTAGATTTCTGCCAACGATCATATCGTTGTTTTTCCTCAAGAGGAGCATCTAATGAAGGAAAGCTAGGACATGGTGTTGTAAGCACATATTTATGCTCTTCAGCTGTGAGGACTATGTCCAAGTTTTTTTTTCCAGTCAACATAATTGGTTCCAGTTAGTTTGTTTTGATTAAGAATGCTAACAAGTGGGCTAAATGATGCCATGTTCAAATCTGAAATAATAAACATGAATATAATAAGTACACTGGACATTATCAATTTAGCATATAAACATATAATATAGAACCTTAATAAAACCATAATATAATATATGCAACGACAACCCAATCCTGCAATTAATATTCCTCGGTAGCGAGGTCATACCAATCACTATGATTAAGCAAGGATTATCCTCATTATTAATGTTACCATGGTAACTCTTACCAAACAAAAATAATGTGCCGCTTATTCTTTAGCCTCTAAGTGATAATGACATAGCTCCGTAGGGAGGTTAACATCATACTTAGTCTAGTGTACACCATTGTCTAGAATTAATGTGAGTCACCAAGTAACTCCACGGTAGCATGGTCGCTCTTAATGTAAAAACACACTTCATCTATCATTAAGAAGTTTAACCTGTACCATGAATTAAACACCCTCCGTAGGGAGCAAAGCATATACGCCAAGGCGAGGTGATTAATCACACTACTATAAACCGACAATGGAGGCCGTGAGATCCAACCCTTGAATCTCTCTCCCACTAGATGTTTTAAAATAAAGGTTTTTATCTTTTAAACATGCATAAACTAATTATACACAGCCTTGCATTTTATACTAATCACTTTTAAGCATGCATTTAATCACACACTTTTAAGTTTGAAAACACTTAGAAAAAATTCAAATATTCCTTCTTTCGATCGATCGAATGTGCCCCTCGATCGATCGAAAAAATTAAACAATTCGAACTTGACCTTCTGTCTTGTTCGATTGATGCTCGATCGCTTCTCGATCGATCGAAAAGAAAATTCGATCGATCGACTAGCAATCGAATATTAATCGATTCAAAAGATTGGTCTCTGTTTTACACGATCGATTGAAAGTAAATTTTGATCGATCAAAACTCGTAAAACTCAAATTTCCAGAATTTCTTCTAAGGAAGTTTTAAACGGTTTTGCATGAATAAACAACCATCATAAGAAAATGATAGACAGAAATTGATATCAAAACTGAAATCTATTGATGCTATAGCCTTAAAGATCAATTTAACATTCTTAAATTTATATTTAAACAACATCATAACATCAATATCAGTTTTTATCAAATCATAGTTTCAACAACCATGCAGAAAATTAAATGTATAATCCTCTATCAACTTGAAACTATTATCTCTAATTCCAAAACGAACAAAACATGTTATACAGATTCGAAATGAAGACCGCCCTGATACCAATGTTAGGAAATATGCATGTATGCATCGCATACAAAACATACGCAGCGGAAAATAAACGGATCTACTTCATTCGCAATTGATAACATGCACTATGTAGGTTTCAGAATATAAGAATAGGAGAGTGTACCTTGATACGGTGAAATTCAAAAACGAATGAAGAAGTACTCGGGAAGACTTTCAATCTTCACTCCAATTCCACTTGATGCCCAAGATGTGTGGTCTCTCAATCAGTTCTATGTTTTCTAGAGAGAATATGAAAGAGTGTCTCTCTTCCTTATTTCATCAACTTACACATACAAAACCATCTCATTCAATATTAAATTTTGTATGTTTCTCTCCATATAACTGATTATCTAATTGGGCTAGCCTTTTGGGCCTTCCCAATTGGGCTTTAGTGTGTGGCTTGGAGTGGGACCAAAAGGGAACAAATAAGACACTAGCTCCAATGGGCCTTGGACTTTCTGTAAACTCTTGACAAGTCCAAAGTTACCACTAATTATATTTAATACCACTATATACATATAATTGCACTCTAGGCCTCATTAATAAATTATATCCCAAGACTTTATTATACATGCAACCTCTTCATAAAATATTCGTAGTAATACAAAGTCATGAATATAGACTGCCACTTTGTGAATTACTACATCTTAATCCTTGAGTACCCGGTTTAATCCTTTTAAGTTATTCACCATATATTTATAAAATCCAATTTCATAAATATATACTTTAGTCTTACTAAAGTGGTTAGGCCTAACTCTCTGAATAACTGAACCCATTAAACTTATCTCAAGGGAATATTTTATATCTCCGTTAAGAGACTATGAATTCCATCTTGAGAATATATGTTCCATCAACACTAAATGTGGCTGCCCAACATACTGAGGTTTTGACCGTTACTTTAGATCTCACTCCTGATATATCAAAGCAACGTACATTTCATGATCAGGTCCATTATTCTCTCAGGATTAAGAGTTCATGTGAATACAAGTCCTGAGATTTATTATTCAATTGACAATCGTTAGGAGAATAATAAATATCACAGCGGTCCAGTTCAATATGTCTTAATTCTTAAAACATATCAACATATTAACTAGAAGTCACCACTTCCATAATCAAGACAAATCATCGTAGTTAATATGTTATAGTCTTCACAGATGAAATGCCCAATTTCATCACCGACTACGAACCAAAATTCTGAGTTTACAAAGAACTTGTGATCTATATCTTCTGTGACTAAATCACATAAATCACATACTATGCATCTCATGGACTATTTGATAATGTCCGAATATTCATGTTACCATTATTTTAGATAAGAATAAATCAACTTTATTAAACACAATATTAAGTCATACATCATTTCTCACATAATGTCATATATAATATCATACATAGCATCATACAATAGTATTTAAGGGCACATATCCTAACACTATATTCATGACTTTGTATTACTACGAATATTTTATGAAGGGGCTGCATGTATGATAAAGTCTTGGGATATAATTTAATGATAAGGCCTAGAGTGCAATTATATATTGATGTAGTGGTATTAAATATAATTAATGGTAACTTTGGACTTGTCAAGAGTTGACAGAAAAGCCCAAAGCCCATTGGAGCTAGTGTCTTATTTGTTCCCTTTTGGTCCCACTCCAAGCCACACACTAAAGCCCAATTTGGAAGGCCCAACAGGTTAGCCCAATTAGATAATCAATTATGTGGAGAGAAGCATACAAAATTTTATATCAGAATAAAATGGTTTGTATGTTCATAAGATATGATATAAGGAAGAGAAACACTCTTTCATACTCTCTCTAGAAACATAGAACTGATTGAAAGACCACACATCTTGGGCATCAAGTGTAATTGGAGTGAAGATTGAAAGTGTTCTCAAGAACTTCTTCTCTTTGGTTTTGAATTTCACCGCACCAAGGTACACTCTCTTATTCTTAAATTCTGAAATTTACGTTACACATGTTATCTATTGCGAATGAAGTAGATCTGTTATTTTTCCGCTGCGTATGTTTTGTATGCGATACAAACATGTAATTTTTCATCAATAAGGAGCCTCGATGTGTTGAAAACCAAAAGGCAATCCATACAAAAGTTAGAGGAATCTTGCTAGGTTGAGAACCTATGCAAAAGTTAGTGATCATATTTGAAGGAGAAGATGGCTTCCTACAAAGAAAGTTGCTTTTCCTCTATGAACAGCATCCCAACCATTAAGATTTAGGCTAAGATCATGCCTATGGGACTTCCCCTCTCTAGATTGATGACCACCAAAAGCATCCTTTGATCTACATGAAGTATCTCATGCACCAAGAAGTACCTCACAAGAAGGCATAAACAAAAGGCATTGAGATAGTGGGAGCACTATACCCCAGCCAAGGGAACATTCTACTGAGAAAAGTATGTGAAAACCATATGGATGTTCAACTTGTGAAGCATACACCACCTTTGAGCCGTAGTAAGAGGAATCCTCAAGAGTTGCTGGGCCATGATAGATAAATTCTTATCAGTAGTAGGAAGAATGAGAGTATTAACGTTGGGTTCACCCATGATTGTACTAAATTCTTCAAGAGTAGGGCATAACTCTGCACCATTGAATTGGAAGACATGCCGAGTAAGGATCCAAAATTCAGCAGCAGCATAAAGGAAAAGTTTATCCACTTTGATTTGATGGTAGGGAGAGATGCAAGAGAGACCGAGAGGGATAAGAGCATCCTTGAAACTAGGGCCAAGCTTCTTAATCCATGTTAAAATTGCTAAAGGAGTAAATGCTGCCATTGGGAAGCCTTGAGAGGTGTTTTCTGAGCTTAGAACACATTTTGTGAGGGTTTGGAGGCCCCCAATGGCTATTTTATACTTAAAAGAGTTGACTAGAGTTTTTTGGACCGCGGCATGTGTATGCAGGGTCAAGGCCTTGTACACATGGTTAAGGCTTGTGTACATAGGCTTGTGTACATCACCCTCATGCTACTGTATAGTGGTCTGAATTTGAAAAGAAGACAGTGTTAGAACAAGTGCTGAGAGAAGCAAGAAAAGAAAAGACAAGACAAGGATGAAAGAAAACTCATTGCTCATGTACCTTTAAGAAAAGGGTAGCCCATGACGTTTGTATTACATCCCATTGCACACTCTTGAGCAAAGCCGTCAAGGCCATAAGCATAGACCGACCAGCATAGATGAGGAAGGTCGACACGACCACCACTAGTAGGGTCAGCCTAATATAAGCATCACATTTGGATATCACTATGTACAAAAATACAAGAAAAGAAGAATGATCGGAAATAGAGAGGAAAAGACACATACCTCCTGAATGAGAGTGGGCATGAGATGAGTCTCACTAAACTCATCATACTCCACATCATCTGTGAGATGATCGGCATAGGGAATGTCAGCTCCCTATAAATGGTACTCAACATCTGTCACGGAAGGCAGGGCAAGCATGAACTGTGGAGGATCTAGCAGAACCCGCGGTATGTTCTCACCCACCAACTAGCAGTATACCTTCTTCGCCAAGTAAAGAACCCTCAGACCAGCACCCTCGAAAGGCTAGGCGATCTCAAAAGTGATGATGGTGGCAGTATCTAAGTTTAGGTCCGCAATAGTAGGAGCACCCGCCCAAGGACTCTAATTGACCTATGACAGCATGTAGGGTTAGATAAAGAATCATAAGGGTATGTAAGGGAATGGAATGGGTAAAAGTAAATGCTTAAACTCACCTCTTCAGAAGAAAGTTTGTCAAAATGAGTCTTAACTGAGGAAAAGCTCCTCGGATCCACCTCCACTCCACGAGTGATAAGACCGTACTTCACAACCTAACGCTAAAAAGAGAACATGATTCATAAACCTCGATAGATACCTTATCTGTCGAGGTTTATGAAAAATAGATTTTCAATTCTGTTTTTGCATCCAATCTATGAGTACATGTTTTTTCTTTTCTCACAACCCTAAACATATATAAGGATTGTTTTAAGGGCCGTAATAGGTTACATAGTTTCCCAAGTTCATGCAAATTGTTACTGGAGACAGAATTTGCCCTAGTTAATCTTTCTCTTGAAGAAGCTGCTTTGTTTGTACACAGTCGGGTTTTGTGACCAAGAAACTTCTTGATCTTCATCATCTGGATGAACTGAAGAGCTTTAGAGCCAACATCTTTCTCAAGTTGGTGATTAAGTCGTGTACTGAGATCCGTGCAACTGGTTAGTCACGTACTGGGAGCCGTGCATTACAAGGAGAAATTGTCACTACAGAATAAGTCTAATTGGGTATTGGGGTAAGGGTTCAACTGTAGGTTGGTATAAGGTACTGGGATTCCTTTACTTGTAACCGCTTGTTGTGATAATAGTGAATTCTCGAGAGTGGTGACCTTAAAATTATCCGATGGGAATTTTGCCGTGTAGGTTTTCCCCATTCATAAACAAATTACCGTGTCTATTTAATTTCCGTTGCATATCTAGTTATTTGGTGATTTGTTTGTGCTACCTTGCATATTGCATGTTAATTTGATTAATTAATTAACTTGGCTAATTAATCAATTAATCTATCACAAGGGGTCAATATATCTTTGGTCTATCAGCTTAAATGGAGGTTTGACCAGTTCATGATTGGCCTTTCTGACCGTTGGAGCTCGTCAGTTAGAAAACCATTAATGGCCGTGCCATTAATGCTGTATGGTCATTCTCTTATGTGAAAACCTAGCAGACTGTGTGCTCGTCATCTGTATGGTTGAGCCTGTGAATTGAATGCTCGTCAGCTAAATGACGAGCCCATAATTCTAGTACTTGTCACTTACCAATCTAGTTCGTGCATCCTCTGAAAGGTGATTTTGTGGTCTGAAAGTTAGTGGAGGAGACTCTGTTAGCCATATAGCTCCATCCCAACGGGTGATATTGAAGACTTCACCAGAAATCACGTAGAAGGTCTTCTTGGTTTTGGTCTTGGGTGCCATGGAGAATATGAGAGGATGCTTGAAAGAGAGGGAGTTTTTTTGAAAATGATAGGAGGAATGAGAGAATGAAGGAGAGGCAAAGAATATTTGTAAAGGGAAATTAGAAGTTGGAGAGTTAGAGAGAATGTGAAGAGAGGAGGAAGATGAAGAAGAAATGGTTGGTAACTGTTGGAGAAAAATAAAGAGGCGGGAAGAAATTTGATGACTAAACTACATGTAGTTTTTGTAACACCCTAAACCCATACCAAGGATTTAGATGCATAACCTGTCTTAGAAATAATTAACAATAATATAATGGAACAGAGCGTAATTAAATATCCACAAATAAACTTCTATCCATCAAAAACTTTCCTATGAAATCCATAAAAACAAAACCTTAACAATAAAGTCTCCAAATACAATCTCAAATAGTTCCACAAATGTCAAACTTACTATCCTAAAGAAATTATACTAAAACAGTTCACCAACTAACATAGCTCCAAAGAAAGTCATCAATCTAAGGCTCCACTGATCTACCACCAAAAGACATTCCATTTCTCTAATCTGAAAGGGTGGAAAAAGGGGGGGGGGGGGTGAGCTAGAAGCTCAATAAGAGATTATATAACATAAGGATGTCTCCCAAAAAAAAAATAGTATCTATGAAAAAATATAATCTTTACAAAACACTTGCATATAGATTTGGCAGTAATATAATAAATTCTGTAAAATTGTCAGGAGTAAAACATTTTACTATCACATTGTAATCAGTAAATAAAATAATAACCACTTTAATATGCCAATATGCACTAAATAGGTAGAAACAATATATTATGACAATAAACAAATTTTCCACTTATAAAGATCAGTAACAATAAAACAACAGTTAATGGAAAATATTAGACATTGGCCAGACAAAGACATAAACTGCTAAACACTTGGTGGGTGATTCCCATGGGGAACAATAACACTAACCTCAAAGAGGCAACACTGGCTCCAAAGAGCAAACGATAACACTGCACCACACCACAATAACACTACATTGGCCGAAGACCAACACTTAACCCTGTGTTGGCAAAGGTTGCACACTGTCTAGTTGACCGTTTGAAAACATTCTTGACATATACAGTTTCATAATAATATACAATAAATAATAAAATTCTGGTATGTATTATACATTTACAATGGTATAAGTTTTTGAAACTTCACTTTTGCAATTATGTATATATATATATATATTTACCACAAATATATATATATATATATAGATATATACATTCTGAGAGACGTCATGTTCTGAAGTCCACTTACCTCTAGTTGCTAAACCAAGCTTCACTTCAATTGTTTGAAATGATGTCAACTAGAACCTAAATAAGGATTAAATAACTCAATAAGGGCAAGTTTTGAATAACCAAAAAGTCCTCTTATAAAACTTTTTCTTAGCCATTGAGAAGATTTCGCAATATAAAATTTAACGTATCTTTCTAATATACCCCATACCTATTCTAGATTTTATATAATTGTAATGCATTCCCTAAAATAAAATCTGTTATACCTATATATAAGTACACGTAGACCATCTGAACACCACCTAAGGACAACTACAACCGCTTAAGCTATATAGGATGTGACGCTACTCCACGTACATAAATGAGGGTTCAAATTCAAAATCAAATAATGCATGTCTATAATAATACTTCCATGATAACTTTTATTCTATGCAACTGTTAGTATAATTCTAATATTTTCAAACAGCCTAGAGACGAAGGTTCCTTAATCAAATATGTGTTCAAAGATATCAATAAGGCATGTGTATATAGATGTTTTCCTCAATACAACGAATTTCCTTGCTGCCCCTAGTAGTGCCACGGTCTTCTATCCTTTCAATTTTGAGAAACCCTAATTCTCTACCCTTAATCTTTATATGCTAACCACTGATTTTTTTTTTCTCTCTCTGCCTTTCACGTAGGAAGCCTTAACTTTTCAGTTTTACACGTTAAAACTGTTCCCTACATTGGCTGGAAATTAAACTCATAATAAGGTTGTTTAATTCCCACTTAAACTCATATTAAGGTTGTTTACATAGGCTAGGACTCTAAAGAATTCCAATAACACTTAAACTCCTAATCCAAATAGGTTTTAATCTCTTATCCTTTTCCTTAACTGATAAGGAGACTAAAAGTTAAATCTGAATAATTCACAAAATAACTATTCACGTTACCCCTTATTTTTTGTAGAAAATCGTAATATAAAATAATATCTCTTCCAAAATAAATTAAGTAATTCATCAACTCCACTCTAGAAGCAGTTAAATTAAATTTAAGTGAGACGGTTGTTACAGTTTTGGCCTCCCATTAAACTACGAGTAGTTTAGCAAAAAAAAAAATTAAACTAAATTAAATTTTCAGAATATCCTTAATGGACTCCTGGCATATGGAAAATGAAGAGAAAAATCCAAAAATTTCCTTAGTGGATCATAAATTATTAAGAATGTTACAAAGATACACTAAAATGATAGAAATAACCTCAACAGGGTTGAAAGACACCAGGATCCTAAACACCTTTCCCATTGGTTTAGAAGAATCATGGACACCCTCCAGCAGATTAGAAATCACTAAGGAAACTCCCTCATGAGTTAAAACCACCCACAAACTCCCCAATGAGCCACAAAAAGAAGAATTTCTCCCCAATAGAACGTGCATCATTGCAGACTTCCTCGTAAGTCAAAAGCTACCCAGAAAAGCTCCCTCGTGGGTCTGAATCACCAATAACTCCCCAGTGAGTTATTTCCCCAATGGATCATACATCACTAGAGACTTCCTTATAAGTCAAAGAGTAACCGACAAAAGCTCCCTTATTAGTTAGAATCATCAAGAAAACCACCATGCATGTTGGGAAGTCCCTTGAGTGAGTTTCCATCTGAGATTGTTAGGGTCATATTTTGTTATAATTGGCTAATCCTTTGACAAAATGCACTTTACTTGTAATTGGGTAGATCTAAGATAGGTTTAGTACTTTAAGAAACATGTTGCTCAAGTTAAGTATTAAAAACATGAAGATTGGTCCAAGAAACAAGTGAAGAAAAGTTATTCATTAAGTCTTGACAGATAGCTTGATAGATGTCTACTATCGAGACTTAATGTGAAGCTTGATAGATTGCTCAACAGCAGCTCGTTCTATTGAGAATTAAGATTTCAGAATTTCCAGATCTGAAATTCAACGCAGTCTTGAATAGTTTTTTGGGGTTTCTTTTCTCACAACCTTAGACATATATAAGTCTTATTTTAAAGGCCGCCACACACGGATACAGAGACCAAGAGACTTATATTTTATGTGTGAAGCTATTGCGTTTGTATGCCATAGGGTTTTGTAACCAAGTGCTTCCAAATCTTCATTGTTGATGAAGTGAAGAACTTTGCAACCGACAACATCTGTTTAAGTTGCTAGAGTTAGTCACGTACTTAGGATCCATACAAAGGGTTAGTCACAAATTGGAGGTTTGTGCATTAAGGGAAAGAAGGCTACTACAAGATCAAGCCCAATTGGGTATTGGAGTGAAGGTTCAACTATAGGTTGGTATTTCAAGATAAGCCAGGGTAGTTGGTAAGATTCCTTATACTTGTAACCGCTTGATTGTTGATTAGTGGATTCTTAGGAGTGCTGGCCTTAAAATCACCCGGTGGGGTTTTTGCCTTGCGAGGTTTTCCCCATTTGTTAACAAATCGCCGTGCCTAATTTACATTCCATTACACTTAGTATTTTTGGTGATTTGTTGGTGCCTCCACGATTTGCATGCAATTAAACCTACTTAATTAACTTGGGTAATTGAATTAATTAAACCGGGTCAAGCTATCTTAACTCAACAAGTGGTATTAGAGCGGGCACACTCTAATTAGGTTTTAATCTTTTCTGTGTGAACAATTGACCGTTGTTGTTATGGGTCATGGACAATCTTTGATTATTCCTCCTTTATTTGATGGTACTAACTATGCATGCTAGAAAGTAGGCATGAGAGTTTTTTTCAGTCTTTAGATGAGAAAGTCTGGCTAGCAATTGAAGTTGGTTGGAAAAATCTTGAAGACCCACCCATAATAAGGGATGATACAAAGATCAAGGCTGCCAACTTTAACAATAGGGCACCGAATGCTCTATTTAGTGGTGTAACGAATGAAGAATTCAAGATGATCTCTTCCACTGACAATGCTAAGGAAGCATGGACTATTCTTCAGAATACTTATGAGGGCACTAAAGCTGTTAAGAACTCTAAGATTTAAAGGCTCACTACTAGCTTTGAGGAAATTAGGATGGATAAGGATGAATCGTTTTATGAATTCTATGCCTAGCTCAAGGACATAGTGAATTCGGCATTCAATCTTGGGGAACAAATTCTGGAGCCTAAGATTGTTAGAAAGATTCTTAGATCTCTTTTAGAGAGGTTCCATTCCAAGATTACTGCCATTGAAGAATCAAAGGACCTTGACTCTATTCCTTTGATTAAACTGATTGGGAACTTCCAAACCTATAAAGTAGCAAGGGTTTGCAAAAGTGGCAAAGGCAAGGACATGGCCTTGAAGACCAAGAATGATGACAATGATAAGTCATCTAGTGATAAGGATACCAAGCTAAAGTCATATATCACCAGATAATTCAAGAAGTTCTTTAAAAATACGAATGTCAAAGCTAGTGATAAGGATCACAAACGTATGTTTTCTCTCAATATAAGTCCCAAGATAAGGGCAAGAGAGAATTCAGGGATGCTGGTCAGGGTAACGGTATTCTGGTAGGACCAAAGTGCTATGGGTGTCATGGATTTGGACATATGAAGCAAGAGTGTCCCATATATCTGCAATCCATTGGAAAAAACAAAACCTTAGCTGCCACCTTAAGTGACTTAGAACCAGAAGCAGATTCTGATGAAAGTGACCAAGAGGGGATAGTAAGTGCTTTTATAGCCACTGTTGAGTCTATTGAGGAAGTAGTAGACATAATTGATGATGAAGAAGAGTTGATAGAATCAAAGTTTGAGAAGATGGATGATCAAGAAGACATCCACATTACTTATGCTAAGCTGTACAAGGTCTCTAAGAAGCATGAGAAGCTTTACAAGTTGGCCACGAGAAAGCTTAATGAAGTGGATTTAGAACATGAGGAACTCTCCTCCAAGGTTGATGAAGCTAATCAGACTATTGGAGCACTGAGGTTTAAGAACAACTCTCTTATTGAAAAGGCCAAGAAACTAGATGCTGAACTGTTTCAGGTTAAAGCATAACTGGAAAGGACTTCAAGTGCCAAACTAGATGAAATTCTGAATATTCAGAAGTCTGCATCTGATAGAAAAGGTCTCGGGTATGATCACTCTCTCTCATCTTGTTGTACGTTTTCGAATGTTTTAAATAGAGTTATTTTTGTTCCTCCGGCTAATAATGAAAACTCTGACAAAACTAAGGTAACTAAGATTAAAATCGAAAATGTGAGTGAGAATAAGAGTGATAAGGGAAAATCCATTTTAGGAGCACTTCCTAAGATTGTTAAGCAAGAGACTAAGCAAAGAATCATCGCTCCACCAACAAGAAGTCTCCACCAAAGAAGCCTTATTTCTGTCACTACTATGGAGCATCTGGACATACTCGTCCAAATTGCTATAAGTGGTTAGCCACTCAACAAAGAAATAGTGTGTCATCTCTAGGGAACTAAAATCAACTCCAACTTTCTCTAGCCCCTCTTGGAGAACCTCTTAAGGCAGTCATGCTTCTTTCAAACTTTAATGGTTTCAATTCTCCTCCTTATCCATCTGGAAAAAAGTTCAAGCAAAAGAAAGGACATCCATCCTGGTCCCCCGTCTAGAAGGAAAATGATTCTAAGTGATTTCTCCTTTTTTATGATCTCTTGCATGGTTCATGGTGTGTTTTGAGTCAGTCCAGTTTTGATGCTTTGTTTATTTCTTTGTTTTAAGTTTTTTTAATAAAAAATTGAAAAAAATCAGAAAAATACAAAAATAGTGTGTGTTTATGTATATTGGTACTTGTGTACCTTGGATGGTCTTTGAAACAAAGTTTCCCAACTTTGTATCACCTGTAGCTTAGATGAGCACTTTCATGCACAACTAAGCAATATGTGCTTTGTGGCTCTTTTATGTGATTTGGTTGATTTGGTTGATCTCTTATCTTTCATATCTTAAATCATTCTTTTGATAGGAAGGAATAGAAAATCCAAAGAGAAAGCATAAATAACCATCTCACTACCAAAACTCGCCAATCATACTGTTAGGATATGTGCACTTAAATCCTATTGTATGATGCTATGTATGACTTAATGTTATGATTATTAAAGTTTTTTTTTTATCAAAAATAATGGTCACATGAATATTTGGACATTATCATATAGTCCATGAGATGCATAGTATATGATTTATGTGATTTAGTCACGGAAGATATAGATCACAAGTTCTTTGTAAACTTAGAATTATAGTTCGTAGTCAGTGATGAAATTGGGCATTTCATCTGCGAAGACTATAACATATTAACTAAGATGATTTGTCTTGATCATGGAAGTAGAGACTTCTAGTTAATATGTTGATATGTTTTAAGAGTTAAGACATATTGAACTGGACCGCTGTGAGATTTATTATTCTTCTAACGACTGTTAAATGAATAATAAATCTCACGACTTCTATGAATTCTTAATACTGAGAGAATAATGGACCTAATCATGAGATGTATGTTGCTTTGATATATTAGGAGTGAGATCTAAAGTCACGATCAAAATCTAAGTATGTTGGGCAGCCACATTTAGTGTTGATGGAACACATATTCGCAAGATGGAATTCATAATCTCTTAACGGAGATATAAAATATTCCCTTGAGATAAGTTTAATGGGTTTGGTTATTCAGAGTGTTAAGCCTAACCACTTTAGTAAGGATATACTAAAGTATATATTTATGAAATTGAATTTCATAAATATATGATGAATAACTTAAATGATTAAACCGGGTACTCAAGGATTAAGATGTAGTAATTTCAAAGTGGCAGTCTATATTCATGACTTTGTATTACTACGAATATTTTTTGAAGGGGTTGCATGTATAATAAAGTCTTGGGATATAATTTATTAATAGGACCTAGAGTGTAATTATATTTACATAGTGGTATTAAATATAATTAATGGTAACTTTGGGCTTGTCAAGAGTTGATAGAAAAGCCTAAGACCCATTGGAGCTAGTGTCTTATTTGTCCCTTTTGGTCCCACTCCAAGTCACACACTAAAGCCCAATTGAAAAGGCCCAATAGGCCAGCCCAATTAGATAATCAGTTAGTTATAAAAAGAAAAACATACAGAATTTTTTCATAAGAAAAAAGGAGACATCATTGTGAAGTGGTGTGTATGTGCGAGTGAAGCCACTCAATTAAATTCTGAAATTTACATAATGCATGTTATCAATCATGAGTGAAATAGATTCATGTTTGTTGCTTCTGCTGTGTGTTTTGTATGAGATACAAAACCAAATTTACCAACAATTGGTATCAAAGCCAGGTTTTCATATCATGATTGTATAACTTGTGGTTGTTTTTAGAATTAAAAAAAAAAAAGTTTTCTTTGTGTTTTAATTTTCTGCATTATTGTGTCCTTGAATGTGTTCTTTTGTGTAGACATAGTTTGATAATCATGGTTTTATGAATTTTTTATTAATAGCGTTAGAATTCGTATGCCATGATTCATTTGTGTAGACACGGCAAGATTGGCAGTTAATGAAGATTATAGTAACCGTCATGTGCATTGCTTGGTGCCATGCTTGTGTTTTTCAATATCATGAATGCCATATGCATGTGTTTGCTGCATTGGTTGCAATGCTTGGCTATATATTGATTGCACCACTTGGATATTGTTTGCACGGCTTAACAATAAAAGATATATATATATATATATATATATAGGTTCAAATGCATATTATATATATATATATAATATGTAATATATAATCCGTATGGTATATTATATATATATATATATTATTTATATATATACATATGTAATATAATATATATGGGTTTGGTTTTATATTAATATATATTAACTTTAGGATTAAAGTTTTTGGTTAATGAAATTTATTCCTAATGAGATTAGGATTATGTTTTCAAGGTGTCTAGCATTATTATGGTTCTTAATCTTAAAAACCTTTATTTTAAAATATCTAGTGGGAGAGAGATACAAGAGTTGGATCTCACGGCCTCCATTATCAGTTCATAGTAATGTGGGTAAACACCTCGTCTTGGCGATATGCCTTGCGATCCCAAAGGAGGGTGTTTATTTCATAGTACTACAAGATTGAACTCACCCGTTTAAAGTAGTGTGAACAAATACCTCGTCTTGGCGCATATGCCTCACAATCCCAAAGGAGGGCGTTTTTGTTCCATGATACTACAAGTTTAAACATTATAAGGGAGATGAAATGTGGCTACACATGATGCTAGATAATGGTGTACACTAGACTGAGTGTAATGTTAACCTCCCAAAGGAACTATGTCATTATTACTTAAAGGCTAAAGGCAAAACGGCAAATTATTTTTGTTTGGTAAGAGTTGCCATGATAGCATTAATAATGAGAATATTTCTCAACCAATTAATGTGTTTATAATAAACTTGCTACCAAGGAATTATAGACATGGATTGGGTTGTCGTTGCGTATATTATTGTATGGTTTTATTAAGGTTCCATTTATATGCTTATATGCTAAATTGATAATGTCCAGTTTATTTATTATATTCATGTTTGTTATTTTCAGGTTTAAATCATGGCATCATTTAGCCCACTTGTTGCTATTCTTAATCAAAACAAACTGACTGGATCCAACTGTTAGAATTATTTGCCCTCAAAAACAATACTATGCATTTTTATTTGGTAATAAAAATTTTATTTTCACATTCATAATTTTTTATAGGTATATTTTATTGTTTAAATGTGGCATATGATGTCACCTCTATAGAAAAATCATGTTAATGGTTAAGAAACCAAAAACAAGGAGTAATGTTTTTTCATAGATTATTAAATTGTTCTAGGCTGTGGATATTAATTGAATATTACCATTAAAGCCTACACTTGTTGTGCTACTATATGATAGGATGATTTACTCCATCATTGAGGTAGTGACTTTAAGCAGACAAGTGGGTGTAATGTAACAAGTACATACACTGAATTGGATCCGATCAAGAACACCTTATGGAGTGATCACTGTTAATTAAAAGGTTGTTCTATCACAGTTTTTTCTATTGTTCTCAAACATGAGAGGTTTGTGTATATTTATTTATTATACACATAACTTTGACAGTGTCAACTAGTGATGCTAATTTTAAAGGCTATATACAGACACGTTGGGTTATGTGTGTAATGAGTAAAATATATAAATGCTCAACAATGAATCCACCAGTCTCTAAAGAAGATAGTATATTCAGTTGATTTTCATAGTGAAGTTGGACTCAAAACAAAACTGGGCGGTGACATTTTTTCAAAAAAAAAAAAAAAAAATTTCATATATATATAATATTGTATATATATTTAAAGAGTTTTTTAAAGATATTTTGGAGTCCAGTAGAAATTATGAAATCAAGAAATTGAGGGTCACATAAGCTAAGGACATGACAGTGATATTAATCCAGTCCTAGTGGCTTGTGAGAATATAGTATGGTGGAAGGACATAGATATAAAATTGTAAGTAATGGGGCCTCGTTTGTAATTCTCTAATCTTCAGGGGTCAATTGCAATGTGTTGATGGACATTATTGCAATCTGTAGAAGTTCAAATATTTCCTTGATATGGTTGAGAAAATTAAGGAATAATTTTTGAAAGAGTTTCAAGATAAGTCAGTAACGTTCAAAAAGTTATTGATGAATCTTACAGCTGAAGATTAGGATCCCTAAGGATCCTACGTCCAATCTCTCTCTTGGGTTTTAGAAGTCTTAAATAAAAATAAGATTTTAATATATCATATTAGTGGTTGGCCATCAGAACTACTGAGTGATATACTACAGTCTTCTGAAAACTCAAAAAGAAACAGGGAGAGAGACGTGAATACCTTGGGAGGCAACACACTTGGGTTACTAAGAGAGGTACGCAATTTTGTTCTATTTAGAATCTATGGTTGTGTGGTATAAAGATCTTTAAATGAAAAATATAATTTTTATTTTATAATGTTTTCGCAAATTCTATCGCCAACTATGTTGACTGGAAAAGAAATTTGGACATTGTTCTTACTATTGAAGAGCACAAATATGTGCTTACTCAACCATGTCCTAGCTTTCCATCATTAGATGCTCCTCTTGAGGAAAAATAACGATATGATCATTGGCAGAAATCTAATGAGATGGCCAAGTTATATCTTAGCATCTATTTCAAATGTTCTACAGCATCAAATGCAGGATATAGAACTAGCTTCGGACATTATGCTAAGTCTGAAGGAGATGTTTGGTGAACAAGGCTGTTCTGCAAGGCAAGAAACTATAAGGCAAATTTATAATATCAAAATGGCTGAAGGTACTTCAGTGAGGGAGAATTGTCTTAGGATGATCTCTAATCTGAATTCATTGGAAGTTTTAGGTGTCGATATTGATGGAGAATCCCAAGTGGATATGATACTCCAGTCACTACTAGAATCATTCAAGGAATTTAGGCTAAACTATAATATGAACAAAAAGGTTTATACATTGTCTGAATTGATGAATGAGTTTGTAGCGGCGGAAGGCATCCTTGTTACTTCTAGTATTGATGCCAATATGGCTGAAGCTTCTACTTCTCAACCTAAGTCGAAAGGCAAGGGTAAAAAGAAGAAGAAGAAGGACTTCACCAAAAGAGATGGTAAAAAAATTGCCTTAGGAGTTGCCAACAAAGGAAAGAAAACCAAAGGAAAGTGTTTCCATTGTGGTGAGAAAGGACATTGGAAGAGGAATTGTCCAATTTTCAAAGCTGCCAAGAATAAAGGTATAAAAAGTACATTCCTTCTTGAAATATGTTTGGTACAGAATCCCATGGATTCCTGACAGGTGGATTCAGGTTGTACTAATCATATCTGTTACACTTTGCAGGGATTCTAGGAGACCAGAAAGCTGAATGAAGTGGAATTATTTCTTACTTTGGCTGATGGGAGCAGAATACCAGTTGTAGCTGTTGGAGTGTTTAATTTATGCTTTGAATCAAGGATTTTAATATTAGAAGACTGTTTGTATGTACCTAATGTTCGTAGGAATTTAATTTCTGTAACTTATTTAGGTAAACATGGATATTACGTTATCCTCAAAGACAATGTCGTAATAAAGAAGGATAAAGTGTTTATCTGTTCTGGTAATATTGTGGATGGTCTTTATATTTTAACTCCTGACAAGCATGAATTATACAATTCTGAATTAGATAGTAGCTCTCATGTAAAATTATTAAAGAGAAAGTTTCCTTGTACTAGTGATGCATATCTATGGCACTTGCGTTTAGGTCATATTAATTCAAACAGGATTCAAAGACTAATCAAAGATGGACTTTTACAACCCATGGAGTTTGATGGATTTATAGTTTGCAAATCTTGTTTGGAAGGTAAAATGACCAAAGGACCTTTTAATGCAAAAGGTAGAAGAGCCCAAGAGTTGCTTGAATTAGTTCATACAAATGTATGTGGCCCTATGTCAACCAAGCAAAAGGAGGTTATGAGTACTTCATCACTTTTACGGATGATTACTCAAGATATGGTTATGTGTACCTAATGAGACGAAAGTCCGAAGCCTTTGAAAAGTTCAAAGAGTTTAGGGCTGAAGTTGAAAATCAATTAGGTAAACGCATCAAGGCCATTCGATCTGATCGAGGTGCCGAATACCTTTTTGGGGATTTCAAGGATTACTTAATTCAAAATGGGATTGTCTCCCAATTGACTGCACTTGGAACTCCCCAACAAAATGGTGCAGCGGAAAGAAGGAATATGACTCTTTTGGAAATGGTTAGATCCATGATGAGTTATTCAACTTTACCAATTTCCTTTTAGGGATATGCACTAAAAACTACTATGCATATTTTGAATTTAGTTCCACCAAAATCTGTTCCCAACACACCAAAGGAATTATGGAGTGGGCGCAAGCCTAGTATGAAATATCTCCATATTTGGGGATGTCCAGCACATGTATTGAAAGGGAAGTCTGATAAGTTAGAAGCTAAAACGGAAGTATGCATGTTTTTAGGGTATTCAAAGGAAACCAAGGGTTATTTATTCTATAATCATAAGGATAACAAAGTGTTTGTTAGCACCCATGCCAAATTTTTGGAAGATGATTATGTGAATAATTTTAATCCTAGAAGTAAAGTTGTATTGGCTGAATTAGAAAAACCTGTAATTGAACAACAAATGGATGAAACTAGGAGTGATGTGGCTGTATTGGATACACCACAAGACATTACTCATCAGATGACTAGTACACAGGTGCCTCGTCGTAGTGGGAGAATTGTTCGGCCTCCTATAAGATTTATAGGTTTGGGAGAAACTTATAAAGCTATCCTAAAAGAGGTTGAATCGGATCCCTACACTTATGAGGAGGCAATGAATGATATAGATGCATATCATTGGGTCCAAGCTATGAAATTTGAATTAGATTCAATGTATACCAATCATGTTTGAGATCTTGAAAAGGCGCTTAACGGCATTAAACCTGTTGGTTGCAAATGGGTTTACAGGAGGAAGAAAGGGATAGATGGAAAGGTTGAAACCTTTTAATCAAGACTAGTGTCGAAAGGGTATACACAAAAAGAAGGTATTGATTATGATGAAACTTTTTCGCCAGTAGCCATGCTTAAATCTATCAGAATTCTCTTATTCATTGCTATTCATTATGATTATGAGATTTGAAAAATGGATGTCAAGACTGCATTTCTTAATGGCAATCTTGAAGAAGAAATATATATGATGCAACCTGAAGGTTTCATAGCAAAGAACCAAGAGCATATGGTATGCAAGTTGAAAAGGTCCATTTTTGGACTTAAGCAAGCATCTAGGTCATGGACCATCAGATTTGATCAAGCAATCAAGTCATTCGGTTTTGAACAAAATCTTGATGAACCATGTGTGTACAAAAGACATCAAGATAAAGTAGTAATGTTCTTAGTGCTTTATGTTGATGATATTTTACTCATTGGAAATGATGTGGAGGTAATGTCATCGGTAAAGGTTTGGTTGTCAAGCCAATTTGAAATGAAGGATTTGGGTGAAGCTAACTTTATTCTAGGGATCAAGCTTTGGTGAGATCGCAAGAATAAGATGTTAGGTTTATCACAAACTATGTATATAGATAAGGTTCTAAAACGATTTTGCATGCAAAACTCCAAGAAAGGATTACTTCCTTTTAGACATGGAGTTCCTCTGTCTGATGACCAAAAGGCCTAAGACTCTAGAGGAAGAAAATATGATGAGACAAGTTCCTTATGCTTCTGCAGTGGGAAGTCTCATGTATGCCATGCTATGTACTAGACCAGATATCTGTTATTCGGTTGGCATGGTCAGCCGATATCAATCAAATCCAGGACTTAAACATTAGCAAGCTGTAAAGCATATTCTCAAGTATCTACGGAGAACAAAAGATTATATACTTGTTTACCATAGTGAGGATTTGATTTCCATTGGTTATATGGATTTAAATTTTCAGTCAGATCTTGATTTCAGAAAGTCCGCTTCAGGTTGTGTGTTCTGTTGGGAAAAAATGCATGTTCGTATCACATACAAAACATATGCAGTGGAAAATTAAAAGATCTACTTCATTCGCAATTGATAACATGAACTATGAAAGTTTCAGAATTGAAGAACAAGAAAGCATACCTTGGTGCGGTGAAATTCAAAACCAAAGATCAGAATTTCTTGGGAAGACTTTTAATCTTCACTCCAATTCCACTTAATGCTCAAAATGTGTGGTCTCTTAATCAATTTCCAAGGAGAGAATAAGGGAGTGTCCAACACTCACATATAAACCATTTCATTCCTTCTGTAATCTTAATGAAAAACACTTATGAAAAACTCATCAAAGGACTTTCTTAAAGGACTTATGAAATTCTGTATGTTTCTCTCTTTATATACAACTGATTATCTAATTGGGCTAGCCTTTTGGAACATTCCAATTGGGCTCTAGTATGTGGCTTGGAGTGGGACCAAAAGGGAACAAATAAGACTCTAGCTTTAATGGGCCTTGGGCTTTTCTGTTAACTCTTGACAAGTCCAAAGTTACCATTAATTATATTCAATACCACTATATGAATATAATTGCACTCTAGGCCTTATTAATAAATTATATCCCAAGACTTTATTATACATGCAACTCCTTCATTAAAATATTCGTAGTAATACAAAGTCATGAATATAGACTGCCACTTTGTAGATTACTACATCTTAATCCTTGAGTACTCGGTTTAATCCTTAATGTTATTCATCATATATTTATGAAATCCAATTCCATAAATATATACTTTAGTAACTCCTTACTAAAGTGATTGGGCCCAACTCTCTGAATAACCAATCCCATTAAACTTATCTCTAGGGAATATTTTATATATCTGTTAAGAGATTATGAATTCCATCTTGAGAATATATGTTCCATCAACACTTAATGCGGCTGCCCAACATACTGAGGTTTTGACCGTAACTTATAGATCTCACTCCTAATATATCAAAGCAACCTACATCTCATGATCAGGTCCATTACTCTCTCAGGATTTAGAGTTGATGTAAATAGAAGTCGTGAGATTTATTATTCAATTGACAGTCATTAGGAGAATAATAAATCTCACAGCGGTCCAATTCAATATGTCTTAAATCTTAAAACATATCAACATACCAACTAGAAATCTTCCATTTCCATAATTAAGACAAATCATCTTAGTTGATATGTTATAGTCTTCGCAGATGAAACGCCAAATTTCATCACCAACTACGAACTACATTCTGAGTTTACAAAGAACTTGCAATTTATATATTCTGTGACTAAATCACATAAATCGCATGCTATGCATCTCATGGACTAAGATAATGTCCCATTAATTCATTTATAGATAGTCTCATATAATTAAACAATTTAATTATTTATGACATGCCAATAAATTAGATTTTAGGGCATAAACCCCAAGAATCTCCCACTTGCCCTCAAAGACAATTTACCATATATCCGACACTTATCTCCCTTTAGAGTAATTCATAGTCACTCTAAGGCAAGGTTTGGAAACAAGTTTCAGTCAGATTTATTGCATAAATTATCTTTTCTACTACTACTCAAGTACTCATATCTCTCTAGTGAGATAATACTTATGCTTAATGTGTATCTTCACCACTAGGATGAACACATATCTTGAAGTCCAACTTCACAATCAAACTACAAGTCAGCATTTGTACATCCAGTAACGATCAAAACCTCACTTTTGTGGACAAGCATATAATCCCTCATTCTCCTAAGATATATGAGTATATGCTTTACTCCCACTAAATTAAGTGATCTTTGATCCAATGGATATTTGCTTACTATGCCCATCGCAAAATAGATATTTAGCCTAGTATATAGCATAACATAAAGACTTCCTATTGATATGATATTAGGAACCATCTTGATATGCTCTTCCTTTTATATGTCTTAGGACTATAGTCCTATATAAAGGAACTTCAAACTTAAAAGAAAAGAATCCTTTCTTAAAGTATTACATGCTATACTTGGCTAGAATCTAATCTATTTAAGCTGTTTGAGATAGACTTAATATCCTAATTTCTGAATTGTAATAAAGTTTAAATTCTTAGGATATGACTAGTCTTTCCCAAGTACTTTATATCAAACTGGATTAGACAACAAAAACTCTATTGATGACAATATCTCTACATCATTCTAAATGATTAAAATGTCATCAACATACATTAAGAAATTTATTATTCTATATAGCTTTCACACACATAAGGCCTTTTAATACTTAATCAAAATCAAACAATTTGATTCCTTGATCAATGATGATATTTTACGATTCAGATGCTTGCTTTAATCCCTAAATGAAATTTAAGCAACTTGCATACTAAACACTATTGTTTCTTTGCTATGTACAAGTCTAGTTACATCATATAGATGTCTTCCTCAAGATTGCTACTAAAAGAAGCTTTCTTGATGTCCATTGCCATATTTTATCCAAATAAAATATAATAGATAAGAGAATCTAGATAGAATCAAACTTAACTATTGGTGAAAAAATCTTTTCATAATTGAACCTTTTCTTTCGGAATAAATCTTTTCGCCACTAGTCTTGACATTGAAGGTTTACTTGTAGACCTATTTGAAAACAACAGGCCTAATGCCATTAGGCGCCTCTAAAAGTTATAGACTTTAAATAGAATCCAATTCTATTCACATAACTTTGATCCAGTAATCCATATTCATATCATCTATTGCCTTTACGTAGGACCGAGGATCAAATTCATATCCTTGTGAAATAACTTCAAAAGTTTATCCCAAAAGTATGAACTTACTTGGTAATTAATAATCCTCCCACTACGATATTGTACCGGTGTACTAGCTATATATCTAAAATAATACCTTGTGGTGTATCTAATACAACCATCTCATTTCTAATTGTATTTTATAGTTGTCTTTCAACAAATTCTGACATCTTTCTTCTAGAACAATTATACGTTTTGCTATAAGATTATTCACATAGTCATCATCAAGAACTTTGTAATTTAAGTTTACAAACATCTTGTTTTCTTTATGACTACCAAAAAAATCTTTTGCAATTCTTTTTGGATACCCATCATAAACACACATTTTTCTACCTTTTGATTTTAATTTGTTAGACTTCCTTTCTAGCACAAGTGCTTGACATTTCCAAAAGTGGAAATATCATATACTAGGTTTTCACCCAATCCACGATTTGACAAATGTCTTAGGAACAAACTTTTGAAATCAACTTTAGAAAATGTATAGTAATTACTAGAGTATATCTCCAAAAGAAATAAGCAAATGGAAATAATTATCATGTACTTTACTCTTTCTAAAAGAGTTTTATTCCTCCTTTATGTATGCATTGACTTAAAGAAGTCAATGAAACTTTATTCCTTTACAATAAAGGAGCCCTAAATCCTATTATCCTCTAAATAGAATTCATAGACTGGGAATATAACAAAATAATGGTTCTAAAAGCCCATCTTTCACCAATCTTGAATATCATTTAGATTAATAAGATCTAGATATAAGTGCCAAATACATACAATAACAAAGGATGGAAACTTTCTCTTTAAAAAGTAAAACATGAAAATTCCCATCTAGATTATAATCATGGACAACACTTAGCATTACCAAAACAGAAACACTTTCCTTTTGGTCATGCTTTTGAATCTAATTTCCTTTTGGAAACTACTAAGACAACTTGCTTGTCCAACTGTTTGGTATTATAATTTATCTTCTTGCTACCCTTACCTTTTGGTTTAGGCTAAGAATATGAATTAAATCATATTGATCCTAGCTTTAACTTTTAGGATGTCTTCTGTTGCGTAGAACTCACTTATCAATTCAGATAACATAAAAATAATTTATTTTGAAAACAATCTGAATTGATCAAATGTTTCTAACAAGGACTTGTGGATCATATCCATATGAGATTAACATTTAATCTCTTCATCCAAGAATTCCAATTAATTTTAAGATAAAATATTTTCATAAAATGATATAGTATTAGAACTCCTCAAGCCTTTCTTAGCATTCAATATGATTCATACCAAACATCTCATTTAGACTTATTATAAAGTCTAAGTGTAGTACTAACTCTTGCATCTCACGCTGTAGCACACTTGAGATAGAAGCCAATGTAACATTTTAGCATTTCAATGGAGACTATGATTACATCATAAGCTATCTTCCATCAATGCATCATGCATAGGAAATTATGACAATGCTGAATCAAAACTATTTATGTACTTCAGCTCCTTTAAGCACTATGTCCAAAATTATTTCTTAGTTAATGTAATTCAATTAAAATAGTAGCTAGAGAACAAAATTTATAACAACTTTATTTTGAGGCTATGAACTTAATTACATGGACATTATATTTTGCATCCATAACCATATAGCATGAAACCCAAAAATACTATACTAGGTCCAATGACAACCTAATCCCGCAATTAATATTCCTTGGAAGCGAGGTCATACCAATCACTATGATCAGGCGAGAAATATTCTCATTATTAATGCTATCATGGTAACTCTTACCAAACAAAAATAATTTGCCGCTTTTCCTTTGGCCTCTAAGTAATAATGACATAGCTTCTTTGGGAGGTTAACATTACACTTAGTCTAGTGTACACCATTATCTAGAATCATGTGTAGCCACATTTCATCTCCCTTTATAGTGTTTAAACTTGTAGTACCATGAAACAAAACACCCTCCTTTGGGATCGCGAGGCATATACGCTAAGACGAGGTGCTTGTTCACACTACTTTAAATGGGTAAGTTCAATCTTGTAGTACTATGAAATAAACACCCTCCTTTGGGATCACGAGGCATATACGCCAAGACGAGGTGCTTACCCACACTACTATGAACCGATAATGGAGGCCGTGAGATCCAACCCTTGTATCTCTCTCCCACTAGAAATTTTAAAACAAGTGGTTTGTCCCGAAATCATTGTGATCTAATCACAATTTTAACCCTACACATCAAATGTGTTTAATTGTTTAAATTCAATGTGATGTTACTAAGTCACGTCACAATGGCGTAACGAACAGTCGCGCAATCACAAAGAAGTTTAACCTTGTAATCTGTGAAGTAAATACCCTCCGCATGGAATGCAAGAATCGAAGTCAAGACAAGGTATCTATTCACATTACAATAAACTTAACAAAAAGGGTTATTTCAGCACTCCCACTCATTATTTGGGTTTTCTTTAAATAATTGTGATCCCATCACAACTAATAACCTTGCACTTATTGAACACTCTAATCTTATTAGAATCACTAACTAAAATGGAAGTCCTAAACTATTTAGGATTCCTTAAATACTAATGAATCAAAAATTAGTTATATAGAACTCTATCCTTAATTTATTTGATTAAGAATTCTAATCTCATTAGGAAATATATATACCTTTTAATTAAGCTTTAATCTCATTAAAACTTCTAATTAAAATAAATTAAGGACTTCTAATCATACAACAATTCCAATCTCATTAGAATGTTTCTTAAAAGACAAGTCCTAAACTATTTAGGACTAAGAGTTCTATTTAACCAATATCTTTGATCTCATTAGGTCTTTCAGTTAGAACCATGTGTAATCTCATCACACATTTCCTTACACTTTATACATTTGAAAACATTTAGAAAATATTCAAAATTCCCTTCAAATGTATTTTCGCGAAAATCTCGCGACTAAGCTCTTTCCGCGAAAACGAGTTAAGCAAAAAATTGAAAACACAAAAAATCAGACAGAAACTTTCGCTACTGTCTCACGACTGTTTCGCGAGACAGTAGCGAAAGTTTATTTGATTAAGAACTCTTTCTTTAATTTATTTGATTAAGAATTCTAATCTTATAAGGAAATATATATACCTTTTAATTAAGCTTTAATCTCATTAAAACTTCTAATTAAAATAAATTAAGGACTTCTAATCATACAACAATTCCAATCTCATTAGAATGTTTCTTAAAAGACAAGTCCTAAACTATTTAGGACTAAGAGTTCTATTTAACCAATATCTTTGATCTCATTAGGTCTTTCAGTTAGAACCATGTGTAATCTCATCACACATTTCCTTACACTTTATACATTTGAAAACATTAAGAAAATATTCAAAATTCCCTTCAAATGTATATTCGCGAGAATCTCGCAACTAAGCTCTTCCCGCGAAAACGAGTTAAGCAAAAAATTGAAAACACAAAAAATCAGACAGAAACTTTCGCTACTGTCTCGCGACTGTTTCGCAAGTAAGGCTTACATGCGAAAAGTTTTTGTCTTCAAAATCATTTTTCACGTGTAACTTCACGGAAAGCTAACCCGCGAAAAACCTGTGTTTTCAGTTTTTCCAGAGCAGTTGCAAACAGTTTTCAACGACTTTTCATGAACAAACAACTACCATATGAACATGATATGCAGAATTTGATATCAAAACTGAATTCCATTGATGCTATAGTCTTAAAAATGAATTTAACATACTTAAATTCAGATTTAAACAACATTATAACATCAATATCAGTTATTATCAAAACATAGTTTCAACACCCATGCAGAAAATTAAATGCATACATAACTTTCTAACATCATGAAACTATTATTTCTAATTCTAAAACTCACAAAACATGTTATTCAGATTCGAATTGAAGACCGTTCTGATACCAATTGTTGGGAAAAAATGCATGTTCGTATCACATACAAAACATACGCAGTGAAAAATTAACGGATCTACTTCATTCGCAATTGATAACATGCACTATGAAAGTTTTAGAATTTAAGAACAAGAAAGCATACCTTGGTGCGGTGAAATTCAAAACCAAAGATCAGAAGTTCTTGGGAAGACTTTTAATCTTCACTCCAATTCCACTTAATGCCCAAGATGTGTGGTCTCTCAATCAATTTCCAAGGAGAGAATAAGGGAGTGTCCAACACTCACATACAAACCATTTCATTCCTTGTGTAATCTTGATGAAAAACACTTATGAAAAACTCATCAAAGGACTTTCTTAAAGGACTTATGAAATTCCGTATGTTTCTCTCTTTATATACAACTGATTATCTAATTAGGCTAGCCTTTTGGGCCATTCCAATTGGGCTTTAATGTGTGGCTTGGAGTGGGACCAAAAGGGAACAAATAAGACTCTAGCTCCAATGGGCCTTGCGCTTTTCTGTCAACTCTTGACAAGTCCAAAGTTACCATTAATTATATTCAATACCACTATATGAATATAATTGCACTCTAGGCCTTATTAATAAATTATATCCCAAGACTTTATTATACATGCAACCCCTTCATTAAAATATTCGTAGTAATACAAAGTCATGAATATAGACTGCCACTTTGTAGATTACTACATCTTAATCCTTGAGTACCCGGTTTAATCCTTAATGTTATTCATCATATATTTATGAAATCCAATTCCATAAATATATACTTTAGTAACTCCTTACTAAAGTGGTTAGGCCCAACTCTCTGAATAACCAATCCCATTAAACTTATCTCAAGAGAATATTTTATATCTCCGTTAAGAGATTATGAATTCTATCTTGAGAATATATGTTCCATCAACACTTAATGAAGCTGCCTAACATACTGAGGTTTTGACCGTAACTTATAGATCTCACTCCTAATATATCAAAGCAACCTACATCTCATGATCAGGTCCATTATTCTTTCAGGATTTAGAGTTGATGTAAATAGAAGTCGTGAGATTTATTATTCAATTGACAGTCGTTAGGAGAATAATAAATCTCACAGCGGTCCAGTTCAATATGTCTTAACTCTTAAAACATATCAACATACCAACTAAAAATCTTCCATTTCCATGATCAAGACAAATCATCTTAGTTGATATGTTATAGTCTTCGCAGATGAAACGCCCAATTTCATCACCGACTACGAACTACATTCTGAGTTTACAAAGAACTTGCAATTTATATCTTCTGTGACTAAATCACATAAATCGCATTCTATGCATCTCATGGACTAAGATAATGTCCCATTAGTTCATTTATAGATAGTCTCATATAATTAAACAATTTAATTATTTATGACATGCCAATAAATTGGATTTTAGAGCATAAACCCCAACTTGTTCACCTTGGGAAGTGGAGCCATTAGTTGGAGGAGTGTTAAGTAATCTTGTATTGCGAACTCCACCATGGAAGCTGAATATGTTGCTGCTTGTGAGGCAGCAAAGGAAGCTATTTGGCTCAAGAAATTCCTTTTTGATCTTCGTGCTGTGAGAATGGAGCAAGTTCCCATCACATTGTTTTGCGACAATAGTGGAGAGGTTGCACAATCCAAGGATCCAAGGAATCACACGAAAGGAAATCACGTTGAAAGAAAGTACCACATTATTTGAGACTTTGTTGCTTGAGGAGATGTAGTAGTAGCAAAGATTGATAGTGCAAGTAATCTAGCGGATCCCTTTACCAAAACCTTGCCACAAAGGACTTTTGAGTCACATTTGGAGGGAATGGGAGTTAGATTAGTGCACAATAGTCTTTAGGGCATGTGGAAGATTGTTAGGATATGTACCCTTAAATCCTATTGTATGATGCTATGTATGACATTATGTATGACTTAATGTTATGATTAATAAAGTTGTTTTATTTTTATCAAAAATAATGGTTACATGAATATTTGAACATTATCATATAGTCCATGAGATGCATAGTATGTGATTTATGTGATTTAGTCATGGAAGATATAGATCACAAGTTCTTTGTAAACTCAGAATTATAGTTCGTAGTCGGTGATGAAATTGGGCATTTCATTTGCGAAGACTATAACATATTAACTAAGATGATTTGTCTTGATCATGGAAGTGGAGACTTCTAGTTAATATGTTGATATGTTTTAAGTGTTAAGGCACATTGAACTGGACCACTGTGAGATTTATTATTCTTCTAACGACTGTCAAATGAATAATAAATCTCATGACTTCTATTTGCATGAACTCTTAATCCTGAGAGAATAATGGACCTGATCATGAGATGTAGGTTACTTTGATATATGAGAAGTGAGATCTAAAGTCACGATCAAAACCTCAGTATGTTGGGCAGCCACATTTAGTGTTGATGGAACATATATTCTCAAGATGAAATTTATAATCTCTTAACGGAGAAATAAAATATTCTCTTGAGATAAGTTTAATGAGTTTGGTTATTTAGAGTGTTAGGCCTAGCCACTTTAGTAAGGATATACTAAAGTATATATTTATGAAATTGGATGTCATAAATATATAATGAATAACTTAAATGATTAAACCGGGTACTCAAGGATTAAGATGTAGTAATTTCAAAGTGGCAGTCTATATTCATGACTTTGTATTGCTACGAATATTTTATGAAGGGGTGACATGTATAATAAAGTTTTGAGATATAATTTATTAATAAGACCTAGAGTGCAATTATATTTATATAGTGGTATTAAATATAATTAATGGTAACTTTGGACTTGTCAAGAGTTGATAGAAAAGCTCAAGGTCCATTAGAGCTAGTATCTTATTGGTCCTTTTTGGTCCCGCTCTAAGCCACACACTAAAGCCCAATTGTAAAGGCCCAATAGGCCAACCTAATTAGATAATCAGTTAGTTATAAAAGGAGAAACATACAAGATTTTTTCATAAGAAAAAAGGAGACATAATTGTGAAGTGGTGTATATGTGCGAGTGAAGCCACTCAATTATTCTCCCTTAGAAACTGATTGAGAGACCACACTTCTTGGGCATAAAGTGGAATTGGAGTGAAGATTAAAAGTGTTCCCAAGTACTTCAAATCTTTTGTTTTGAGTTTCACCGCACCAAGGTACACAATTTTGTTCTTAAATTCTGAAATTTACATAGTGCATGTTATCAATCATGAGTGAAATAGATCCATGTTTGTTGCTTCTGCTGTGTGTTTTGTATGAGATACAAAACTAGATTTACCAACACATACAACATATGTGTGCAATTCATAAAAGCCGTGCTCGGTAAGGTGTAGCACTTGCACAGCAAAATAAGGATGTTCAAGCTTAGATAATTGGGTATTTTCTTTCTCCTTCTTATATGCTTATGCATGATATGGTTAAAAGAAAAATATGCAAAGAACATGAAAAGCAAAAAATATCAAAATGCTTTTAATATGGTTGCAAGTGTGTTTCTAGGAGATGTGAGAGTTATATAATGTACCTCAAAGGTGATGGTGTCTATCAAATAGTTATGATCTTGTGTGGTTGTGTTTGATCCTCCTATATTATTACTTGTCATATAATGATGCTCTTACTCTCTTGCATAAGTTTCACACACAACATGCATAGTCTTTGCTACCTTTGATACTACTGTACAAGTAAAATGTTATTTGGCTATCACAAGAAATACACGTGGTAGTATATGCTCTCTAAACTGTCCAAACTTGTTTTGAAACAAAATTTGGTTAGTCATGTTTATGTTGGGAAATATACATGTTTGCATCGCATACAAAACATACGCAGCGGAAAATAAACGGATCTACTTCATTCACAATTGATAACATGCACTATGTAGCTTTCAGAATATTAGAACAAGACAGTGTACCTTGATGCGTTGAAATTCAAAACCGAATGAAGAAGTACTCGGGAACACTTTCAATCTTCATTCCAATTCCACTTGATGCCTAAGATGTGTGGTCTCTCAATCAGTTCTATGTTTTCTAGAGAGAATATATGAAAGAGTGTCTCTCTTCCTTATTTCATCTTTTTTTTTTTTTATTATTAAACCTACAAACCATTTCATTTTATATAAAATTCTGTATGCTTCTCTCCACATAACTGATTATCTAATTGGGCTAGCCTTTTGGGCTTTCCCAATTGGGCTTTAGTGTGTGGCTTGGAGTGGGACCAAAAGGGAACAAATAAGACACTAGCTCCAATGGGCCTCGGGCTTTTCTGTTAACTCTTGACAAGTCCAAAGTTACCATTAATTATATTTAATATCACTATATAAATATAATTGCACTCTAGGCCTCATTAATAAATTATATCCCAAGACTTTATTATACATGCAACCCTTTCATAAAATATTCGTAGTAATACAAAGTCATGAATATAGACTGCCACTTTATGAATTACTATATCTTAATCCTTGAGTACCCGGTTTAATCCTTTTAAGTTATTCACTATATATTTATAAAATCCAATTTCATAAATATATACTTTAGTCTTACTAAAGTGGTTAGGCCTAACTTTCTGAATAACTGTACCCATTAAACTTATCTCAATGGAATATTTTATATCTCCGTTAAGAGACTATGAATTCCATCTTGAGAATATATGTTCCATCAACACTAAATGTGGCTGCCCAACATACTGAGGTTTTGACCGTTACTTTAGATCTCACTCCTGATATATCAAAGCACCCTACATTTCATGATCAGTTCCATTATTCTCTTAGGATTAAGAGTTCATGTGAATACAAGTCGTGAGATTTATTATTCAATTGATAGTCGTTAGGAGAATCATAAATCTCACAGCGGTCCAGTTCAATATGTCTTAACTCTTAAAACATATCAACATATTAACTAGAAGTCACCACTTCCATGATCAAGACAAATCATCGTAGTTAATATGTTATAGTCTTCGCAGATGAAATGCCCAACTTCATCACCGACTACGAACCAAAATTCTGAGTTTACAAAGAACTTGTGATCTATATCTTCTGTGACTAAATCACATAAATCACATACTATGCATCTCATGGACTATTTGATAATGTTCGAATATTCATGTTACCATTATTTTAGATAAGAATAAAACAACTTTATTAAACACAATATTAAGTCATACATCATTTCTCACATAATGTCATACATAATATCATACATAGCATCATACAATAGGATTTAAGAGCACATATCCTAACAGTTTAGTGTGTTTTGATCTAGGAATGCTTTTGCATCTAGAGTTGGGAATGTGTTTTTCTTCTTGTTTAACATGCCCTTTGAATGCTTGTTTTGTTAGTTATCTTATTTGCGTTAACCTTGTGTTGTTTCTCCTCCTCAAAATCTCTTCTTTTGGGCTCTCAACAAATACCTAGATACCTTCTCGATACCTGCTCAACACCTCCTCGATACAAGCCATTCTATCAAGCTTTTTGGGTTTTTCTAGATTCCTCTCAATAGATAGCCCGATCCATCGAGCCAAATTCCTTAGGGTCTCTGTCTGCTCGATAGCTACTTGATACCTTCCTTGATCTATCACGTTTTTTGCCGTCAACACCTCCTCGATACCTCTATTGAGCTTTTGTTCTCAATAGAAGCTCGATACCTCCTCGATCTATTGAGTTGCGTTTTCTATATATAGTTTGAGGTCTAACACGGTTTTGTTATTTCTCAAATATTTCTGATAGGGCAAGAATGTATTGACCTCTTGTGATATATTAATTGATTAATTAGCCAAGTCTATTAGTTAATCAAATTAACATGCAATGTATATGGCAGCATAAACAAATCATCAACTAAAATAAAGTGCAACGGAAAATAAAGTTGACACAGTGATTTGTTTACAAATGAAGAAAACCAACATGGCAAAAACCCCATTGGGTGATTTTAAGGTCATCACACCCGAGAATTCACTATTATCACATCAAGCGGTTACAAGAAAAGGAATTCTAGTACCTTATACCAACCTACAGTTGAACCCTTACCCCATTACCCAATTGGACTTGTTCTGTAGTGACGATCTCTCTTTTTAATGCACGACTCCCAGTACGTGACTAACCAATAGATGTGCGGATCCCAGTACGTGACTTAATCACCAACTTGAGAAAGATGTTTGCTGCAAAGTTCTTCAGTTCATCCAGACGATGAAGATTAATAAGCTCTTTGGTCAGAAAACCCTATGGTGTACAAACACAGCAGCTTCTTCAAGAGAAAGATGAACTAGGGCAAATTTTGTCTCCGGTCACAATTTGCATGAACAAAACTTTGCTCTATAATCACGCAACTTGTGTCACCTTAAAGGCCCTTAAAACAATCCTTATATATGTTTAGGGTTGTGAGAAAAGAAAACCCAAACACATATTCACAGATTGGAATGAAATTAAAATAGAAAATCTGATTTTCATAATTCTCGATAGATAACCTATCTATCGAACAGCTGTCGAGCCTAAGGTTAGAGTTGCTTTTTAAACCTCGATAGATGCCAGCTGTCAAGATTTAATGAACAACACTTCATCACTTGTTTCTTGGACAAATTTGCATGGCTTTATCACTTGAACTTGAAGCATTAAACACATCCTAGATCTACCCAATTACAAGTAAAGTGCGTTTTGTCAAAGGATTAGCCAATTACATTAAATATTGACATATGTTCCTAACATGGTTCACATATGTCCTAACAATTTCGATCTCTGTTTCCCCTCTTGTGACCTAAACATCTCTCTCTCTCTCTCTCTCTATCTCTCTCTATCTCTCTCTCTCTCTAAAATCACCTCTTCCGTAAGTTTTTTGGCCTAATCTGAGTCTCCTTCACTTGGTAAGTGCTCTTAATCTCCTGTTTTCCCTTTTCTTCATGCCTTCATGCATATTTTGACATGAGTTTTCAATTTGTGGAAATTTTTGGGGTTTCTATGTAATTGTCAAAATTTTTGGGTTAGGTGTTTTTAAAATGAACTCATATGATCATACATTGCATTCTAAGTTCACGCATTCTAGGATTATGTGCTTCTTATATCTTGTGAGTGCTGTTAGATTAGATTGGGTTTTGCCCATGATTTTTTTTATTGTTTGCACGTCACATGTTCATGTATATTTATGCATTGCACTTTCATTTTCCATCTTTCCTATGCCATAATGTTTGATAGGCCAAGAATGTATTGACCCCTTGTGATGAATTAATTAATTAATTAGCCAAGTTTATTAATTAATCAAATTAACATGTAAGATGCGTGGTAGCACAAACAAATCATCAATTAAACTATGTATGCGGTGGAAAATAAATGGACACGATAATTTGTTTACGAACGGGGAAAACCTAACAGTAAAAACCCCATCAAGTGATTTTAAGGTCACCACTCCCGAGAATCCACTATTATCAAGACAAGCGGTTACAAGTAAGGAAATCCCAGTACCTTATACCAACTTACAGTTGAACCCTTACCCCAATACCCAATTGGACTTGTTCTGTAGTGACAATCTCTCCTTTTGATACACGGCTCCTAGTATGTGACTAACCAATCTGATGCACAGATCCCAATACGTGGCTTACTTCTTTGCACGAATCCCAGTACGTGACTCACTCACCAAATAGAGAAGGATGTTGGCTGCCATGTTCTTCAGTTCATCTAGACGATGAAGATCATGAAGTTGCTTAGTCACAAAACCCTACGGTGTACAAACACAGTCGTTTCTTCATGAAAAAGATGAACTAGGGCAAACTCAGTCTCCGGTAACAATTTGCATGAAAAATCTTTTCCCCACATGTGAGCAACCTTTGATAGCCCTTAAAAGAATCCTTATATATATTTAGGGTTGTGAGGAAAGAAGGCCCAAACATATAATCCCAGATTGGATGAAAAACCGTCCTGAAAAACTGAACTTCATAAACCTTGACAGATTTCTTATCCGTCGAACAGCTGTCGAGCCTCAGGCTGAAATAGCTCTCTTTAAATCTTGATAGATGCTAGCTACCGAGCTAGTTGTCGAGCTTTAATGAACAACACTTTTTGAATTGATTCTTGGACATACTTGCATGGCTTTTAACACTTGAACTTGAAACAACATTTCTTGAAGTATTAAACACATCCTAGATCTGTCTAAATACAAGTAAAGTGCATTTTGTCAAAGGATTAGCCAATTACATAAAATAGTGACATATGTTCCTAACATGTGAAACACATATGTCCTAACAATCTCCTCCTTTGGCAATCCGTGACAAAACCACAAAAAACAAATGAACATATAAGAGAAGTCATAAATTACTCAACTCATACTCACTTGTTGAAGACAATAAAATTTATCCTAACACAAACTCTTGAAAACCTGTATTTCTGAAACACTTTAAACAAAACTCATCAAGGCATTTTAGTGTGAAGTAGAAATAATAGATTGCGTACAAGTAACAAGAAACATGTGTATAAAGAAAGAAAAGAAACAACACATGGAGAGATAGGTGAAAGAAAGTAATAACACCCTCAATATATATATCAACATAAGTACAAGGTGTGCTATCACTAAGTGGTCACAAGACCAATGTATAAAAGATAATGTATCTAAAATAGAGGGAAAAGGAAAAGATACATAGAATCCTCACTACATACCTCAATATCAACACTCCCCTTAACAAAAATCTCCTATACTAACTCTCTCCCTAACTATGACTACTCTCATAACCAAAAACTACTCCACCTTTTTGTCACGAGTGACAAAGGGTAAGAATGTCAAGTAGACATCTCGTTAACACTGGAAGAGCTAGCATCTCCATAATCCTCATTGTCATCATCGTTGGAGTCGTCGTCGTCGGAGGAGGAAAGGGAGACTCTACGAAGCCACCAAGGCGAGCTTGCCATCTAACAATAAGGCTAACACGGGTATTCATCTGACACAACTCATGCGCTGAAGCTACACCATGATAGAATCCAGAGTCACACTACCCACATAAGAAGAGGGAGCGGAGGTGGGTGAAGCTGAAGTAGTGGGAGGAGCTGCTGACCCAGACCGCCTCGACCAAAACTGTGCCTCGCTCCATTTAACAGTAGCGGCATCTATAGCACCCATAATAGAAAAGTGGTCGGACATGGGAAAGGGAATAGAAAAATGGCGCAAAATCCTCATGATAGCTGAAGGGAAGATAACCTTATCACGGGTCGCCGTATCCCTATAAACATCTATAATAGAGAAAATGAAATAAGAGGAAAAATCTATAGTGAGATGCTCTAAAAGAGAAAGTAAAAACCAAGCACATGGCTCTGTAATAGAGTTATAATAAGATAAGGGATGTAACACAAAAGTCATAACCGTGTTCATGAATCTAGGGCCTTTAGCAAAGGCCGAACATGGAGTAAACTAACCCTAGCCCCAATCTGAGGGACGCTCACAGAAAGCGAACATCAACTTGTCTTTGGACAAATTCCTCGGATGCTCACAATCAGTGTAGTCAGGATGTTCTACCCTCGAGACACGGAGCACATTGGATACAACATCCGGTGTGACAACAATGTGCGTACCTCGAACACGAGTAACAAACAGAGGTACTGAATAATCAAATCCATGCATGTTAGAGTAGAACTTCTGGATCAACACGGATGGACAAGTGACCAGGACGTCACATAGTGATTCCCAACCCCTACTAAGTGACAGTGGGTAAGTCAGTATCGGAGAAATCCAATAAAATGACTTGGCGTTCCGAATGAACACCTCATCTAGAAAAGTTCTCAAAGAAGTTCGATTTGGCCTTCTCATCATGGAACAGGACGTGAGAGGGAGTTGGGTCAGAAGAAGTGGATGCCCCAGAATGAAGAGGGTTTTGGGACAAAGTAGATTTGCGTTTGGGTGCCATAGAAGCAGACTAACGCAAGTAGAAGGGAAAGAGGGAGAAATATACAATCAGAAAAGTCCCAAGCAGTTTAAAATATATAGAAGAGAAAGAACAAATGCATAGGAATGCATGAACATGTGACATGCAAAAATAATTGCATCATGGGCTCAACCCAATCCAATCCTACCGGCACACAAGTATGCAACAAGGCAAACACACAACTAAGAATGCATGAAACATTGTTACAATGCAAATAAGATGCAATGCATGAAGTTTTAAGATCAAAAACACAAAACCAATCCCAAAAATCTTGCAAAAACCTCTTTGATTTTGAAAAACCCCAAAATTTAAAAAAAAAATCCTAAAAACTTAGGTTAAAAATCATGAAATGCATGAATATGATGGATTTAGATACTTACCAAGTGAAGGAAAACTTGATTAAGGCTGAAAAATCCTTGAGGAAGAGGTTTGGAATGAATAAGAGAGGTTTTGGGAGGAGAAAAGGATAGAGAGATCGCGAGAGATTGAGCGAAATGAGGCTGAGATCGCGAGAACCCTTTATATACAAGCTAAGTAATTCTCGACAGATCGAAAGGTGTCGAGTGGTGTCAAGCTTTAAAGGGTTCGATAGATGCAGCTATCGAGGAGGTGTCCAAGGCAAAAAGGAAGCTCGATGGATCAAGGATCTGTCAAGAAGCTATCGAGTGGGTAGAAAGTATCTCGATGGATCGACCTAGCTATCGAGAAGCTATCGAGGGGAAAGAAGGTATCTTAATCGATCGACCTAGTTATCTGGAGGTGTCGAGATTGCAATAATAAGAAACTAAAGAGCTCGTTAGATAAGCTAGGTATCAAGAGGTGTCGAGGAGCTGTCGAGATTGCTTTAAAAATAGGTTTTCAAGAGGAGAAAAACACAGACATGAATGCAACCAGACGTATGTTGGGATAAGTGCCCTTAAATCCTATTGTATGATGCTATGTATGATATTATGTATGACATTATGTGAGAAATAATGTATGATTTAATATTGTGTTTTATAAAGTTGTTTTATTCTTATCTAAAATAATGGTAACATGAATATTCGGACATTATCAAATAGTCATTGAGATGCATAGTATGTGATTTAGTCACAGAAGATATAGATCACAAGTTCTTTGTAAACTCAGAATTTTGGTTCGTAGTCGGTGATGAAATTGGGCATTTCATCTGCGAAGACTATAACATATTAACTACGATGATTTGTCTTGATCATGAAAGTGGTAACTTCTAGTTAATATGTTTATATTTTTTAAGAGTTAAGACATATTGAACTGGACCGCTGTGAGATTTATTATTCTCCTAACGACTGTCAATTGAATAATAAATCTCACGACTTGTATTCACATGAACTCTTAATCCTGAGAGAATAATGGACCTGATCATGAAATGTAGGTTGCTTTGATATATCAGAAGTGAGATCTAAAGTAACGGTCAAAACCTCAGTATGTTGGGTAGCCACATTTAGTGTTGATGGAACATATATTCTTAAGATGGAATTCATAGTCTCTTAACGGAGATATAAAATATTCCCTTGAGATAAGTTTAATGGGTACAATTATTCAGAGAGTTAGGCCTAACCACTTTAGTAAGACTAAAGTATATATTTATGAAATTGGATTTTATAAATATATGGTGAATAACTCAAAAGGATTAAACCGGGTACTCAAGGATTAAGATGTAGTAATATACAAAGTGGCAGTCTATATTCATTACTTTGTATTACTACGAATATTTTATGAAGGGGTTGCATGTATAATAAAGTCTTGGGATATAATTTATTAATGAGGCCTAGAGTGCAATTATATTTATATAGTGGTATTAAATATAATTAATGGTAACTTTAGACATGTCAAGAGTTGACAGAAAAGCCCAAGGCTCATTGGAGCTAGTGTCTTATTTGTTCCCTTTTGGTCCCACTCCAAGCCACACACTAAAGCTCAATTGGGAAGTCTCAAAAGGCTAGCCCAATTAGATAATCAGTTATGTGGAGAGAAACATACAGAATTTTATATAGAATAAAATGGTTTGTATGTTTTAATAAAAAAATATATGAAATAAGGAAGAGAGACACTCTTTCATATATTCTCTCTAGAAAACATAGAACTGATTGAGAGACCACACATCTTGGGCATCAAGTGGAATTGGAGTGAAGATTGAAAGTCTTCCTGAGTACTTCTTCATTTGGTTTTGAATTTCATCGCATCAAGGTACACTCTCTTGTTTTATATTCTGAAACCTACATAGTACATGTTATCAATTGCGAATGAAGTAGATCCGTTTATTTTCCGCTGTGTATGTTTTGTATGCGATGCCAACATATATATATTTCCTAACATTGGTATCAGAGCGGTCTTAATTTCGAATCTGTATAACATGTTTTGTGCGTTTTGGAATTAGAGATAATAGTTTCATGTTATAGAGGATTATTCATTTAATTTCTACATGATTGTTGAAACTATGATTTGATAAAACCTGATATTGATGTTATGATGTTGTTTAATTATGAATTTAAGAATGTTAAATTGATCTTTAAGGCTATAGCATCAATAGATTTCAGTTTTGATATTAATCTCTATCTATCATTTTCGTATGATGGTTGTTTATTCATGCAAAACCGTTGAAAACTGCCTTAGAAGAATTTCTGGAAATTCGAGTTTTACGAGTTTCGATCGATCGAGTAAGACAGTGACTAATCTTTTTGGATCGATTGATATTCGATTGCTAGTCGATCGATCAAATTTTCTTTTCTTTTTGATCGAGAGGTGATCGAGTATCAATCGAACAAGACAGAAGGTCAAGTTCGAATTGTTTAATTTTTTCGACCGATCGAGGGGCACATTCGATCGATCAAAAGAAGGAAAATCTGAATTTTTTTTTCTAAGTGTTTTCAAACTTAAAAGTGTATGATTAAATTTTGGGTTTTCACTACTTTTTCTTACACCTTTTTTGTAAGAAAAAGTGCTTAGTATAAAGTACAAGGCTATGTATAATTTGTTTATGCATGTTTTAAAGATAAAAACCTTTAATTTAAAACATCTAGTGGGAGAGAGATTCAAGGGTTGGATCTCACGGCCTCCATTGTCAGTTTATAGTAGTGTGATTAATCACCTCGCCTTGGCGTATATGCCTTGCTCCCTACGGATGGTGTGTAATTCATGGTACTACAGGTTAAACTTCTTAATGATAGATGAAGTGTGTTTTTACATTAAGAGCGACCACGCTACCGTGGAATTACTTGGTGACTCACATTGATTCTAGATAATGGTGTACACTAGACTAAGTATGATGTTAACCTCCCTACGGAGCTATGTCATTATCACTTAGAGGCTAAAGGATAAGCGGCACATTATTTTTGTTTGGTAAGAGTTACCATGATAGCATTAATAATTAGGATAATCCTTGCTTAATCATAGTGATTAGCATGACCTCGCTACCGAGGAATATTAATTGCGGGATTGGGTTGTCGTTGCATATATTATATTATGGTTTTATTAAGGTTCTATATTATATGTTTATATGCTAAATTGATAATGTCCAGTTTACTTATTATATTCATGTTTATTATTTTCAGATTTGAACAGAGCATCATTTAGCCCACTTGTTAGCATTCTTAATCAAAACAAACTGACTGGAACCAATTATGTTGACTGGAAAAGAAACTTGGACATAGTCCTCACAGCTGAAGAGCATAAATATGTGCTTACAACACCATGTCCTAGCTTTCCTTCATTAGATACTCCTCCTGAGGAAAAACAACGATATGATCGTTGGCAGAAATCTAATGAAATGGCCAAGTGCTACATCCTAGCGTCCATCTCAAATGTTCTACAGCATTCAATGCAGGATGTAGAACTTGCTTCGGACATTATGCTAAGTCTGAAGGAGATGTTTGGTGAGCAAGGCCGTTCTGCAAGGCAAGACATCATGAGGCAAATTTATAATACCAAAATGGCTGAAGGTAGTTCATTGAGAGAACATTGTCTTACAATGATCTCTAATCTGAATACATTGGAAGTTTTAGGTGCCGACATTGATGGAGAATCCCAAGTGGATATGATACTCCAGTCACAACCGGAGTCATTCAAGGAATTCAGGCTTAATTATAACATGAACAAAAAGATTTATTCTTTGTCTGAATTAATGAATGAGTTGGTAGCGGCAGAAGGCATCCTTGGTACTTCTAATGTTGAAGCCAATGTGGGTGAAGCTTCTGCTTCTCAACCTAAATCGAAAGGCAAGGGTAAGAAGAAGAAGAAGAAGGACTTCACTAAGCAGGAGGGTAAACAAATTGTCTTAGGGGTTGCCGACAAAGGAAAGAAGCTGAAAGGAAAATGTTTCCATTGTGGTGAGAAAGGACATTGGAAGAGGAATTGTCCAAAGTTCAAGGCTGCCAATAAGGATATGAAAATTTCATTCCTTCTTGAAATATGTGTGGTACAAAATCCCATGGATTCCTGATGTGTGGATTCAGGTTGTACTAATCATATCTGCAATTCTTTGCAGGGGTTCCAGGAGACCAGAAGACTTAAAGAAGGAGAGTTGTTTCTGACCTTGGCTGATGGGAGTAGGATTCCAGTTGTAGCTATTGGAGTGTTTAATTTATGTTTTGAAACTAGGGTTTTAATATTAGAAGACTGTTTATTTGTACCTAATGTTTGTAGGAATTTAATTTCTGCAACTTATTTAGGTAAAAATGGATATTGTGTTATCCTTAAAGACAATGTTGTAATAAAGAAGGATAAAATGTTTATCTGTTCTGGCAATATTGTGGATGGTCTTTTTATTTTAACTCCTGATAAGCATGAATTATATAATTCTGAATTAGGTAATAACTCTCATGTAAAATCATTAAAGAGAAAGTTTCCTTCTACTACTGAGGCATATCTTTGGCACTTGCGTTTGGGTCATATTAATCCAAACAAAATTCAAAGACTGATCAAAGATGGTCTCTTAGAGCCATTGGACTTTGATGAATTTCCAGTTTGTGAATCTTGTTTGGAAGGTAAAATGACCAAACGACCTTTTATTGCAAAAGGTAGAAGAGCCCAAAAGTTGCTAGAATTAGTTCATACGGATGTTTGTGTTTGGCAATATACATGTTTGTATCGCATACAAAACATACGCAAGGGAAAATAAACGGATCTACTTCATTCGCAATTGATAACATGCACTATATAGGTTTCAGAATATAAGAATAAGAGAGTGTACCTTGATGCGATGAAAATCAAAATCGAATGAAGAAGTACTCGGGAAGACTTTCAATCTTCACTCCAATTCCACTTGATGCCCAAGATGTGTGGTCTCTCAAATCAGTTCTATGTTTTCTAGAGAGAATATATGAAAGAGTGTCTCTCTTCCTTATATCGTATTATTATTATTCATTAAACATACAAACCATTTTATTCTATATAAAATTCTGTATGTTTCTCTCTACATAACTGATTATCTAATTGGGCTAGCCTTTTGGGCCTTCCTAATTGGGCTTTAGTGTGTGTGGCTTGGAGTGGGACCAAAAGGGAACAAATAAGACACTAGCTCTAATGGGCCTTGGGCTTTCTGTCAACTCTTGACAAGTCCAAAGTTACCATTAATTATATTTAATACCACTATATAAATATAATTGCACTCTAGGCCTCATTAATAAATTATATCCCAAGACTTTATTATACATGCAACCCCTTCATAACATATTTATAGTAGTACAAAGTCATGAATATAGACTGCCACTTTGTGAATTACTACATCTTAATCCTTGAGTACCCAGTTTAATCCTTTCAAGTTATTCACCATATATTTATAAAATCCAATTTCATAAATATATACTTTAGTCTTACTAAAGTGGTTAGGCCTAACTCTCTGAATAACTGAACCCATTAAACTTATATCAAGGGAATATTTTATATCTCCGTTAAGAGACTATGAATTCCATTTTGAGAATATATGTTCCATCAACACTAAATGTGGCTGCCCAACATACTGAAGTTTTGACCGTTACTTTAGATCTCACTCCTGATATATCAAAGCAACCTACATTTCATGATCAGGTCCATTATTCTCTCAGGATTAAGAGTTCATGTGAATACAAGTCGTGAGATTTATTATTCAATTGACAGTCGTTAGGAGAATAATAAATCTCACAGCGGTCCAGTTCAGTATGTCTTAACTCTTAAAACATATCAACATATTAACTAGAAATCACCACTTCCATGATCAAGACAAATCATCGTAGTTAATATGTTTTAGTCTTCGCAGATGAAATGCCCAATTTCATCACCGACTACGAACCAAAATTCTGAGCTTACAAAGAACTTGTGATCTATATCATCTGTGACTAAATCACATAAATCACATATTATGCATCTCATGGACTATTTGATAATGTCCGAATATTCATGTTACCATTATTTTAGATAAGAATAAGACAATTTTATTAAACACAATATTAAGTCATACATCATTTCTCACATAATGTCATACATAATATCATACATAGCATCATACAATAGGATTTAAGGGCACATATCCTAACAGTTTGTGGTCCTATGTCAACCCAAGCAAAAGGAGGTTATGAGTACTTTATCACATTCACCGATGATTACTCTAGATTTGGTTATGTGTACCTAATGAGACGGAAGTCCGAAACCTTTGACAAGTTCAAAGAGTTTAGGGTTGAAGTTGAGAATCAATTGGGTAAACACATAAAAGGCCATTCGATCTGATCGTGGTGGCGAATACTTTCTTGGGGATTTCAAGGATTACTTAACTCAAAATGGGATTGTATCCCAATTGACTGCACGTGGAACTCCCCAACAAAATGGTGTAGCAGAAAGAAGGAATAGGACTCTTTTAGAAATGGTTAGGTCCATGATGAGTTACTCAACTTTACCTATTTCTTTTTGGGGTTATGCCTTAGATACATCAATACATCTTTTGAATTTAGTTCCATCAAAATTTGTTCCCAAAACACTTATGGAATTGTGGAGTGGGCGTAAGCCTAGTATGAAATATCTCCACATTTGGGGTTGTCCAGCACATGTGTTAATAGGGAAGTCTGATAAGTTGGAACCAAAATCAGAAGTATGTTTACTTGTGGGTTATCCAAAAGAAACTAGGGGTTATTTATTCTATAGTCATAAAGATAACAAAGTTTTTGTTAGTACAAATGCTAAATTCTTGGAAAATGACTCTATGAATAATTTTACTCCTAGAAGTAGAGTTGTCTTGGCTGAAATGAATGAACCTGTAATTGAACAACCAATGGTTGAAACTAGGGATGATGTGGCTGTATTGGATACACCACAAGATACTACTCATGAGATGTCTAGTACACAGTTGCCTCGTCATAGTGGGAGGAATGTTAGGCCACCTATAAGATTCATAGGTCTTGGAGAGACTTATGAGGCTATCTCAGAGGAGGCCGAAACTGATCCTTACACTTATGAAGAAGCAATGAATGATATAGATGCACATCATTGGGTCCAAACTATGAAATCAAAATTAGATTCCATGTATTCCAATCAAGTTTGGGATCTTATAAAGGCGCCTGACGGCATTAAACCTGTTGGTTGTAAATGGGTTTACAAGAGGAAGAGAGGGATAGATGGAAAGGTTGAAACCTTTAAAGCAAGGCTAGTATCAAAAGGGTATACTCAAAAGAAGGTATTGATTATGAGGAAATCTTTTCACCAGTAGCAATGCTTAAATCTATCAGAATTCTCTTATCCATTGCTGCTCATTATGATTATGAGATTTGGCAAATGGATGTCAAGACTGCATTTCTTAATGGCAATCTTGAAGAGGAAATCTATATGAAGCAACCAGAAGGTTTCATAGCAAAGAACCAAGAGCATATGGTATGCAAGTTGAATAGGTCCATTTATGGACTTACGCAAGCATCTAGGTCATGGAACATCAGATTTGATCAAGCAATTAAATCATTTGGTTTTGAACAAAATCTTGATGAACCATGTGTGTACAAAAGAAAACAAGACAAAATAGTAATGTTCCTAGTGCTTTATGTTGATGATATTCTACTCATTGGAAATGATGTAGGTGTAATGTCTTCAGTAAAAGTTTGGTTGCATGTATAATAAAGTCTTGGGATATAATTTATTAATGAGGCCTAGAGTGCAATTATATTTATATAGTGGTATTAAATATAATTAATGGTAACTTTAGACTTGTCAAGAGTTGACAGAAAAGCCCAAGGCCCATTAGAGCTAGTGTCTTATTTGTTCCCTTTTGGTCCCACTCCAAGCCACACACTAAAGCCCAATTGGGAAGGCCCAAAAAGCTAGACTAATTAGATAATCAGTTACGTGGAGAGAAACATACAGAATTTTATATAGAATAAAATGGTTTGTATGTTTTAATAAAAAAATATATGAAATAAGGAAGAGAGACACTCTTTCATGTATTCTCTCTAGAAAACATAGAACTGATTGAGAGACCACACATCTCGGGCATCAAGTGGAATTGGAGTGAAGATTGAAAGTCTTCCCGAGTACTTCTTCATTCGGTTTTGAATTTCACCGCATCAAGGTACACTCTCTTGTTCTTATATTCTGAAACCTATATAGTACATGTTATCAATTGCGAATGAAGTAGATCCGTTTATTTTCCGCTGCGTATGTTTTGTATGCGATGCCAACATATATATATTTCCTAACAACGTGCAACTCAAACAAGGATCAAAACATCATATTGATCTCTCAAAAACATCTCTCAACAACAAACAGTGTTAAACACAATGATCCCAAAACACACACACACACACACATTAAACAAGTCTAACCAATTTTATATTTCAAAAACAAGTTAAGACAATTTAGTAAGCATACATTAACACATGTAAAACATGTGATGGCCAAGTCACTTGTACCTGCATATGTGTAAAGAGTAGCAAAGAATATTGTGTGTTGTGTGTGAAAAAAAATCGCAAGGTTGCATAAGTGTATACATGTTATGGCTTGGCAATTTGAGATATGAGAAAATCACTTTAACTCACACACAATCATAACTATTTGATGGGGACTATCACCTTCGAGGTACATCCTATAACTCCCACATCTCCTAGAAGACACGCTTGCAATCATACAAAAAGCAATGTTATTTTTCTTTGCATATATTTTTTTTTATGCAAACCATGCATGGGCATATAAGAGAAAGAAAAGAAATACCCAATGATGTTAAGCATTTGACATTGCATTTTTGCTATGCCGAAGCATACAGATGTCATTGACATTGCACTTTTGCTATGCTGAGCGATACGAGTATTAAGTACAAGAGACTACTTAATCTTACTGATGAGAATCAACAAGCTTTCAAGGATCCATTGCAAGTTCCAGTTGGGCCAATTACAAGAGCAAGATCCAAGAAGATCAAAGAAGCACTTAATGGGCTGATTCAAGGGATTTGGGCTGATTCACATTCCAAGCTGGGCCCAAAAGAAGATGAAGGCCTAATAAATTTAATCCAAGCTATTGAGGGCTGATCTGACGTAATTGGGCGTTATTTATGACAAAGATTTATGGCTGATTGACTTTCCAGCTCTGAATCAGTTAATAGATAATTTTCCTAATTTAGATCTTCTAATTTTGGACCAGATCTTCCTTAATTTTAGGCTTTTATTATTTAGAACGTTTTTTAGGGTTTTTCCTATTTTGGATCTGCTATTTTCAGACCAAATCAGTTTTTAATTAGGGTTTTATTATTTAGTACGTTTTTTAGGTCAAATTTGATTACTGATATAGTTAGGTATCAATTAGGAGTTATTTTAGAATATATTTTCTTGTCTGCCAAGTTTTATGGAGCCCTTAAATAGGCCCCTAAGTCTGTAAACGTTTTTTTTTTTGGATGAATTATTGAATAAAAATCAGAAAAAGGTGAGGCTTTGCTCTTCTCTTTGGTTCTTCAAGAACTGTGAACTTATCAAGGATTCTTCCTTGTGGCGTTCAAACTTATACCTTTGGTTCGTGATTCCTTTATAATCATTGGGTCAAGGTTCTTTACTTATACCTTTGGTTCGCGTTTCTCTTATAAACGTTGGGTCAGGGTTTCTATCAAATCTGAATTTTAGCTTTCTGGGGCAATATTCCAATATTGTTTGTTGGGTCTCAAAGCGAGTCTTTTGAGGTTCTCATCATTAATGATGAGAATCAACAAGCTTTCAAGGATCCATTGCAAGTTCCAGTTGGGCCAATTACAAGAGCAAGATCTAAGAAGATCAAAGAAGTACTTAATGGGCTGATTCAAGGGATTTGGGCTGATTCACATTCCAAGCTGGGCCCAAAAGAAGATGAAGGCCTAATAAATTTAATCCAAGCTATTGAGGGCTGATCTGACGTAATTGGGCGTTATTTATGGCAAAGATTTATGGCTGAAGCATACAGATGTCATTGACATTGCACTTTTGCTATGCTGAGCGATACGAGTATTAAGTACAAGAGACTACTTAATCTTACTCATCACAAACAAGAGCCACAAAACTCACTTGTTTAGTTGTGCATAAAGATGCTCATCTAAGCTACAAAAGATACGAAGTTTAGGAAACTTTGTTTCAATGTCCATCCAAGATACACAATTACCAATGTATACAAACACACACTGTTTTTGTATTTTTCAATTTTTCAAATTTTTTTTTATTTTTATTTTTATACGAAAAACAAAATAACATAAAACTGAAAACTAACCAAGTAAAAACATGTTAAACAAAACAAGGCAATGCATAACACTAGACTAACTCAAAGCATTGATGCAAGACACATAAGTAATGCAAAAACAAAAAGAACAAAAAAGGGAGAGAGATAGAGAAAGTGACAGAATCACTTGGAGTCTTTTTGCTTCCATACCTTGGAAGAACCTTTCTGTTTAGCAAACCCTTGATCAGGTGGTGAGGGGGAAGAGTTAAAATCGTTCAAGTTCAAAGGAACATGAGGGCTTTGAGAAGATCTCCAAGGGGAGCAAAAGAGGATGGAAACTGGTTCTGGTTTCCCGATGCAATCATGCCGTTACTCTGTTAAGTGGCTAACCACTTATAGCAATTAGGTCGAGTGTAACCAGCTACTCCACAGTGATGATAGAGATGCTGCTTCTTCTATTTAGGCTTTTGAGAGTTAACCTTCTTGGCCCTAGAGTTTTTAGTCTCATTCTTATCCTGCTTAGGGGGTGCTCCTAAGATAGATTTGACCTTGTTTATGTTCTCACTAGCTAATTCATTTTAACATTAATGTTCTCAGTTTTAACATTATTAGCAAGAGGAACAAAAACAGTATTACTAGAAGAAGCAATATAAGAAGAAGAGAAATCATACCCTAAACCAGTTCTGTTGGAAGCAGATTTCGGTAGATTGAGCATCTCATCAATCTTTGCACTTGATGTCCTCTCCAGCTGAGCTCTAACTTGGAACAGTTTTGCCTTAAGCTTCTTTGTCTTTTCAGGCAAGAAGTTATTCACAAACCTTAGTGCACCAACAGTCTGATTGGCTTCATCAAATTTTGTAGAAAGCTCTTTTCGATCAAGCCCTAGATCGCTGAGCTTCTTGGTGGCCAGCCTATATAGTTTCTCATGCTTCTAAGAAACCTTGTACAATTTCTCATAGGCTGTATGGATATCATCTTGATCATCCATCTTTTCGAACTTAGATTCCACTAAGTCCTCTTCTTCATCCACATCTTCAACAATCTCCTCAGTAGGATTAATAGTGGCAGTGAAAGCATTTAGGATTCCGTCATCTTCATGTTAGAATCATCCTCAGGTTCAGTGTCACTTAACATGGCAGCAAGTGCCTTGCTCTTACCAATGCTTTTGAGATATGTGGCGCACTCTTTTTTCATATGTCCAAAGCCTTGACACCCGAAGCACTTTGGTCCTGAGGGAACAGTGTACTGACCAAACCCATTAAAAGATTATGAATTCCATCTTGAGAATATATGTTCCATCAACACTAAATGCGGCTGCCTAACATACTGAGGTTTTGATTGTGACATTAAATCTCACTCCTGATATATCAAAGAAACCTACACCTCATGATTAGGTCCATTATTCTCTTAGGATTAAGAGTTCATGCAAATAGAAGTCGTGAGATTTATTATTCATTTGACAGTCGTTAGGAGAATAATAAATCTCACAACGGTCCAGTTCAATATGTCTTAACTCTTAAAACATATCAACATACCAACTAAAAGTCTCCACTTCCATGATCAAGATAAATCATCTTAGTTGATATGTTATAGTATTCGCGGATAAAATGCCCAATTTCATCACCAAATACGAACTATAATTCTGAGTTTACAAAGAACTTGTGATTTATATCTTCTATGACTTTTCACATAAATCACGAACTATGCATCTCATGAACTATATGATAATGTCCAAATATTCATGTTACCATTATCTTAGATAATAATAAAACAACTTTATTAATTATATCATTAAGTCATACACAATGTCATACATTGCATCATACAATAGGATTTAAAGACACACATCCTAACAATCTCCCACTTGCCCTAAAGGCTATTATGCACTAATCTAACTCCCATTCCCTCCAAATGCGACTCAAATGTCCTTTGGGGCAAGGTTTTGACAAAAGGATCCGCTAGATTACTTGCACTATCAATCTTTGCTACTACTACATCTCCTCAAGCAACAAAGTCTCAAATAATGTGACACTTTCTCTCAATGTGCTTTCCTTTCTTGTGATTTCTGTTGGAAAATCCGGTTATGTATCTCATACAAAACACACAGCGAAAGCAACAAAATTGGATCTATTTCATTCATGATTGATAACATACACTATGTAAATTTTAGAATTTAAGAACAAGATAGCGTACCTTGGTGAGATGAAATTCAAAATAAAAGATTAGAAGTACTTAGGAACACTTTTAATTTCACTCCAATTCCACTTTATGCCCAAGAAGTGTAGTCTCTCAATCAGTTTCTATAGGAGAATAATTGAGTGGCTTCACTCACACACACACACCACTTGACAATGATGTGTCTTTTTTTCTTATGAAAAATTCTGTATGTTTCTCCCTTTATAACTAATTGATTATCTAATTAGGCTGGCCTATTGTGCCTTTCTGATTGGGCTTTAGTGTGTGGCTTGGAGTGGGACCAAAAGGGACCAATAAGACACTAGCTCTAATGGGCCTTGAGCTTTTCTATCAACTCTTGTCAAGCCCAAAGTTACCATTAATTATATTTTTTACCACTACATAAATATAATTGCACTCTAGGCCTTATTAATAAATTATATCCCAAGACTTTATTATACATCCAACTCCTTCATAAAATATTCGTAATAATACAAAGTCATGAATATAGACTGCCACTTTGAAAAATACTACATCTTAATCCTTAAGTACCCGGTTTAATCCTTTAAGCTATTCATTATATATTTATGAAATCCAATTTCATAAATATATACTTTAGTATATCCTTACTAAAGTGGTTAGGCCTAACACTCTAAATAATCAAACCCATTAAACTTATCTCAAGGGAATATTTTATATCCCTGTTAAGAGATTATGAATTCCATCTTGAGAATATATGTTCCATCAACACTAAATGTGGCTGCCCAACGTACTAAGGTTTTGATCGTGACTTTAGATCCCATTCTTGATATATCAAAGCAACCTACATTTCATAATCAGGTCCATTATTCTCTCAGGATTAAGAGTTCATGCAAATAGAAGTCGTGAGATTTATTATTCATTTGACAGTCATTAGGAGAATAATAAATCTCACAGCGGTCCAGTTCAATATGTCTTAACTCTTAAAACATATCAACATATCAACATTTCAACTAGAAGTCTCTACTTCCATGATCAAGACAAATCATCTTAGTTGATATGTTATAGTCTTTGTAGATGAAATGCCCAACTTCATCACCGACTACAAATTATAATTATGAGTTTATAAAGAACTTGTGATCTACGTCTTCCGTGACTAAATCACATAAATCACATACTATGCATCTCATGGACTATATGATAATGTCCAAATATTCATGCTACCATTATTTTAGATAATAATAAAACAACTTTATTAATCATAACATTAAGTCATACATAATGTCATACATAGCATCATACAATAGGATTTAAGGACACATATCCTAACAATCTCCATCTTGACTTAAAGACTATTATGCACTAATCTAACTCCCATTCCCTCTAAATGTGACTCAAAAGTCCTTTGTGGTAAGGTTGTGGTAAAGGGATCCACTAGATTATTTGCATTATCAATCTTTGCTACTACTACATCTCCTTGACAAATAAAGTCTCGAATAATGTGATACTTTATCTTAATGTGCTTTCCTTTCTTGTGATTCCTTGGATCTTTGGATTGTGCAACCGCTTCACTATTGTCGCAAAACAATGTGATGGGAACTCGCTCCACTCTCACAACACCAAGATTAGAAAGGAATTTCTTGAGCCAAATAGCTTCCTTTGCGGCCTCACAAGCAGCAACATATTCAGCTTCCATGGTGGAGTCCGCAATACAAGATTGTTTAACACTCCTCCAACTAATGGCTTCACCTCCCTAGGTGAACACATAACCTGAAGTGGACTTTCTGAAATCAAGATCTGATTGAAAATCTGAATCTGTATAACCAATGGGAATCAAATCCTCACTATGATAAACAAGCATATAATCTCTTGTTCTCTGTAAATACTTGAAAATATGCTTTACAGCTTACCAATGTTTAAGTCCTGGATTTGATTGATATTGGCTGACCATGCAAACTGAATAACAGATATCTGATCTATTACATAGCATGGCATACATGAGACTTCCCACTGCAGAAGCATAAGGAACTTGTCTCATTATATTTTCTTGCTCAAGAGTCTTAAGCCTTTGGTCATCAAACAGAGGAACTCCATGTCTAAAAGGAAGTAATCCTTTCTTGGAGTTTTGCATGCTAAACCGTTCTAGAACCTTATCTATATATCTAGTTTGTGATAAACCTAACATCTTATTCTTGCTATCTCGCCAAAGCTTGATCCCTAGAATAAAGTTAGCTTCACCTAAGTCCTTCATTTCAAATTGGCTTGACAACCAAACCTTTACCGATGACATTACCCCTACATCATTTCCAATGAGTAGAATATCATCAAAATAAAGCACTAGGAACATTACTACTTTGTTCAAAACATGGTTCATCAAGATTTTGTTCAAAACAAAATGATTTGATTGCTTGATCAAATCTGATGTTCCATGACCTAGATGCTCTATGACCTAGATGCTTGCTTAAGTCTATAAATGGATCTTTTCAACTTGCATACCATATGCTATTGGTTCTTTGCTATGAAACCTTCCGATTGCTTCATATAGATTTCTTCTTCAAGATTGGCATTAAGAAATGTAGTCTTGACATCCATTTTCCAAATCTCATAATCATAATGAGCAGCAATGGATAAGAGAATTCTAATAGATTTCAGCATGCCTACTGGCGAAAAAGTTTCATCATAATCAATACCTTCTTTTTGTGTATACCCTTTCACCACTAGTCTTGCTTTAAAAGTTTCAACCTTTCCATCTATCCCTCTCTTTCTCTTGTAAACCCATTTGCAACAAACAGGTTTAATGCCGTTAGGCGCCTTTACAACATCCCATATTTGATTGGAATACATAGAATCCAATTTAGATTTCATAGCTTGGACCCAATGATGTGCATCTATATCATTCATTGACTCCTTATAAGTGTAGGGATCCGATTCAGCCTCTTCTGGGATAGCTTCATAAGTTTCTCCCAAACCTATAAATCTTATAAGAGGCCGAACAATTCTCATGCTACGATGAGGCACCTAAGTACTAGTCATCTCATGAGTAATGTCTTGTGGTGTATCCAATACAGCCACATCATTCCTAGTTTTATCTATTGGTTGTTCAATTACAGGTTCATCTAATTCAACCAATACAACTTTACTTCTAGGATTAAAATTATTCACATAATCATTTTCCAAAAATTTGGCATGGGTGCTAACAAACACTTTGTTATCCTTATGATTATAGAATAAATAACCATTGGTTTCCTTTGAATATCCTAAAAACTTGCATACTTCCATTTTAGCTTCCAACTTATCGGACATCCCTTTGTACACATGTGCTGGACATCCCCAAATGTGGAGATATTTCGTACTAGGCTTGCGCCCACTCCATAATTCCTTAGGTGTGTTGGGAAGAGATTTTGATGGAACTAAATTCAAAATATGCATAGCAGTTTTTAGTGCATATCCCCCAAAGGAAATTGGTAAAGTTGAATTAACTCATCATAGACCTAACCATTTTTAAAAGAGTCCTATTCCTTCTTTCCGCTACGCCATTTTGTTGGGGAGTTCCAAGTGCAGTCAATTGGGAGACAATCCCATTTTGAATTAGGTAATCCTTGAAATCCCCAAGAAGGTATTCACCACCTCGATTAGATCGAATGGCCTTTATGCGTTTACCCAATTGATTTTCAACTTCAGCCCTAAACTCTTTGAACATTTCTAAGGCTTCGAATTTCCGTCTCATTTGGTACACATAACCATATCTTGAGTAATCATTCGTAAAAGTGATGAAGTACTGATAACCTCTTTTTGCTTAGGTTGACATAGGACCACATCCATCTGTATGAGCTAATTCAAGCAACTCTTGGGCTCTTTTACCTTTTGCATTAAAAGGTCGTTTGGTCATTTTACCTTCCAAACAAGATTTGCAAACTGGAAATCTATCAAAGTCCATGGGCTTTAAAAGTCCATCTTTGATTAGTCTTTGAATCCTATTTGAATTAATATGACCTAAACACAAGTGCCATAGATATGCTTCACTAGTAGAAGGAAACATTCTCTTTATTGATTTTACATGAGAGCTACTATCTAATTTAGAATTGTATAATTTATGCTTCTCAAGAGTTAAAATATGAAGACCATCGACAATATTGCCAGAATAGATAAACACTTTATCCTTCTTTATTACAACATTGTCTTTTAGGATAACATAATATCCATGTTTACCTAAATAAGTTGCAGAAATTAAATTCTTACGAACATTAGGTACATACAAACAGTCTTCCAATATTAAAACCCTAGACTCAAATCATAAATTAAACATTCTAACAGCTACAACTGATATTCTGCTCCCATCAGCCAAAGTAAGAAACAATTCTCCTTCATTTAGCTTTCTGGTTTCCTGGAACCACTGCAAAGTCTTGCAGATATGATTAGTACAACCTGAATCCACACACCAGGAATCAGTGGGATTCTGTACCAAACATATTTCAAGAAGGAATGTACTTTTCATACCTTTATTCTTGGCAACCTTGAATATTGGACAATTCCTCTTCCAATGTCCTTTCTCACCACAATGGAAACACTTTCCTTTGGGTTTTTTTCCTTTGTTGGCAACTCCTAAGGCAACTTGTTTACCATCTCTCTTGGTGAAGTCCTTCTTCTTCTTCTTTTTACCCTTGCCTTTCGACTTAGGAAGTACCAAGGATGTCTTTCGCCACTACTAATTCATTCATCAATTCAGATAAAGAATAAATCTTTTTGTTCATATTATATTTAAGCCAAAATTCCTTGAATGATTTTGGTAGTGACTGGAGTATCATTTCCACTTGGGATTCTCCATCAATATCAGCTCCTAAAACTTCCAATGTATTCAGATTAGAGATCATCCTAAGACAATGCTCCCTCTCTGAAGTACCTTCAGCCATTTTGGTATTATAAATTTGTCTCATAGTTTCCTGCCTTGCAGAACGGCCTTGCTCACCAAACATCTCCATCAGACTTAGCGTAATGTCCGAAGCTAGTTCTACATCCTGCATTTGATGCTGTAGAACATTTGAAATAGATGCTAGGATATAGCATTTGGCCATCTCATTAGATTTTTGCCAATGATCATATCGCTGTTTTCCTCAAGAAGAGCATCTAATGATGGAAAGCTAGGACATGGTTAAGTAAACACATATTTATGCTTTTCAGCAGTAAGAACAATGTCCAAATTTCTTTTCCAGTTAACATAGTTGGATCCAGTCAGTTTGTTTTGATTAAGAATAGCAACAAGTGAGCTAAATGATGCCATGATTTAAATCTGAAAATAACAAACATGAATATAATAAGTAAACTGGACATTATCAATTTAGCATATAAGCATATAATATGGAACCTTAATAAAACTATAAAATAATATATGTAATGACAACCCAATCCATGTCTATAATTCCTTGGTAGCATGTTTATTATAAACACATTAATTGGTTGAGAACTATTCTCATTTTCAGTGCTATCCTGATAACTCTTATCAAACACTAATAATATGTTGTTTTGCCTTTAGTCTCTAAGTAATAATGACATAGCTCCTTTGGGAGGTTAACATTACACTTAGTCTAGTGTACACCATTATCTAGAATCATGTGTAGCTACATTTCATCTCCCTTTATAGTTTTTAAACATGTAGTACCATGAAGCAAAACACCCTCCTTTGGGATCGTGAGCCATATACGCCAAGACGAGATGCTTGTTCACACTACTTTAAACGGGTAAGTTCAATCTTGTAGTACTATGACGCGAGGCATATACGTCAAGATGAGGTGTTTACCCACACTACTATGAACCGATAATGGAGGCCATGAGATCCAACCCTTGTATCTCTCTCCCGCTAGATATTTTAAATTACAGGTTTTTAAGATCAAAAAGCATAATAACGCTAGAAACCTTGAAAACATAATCCTATTCTCATTAGGAATAAATTTCATTAAACGAATACTTTAATCCTAGCGTTAATATATATAAATATATAAACCAAGGCAAGCAACAATATGATGAATCTTTTATAATAAAAATTTGCATATAAACCCATATATATTTATATATATAAATATATATATATATATATAATATACGGATTGGATGAATCCATATATATATAATATAAACTCATATATATATATATATATGTATCATATTATATCATATATATATATATATAATATAATATACGGTTTCAAAATTTTTTTTTTTAAAGCAATCATCATATGCTTATAAGATGGCCATCAAGAACTTGCATATATATATATATATATATAAACATGTTAATGGCGTGCCACAGGGGTCCACGAAACCATGCAAGATATATATATATATATATATATATATATATATTTAAATTTTTATGATCCTATAGCATGTAATACAATGCCAAGTCATGCAAGCCTTATATAAAGCCAAGTGTTGCAATCATTTGGTTCACAAGCATGACATCTTAACGGTTATTGAATATTATATAACAATCAATCCTTGGCAATCATTAACAAGACAAGGCACTATCACAATATAAATGAATATTGACCATGGGCTTCATGGATTCAAACTTGATATATATAAACATGAATACAGATTCAATAATCAATTCATGAATATATAGGATCAATTGGCCAATATTTAATATAAAATTCATTCCTGACAGGGCCGATTTGTAAAAAGAAAACCAATCCTTAATGTATACGAATTGTTGATGCATATAAAAGCATGACACAACACTTGATGCAAAGAAACATAATCATGGCCTACTACGATTAAACCAAGCGAATATGCATCCTTAGTGTGAACCCGATATCATCAAGAAACCATTTTTCTTTTATTCTAAAATCCAATCACATGTTATACAATCATGATATTGAAAACCTGGCTCTGATACCAATTGTTGAAAAATCTGGTTTTTTATCTCATACAAAACACACAGCAGAAGCAACAAAAATGAATCTATTTCATTCATGATTGATAGTATGCACTATGTAAATTTCAAAATTTAAGAACGAGATAGCGTACCTTGGTGCGGTGAAATTCAAAAGAAAAGATTAGAAGTACATAAAAACACTTTTAATCTTCACTCCAACTCCACTTTACGCCCAAGAAGTGTGGTCTCTCAATCAATTTCCAAGGGAGAATAATTGAGTGGCTTCACTCACACATACACACCACTTTACAATGATATGTCTTTTTTCTTATGAAAAATTTTGTACGTTTCTCCCTTTATAACTAACTGATTATCTAATTGGGCAGGCCTATCGGGTCTTTCTAATTGGGCTTTAGTATGTGGCTTGGAGTGGGACCAAAAAGGACCAATAAGACACTAGCTGTTAGGAAATCATCATGTTTGCATCGAATACAAAAAATACGCAGTGGAAAATAAACGGATCTACTTCATTCCCAAATGATAACATGCTCTATGTAGGTTTCAGAAAATAAGAGCAAGAGAGTGTACCTTGATGCGGTCAAATTCAAAACCGAATGAAGAAGTACTCGAGAAAACTTTCAACCTTCACTCCAATTCCACTTGATGCCCAAGATGTGTGGTCTCTCAATCAGTTCTATGTATCTAGAGAGAATATGAAAGAGTGTCTCTCTATCTTATTTCATATATGATTACTCTTATTAAACATACAAACCATTTTATTCTATATAAAATTCTGTATGTTTCTCTCCACATAACTGATTATCTAATTGGGCTAGCCATTTGGACCTTCCCAATTGGGCTTTAGTGTGTGGCTTGGAGTGGGACCAAAAGGGAACAAATAAGACACTAGCTCCAATGGGCCTTGGGCTTTTCTGTCAACTCTTGACAAGTCCAAAGTTACCATTAATTATATTTAATACCACTATATAAATATAATTGCACTCTAGGCCTCATTAATAAATTATATCCCAAGACTTTATTATACATGCAACCCCTTCATAAAATATTCGTAGTAATACAAAGTCATGAATATAGACTGCCACTTTGTAAATTACTACATCTTAATCCTTGAGTACCCGGTTTAATCCTTTTGAGTTATTCACCATATATTTATGAAATCCAATTTCATAAATATATACTTTAGTTTTACTAAAGTGGTTAGGCCTAACTCTCTGAATAACTGTACCCATTAAACTTATCTCAAGGGAATATTTTATATCTCCGTTAAGAGACTATGAATTCCATCTTGAGAATATATGTTCCATCAACACTAAACGTGGTTGCCCAACATACTGAGGTTTTGACCGTTACTTTAGATCTCACTCCTGATATATCAAAGCAACCTACATTTCATGATCAGGTCCATTATTCTCTCAGGATTAAGAGTTCATGTGAATACAAGTCGTGAGATTTATTATTCAATTGACAGTCGTTAGGAGAATAATAAATCTCACAGCGGTCCAGTTCAATATGTCTTAACTCTTAAAACATATCAACATATTAACTAGAAATCACCATTTCCATGATCAAGACAAATCATCGTAGTTAATATGTTATAGTCTTCGCAGATGAAATGCCCAATTTCATCACCGACTACGAACCAAAATTCTGAGTTTACAAAGAACTTGTGATTTATATCTTCTGTGACTTTTCACATAAATCACATACTATGCATCTCATGGACTATTTGATAATGTCTGAATATTCATGTTACCATTATTTTGGATAAGAATAAAACAACTTTATTAAACACAATATTAAGTCATACATCATTTCTCATATAATGTCATACATAATATCATACATAGCATCATACAATAGGATTTAAGGGCACATATCCTAACATCTCCCACTTGCCCTAAAGACTATTATGCACTAATCTAACTCCCATTCCCTCTAAATGTGACTCGAAGATCTTTTGAGGTAAGGCTTTGGTAAAGGGATCTGCTAGATTATTTGCACTTTCAATCTTTGCAACTACCACATCTCCACGAGCAACAATGTCTCGAATGATGTGGTACTTTCTCTCAATGTGCTATCCTTTCTTGTGATTCCTTGGATCTTTGGATTGTGCAACTGCTCCACTATTGTCACAAAACAATGTGATAGGAACTTGCTCCATTCTCACTACACCAAGATCAGAAAGGAATTTCTTGAGCCAAACAGCTTCCTTTGCCGCCTCACAAGCAGCAACATATTCAGCTTCCATGGTGGAGTCCGCAATACAAGATTGCTTAACACTCCTCCAACTTATGGCTCCACCTCCCAAGGTGAATACACATCCTGACGTGGACTTTCTGAAATCTAGATCTGATTGAAAGTCTGAATCTGTATAGCCAATGGGAATCAAATCCTCACAATCGTAAACAAGCATATAATCTCTCGTTCTCCGTAGATACTTGAGAATATGCTTTACAGCTTGCCAATGTTGTGGTCCTGGATTTGATTGATATCGACTGACAATGCCAACTGAAAAACAGATATCCGGTCTAGTACAAAGCATGGCATATATGAGACTTCCTACTGCAGAAGCATAAGGAACTTGTCTCATCATATCTACTTCCTCTTGAGTCTTAGGCCTTTGGTCATCAGACAGAGGAACTTCATGTCTGAAAGGAAGTAATCCTTTCTTGGAGTTTTGCATGCTAAACCGTTCTAGAACCTTATCTATATATCCAGCTTGTGATAAGCCTAACATCTTATTCTTACGATCTCGCCAAAGCTTGATCCCAAGAATAAAGTTAGCCTCACCCAAGTCCTTCATATCAAATTGGCTTGACAACCAAACCTTTACTGATGACATGACCCCTACATCATTTCCAATGAGTAGAATATCATCAACATAAAGCACTAGGAACATTACTACTTTGTCTTGATGTCTTTTGTACACACATGGTTCATCAAGATTTTGTTCAAAACCAATTGATTAGATTGCTTGATCAAATCTGATGTTCCATGACCTAGATGCTTGCTTAAGTCCATAAATGGACCTATTCAACTTGCATACCATATGCTCTTGGTTCTTTGCTATGAAACCTTCTGGTTGCTTTATATAAATTTCCTCTTCAAGATTGCCATTAAGAAATGCAGTCTTGACATCCATTTGCCAAATCTCATAATCATAATGAGCAGCAATGGATAAGAGAATTCTGATAGATTTAAGCATTGCTATTGGTGAAAAGGTTTCCTCATAATCAATACCTTTCTTTTGAGTATACCCTTTTGCCACTAGCCTTGCTTTAAAGGTTTCAACCTTTCCATCTATCCCTCTCTTCCTCTTGTAAACCCATTTGCAACCAACAGGTTTAATGTAACACCCCAAACCCTTAATAAGGATTTAGATGCATAACCTGTCTTAGAAATAATCAACAATGACATAATGGAACAGAGCGTAATATTTATCCTCAAATAAACTTCTTGAATATCATCAGATTTCCTTAACAATCCATAAAAACAAAACAACAATAATATTCTTTTTGAATGTAAAATCTCCAAATAACATCTCAAAATAGTTCCAAAATAATAATCTCATTGTCCTGAAACAATTTTACTAAAACAATTCTGCAACTATCAAGCTCCAAACGAAGTCGTCCATCTAAGGCTCCACGGATCTACCACCAAAAGACACTCCAAAACTCTAATCTGAAAGGATGGAAAAAGGGGTGAGCTAAAGGCTCAATAAGAGACTACAAACATGAGGATGTCTTCCAAAACAAAACGATAATATCATTGACAAAATATAGTCATCACGATACAATTAAAATTAGTTTAAACTGTAATATAATATATTCTATAAAGCTGTTAAAATAAAACACTTCACTATAACACTGTAAACATTAATAAAATAACGACCACATTTATATGCCAATATGCACCAAATAGGTAGAAACAATTTTATTTTGAAAATAAGCAATTTTCCACCTAAAAGAACAGTAGTAAATAAACAGTAACTCAATATGAAAAATATTAGTCAAACACAGACAAAAGCTGCTAAACACTCGGTGGGTGATTTCCCATGGGAACAATAACACTAACCTCAAAGAGGCAACACTAGCTCCGAAGAGCAACAATAACACTGCACCACACCACACTAACACTACTTCGGCCGAAGACCAACACTTAACCCTGTGTTGGCAAAGGTTGCAGACTGTCTAGTTGACCATTTGAAACAATTCTTGACAAATACAATTTCATAATAACATACAATAGATAATAAAATTCAAGTATGTGCAAAGCACTAACAATAGTATAAGTTTTTGGAACTTCACCTTTGCAATTATATACATATATAGATAAATATATATTTTTACCACGTGTATAAATATATATATATATATATAAATTTATATGTCCTGAGAGACGTCATGTGCTGAAGTCTACTTACCTCTAGTGGCTAAACCAAGCTTCACTTCAATTGCTCGAAACGACGTCAACTAGAACCTAAATAATAATTAGATAACTCAATAAGGGCAGGTTCTTTAATAACCACAAAGTCCTCTTGATAAAACAATTCCTCAACCACTATGAAGATTTGGCAAGATAAAATTTAACGTGTCTTTCGAATATAACTCCAAACCTATTCTAGATTAAAATAATAGTATAGCATTCCCTAACCTAACATCTAATATTTATATAAGAACACGTTACCATAAGCAACCCTATAACCTATGTGCCTATATACATATATATATGAACCCAAAATTACAATTTTCCATTTCGTCCAAACAACGTGAATATGAAAGTAAAAAAAAAACACAATTCGGCACCCAAGAAATTGGTTCCATGACATTATCATCAATAATAAAAACATTTGCAATATCAATGCCATAGCCAAACACCACGGTGGCAAAAGGACCATTTACTATACTAACAATGATATAATGTAATATATATATATATATATATATACTTATATAAAAACCTAATAGCACCAATCTCCACTTTCGGCCAACCATGTGAACTAATCATTGTAATATATATATATATATATATATATATATATATATATTCGGCAATCCAATTGAATCCAATGGATGAACTATTGATGTAATATATATATATATATATATATATTCGACAATCCAATTTATACATTATTATCATTGAAATTCCAGCTGTAACACCCGTCTCACTTAGAATTTAATTTAATCACTTCTAGAGAGTAAATTTGATAAACTGCTTAATTTATTTTGGAGGAAATAATTAATTTTATATTGTGATTTTTTATAATGATAACAATAATAAAAATAATATTAAGGTGTTTAGTGGGAATATAAGTGGGTCTTGGAAGTTTAATTTAGTTGTAGTGGGTTTCTAAATTTTCAGCCCAACTGAAATTAGCCTTATCATGAAATAGACTTCTAAATTTTCAGCCCAAGTGGAATCAGCTTTATAATGAAATAAAATTAGGGTTTCCTAGGGATAGGTAGAGAGAAAGACACAAGACACAAAAAAAAAAAAAAAAAAAAGAAACTACAGCAAAAAGGGGGGGCTGTAGAGAGTGCGCTGCAAGGGGCTGCCAGCAAAAACCTCAATTCGGTATTGAGGTAAACTTATGTGTTCACAAACTCTATTGCTTTCTTTGGTCACTATTTGATCTAGGATCCTACATTCTAGGCTGTTTGGATTACTCTTGATAATTCTTTTGGAAGTTGATTTTATTTCTTGTGATTGCCTTTTTCCCCTTAATCTTACTTGGGTATGTTTTAAGTTTATAATTGTCCTAAGTCAATTTGACAAATCTGCTGGAATTTCACATTCGTTGTTGGCTGAATTGGTGAATGGTGCTATTAGATTTATAAACAAGTAAATATATATATATATGGTTGATTCAATTGGGTGGCCGAATATATATATATATATATATATATTGAATTACTAGTGCACGGATTTGGCCGTGAAAGAACCTGCTATACATATAGCTTTAATCGATCAATTATATATAGCTTTAATATATATATATATATATATATATATTCACGGCTTTAATAGATTTTCAGTTCACCTCATGGTTCATCTGATTGACCGAGAAAGTAGGATTTGATATTAGGTTTATTTTGATCTGATGAAGTCTAGAAGTTTACATATAGGCTTATGCGTAATAATATATATATAGGTTAACAAATTATTTTTTTTTTGGGGGTGCTTTACAATTATTTTAAACTGGAATAGGTTTGGGGGTATGTTAGAAATATATGTTAAATTTTTACCTTGCTGAATCTTCATAGTGGTTGAGGAATTGTTTTATCAAGAGGAATTTGTGGTTATTAGAGAACCTACCCTTATTGAATTGTTTAATTATTATTTAGGTTCTAGTTGACGTTGTTTCGAGCAATTGAAGTGAAGCTTGGTTTAGCCACTAGAGGTAAGTAGACTTCAACACATGACGTCTCTCAAGACGTATATATTTATATATATATATATATATAATTGTGGTAAAAATATATTTATATATATATACATACACATAATTGCAAAAGTGAAGTTTCAAAGACTTATACCATTGTTAGTGCTTTATACATACTCAAACTCTATTATTTATTGTATATTATTGTGAAACTGTATATGTCAAGAGTGTTTCAAATGGTCAACTAGACAGTCTGCAACCTTTGCCAACACAGGGTTAAGTGTTGGTCTTCGGCCGAAGTAGTGTTAGTGTGGTGTGGTGCAGTGTTATTGTTGCTCTTCGGAGCTAGTGTTGCCTCTTTGAGGTTAGTGTTATTGTTCCCATGGGAAATCACCCACCGAGTGTTTAGCAGCTTTTGTCTGTGTTTGACTAATATTTTTCATATTGGATTACTGTTTAATTGCTACTGTTCTTTCAGGTGGAAAATTGTTTTTTTTTTTCATAATAAAGTGTTCTACCTATTTGGTGCATATTGGCATATAAATGTGGTTATTATTTTATTAATGTTTACAGTGTTATAGTGAAGTGTTTTATTTTAACAGCTTTATAGAATATATTATATTACAGTTTAAACTAATTTTAATTGTATCGTGATGACTATATTTTGTCAATGATATTATCGTTTTGTTTTGGAAGACATCCTCATGTTTGTAGTCTCTTATTGAGCCTTTAGCTCACCCCTTTTTCCATCCTTTCAGATTAGAGTTATGGAGTGTCTTTTGGTGGTAGATCAGTGGAGCCTTAGATTGACGACTTCGTTTGGAGCTTGATAGTTGCAGAATTGTTTTAGCAAAATTGTTTCAGGACAATGAGATTATTATTTTGGAACTATTTTGAGATGTTATTTGGAGATTTTACATTCAAGAATATTATTGTTGTTTTGTTTCTATGGATTGTTAAGGAAATCTGATGATATTCAAGAAGTTTATTTGAGGATAAATATTACGCTCTGTTCCATTATATCATTGTTGATTTTTTTTTTATAAGACAGGTTATGCATCTAAATCCTTCTTAAGGGTTTGGGGTGTTACACCAGCAACCATCATTGAATTTCCAGCAAACACAATGCTAACCCTAACACTAACATGTCAATGATGAAATCCCAGCAAAAAAAAAGAAAAAAAAAAAAGGCTTTCCTAGAATGATGCTTACCTCAAAACCAAGATGAAGTTGCTGGCTGCCCTGAAGTGCACAGCCTCCTTTTCTTTTGTTTTTGAGAAACCCTAATTTTCTTTCGTATAAAGCTGTTGCACTTGGGCTGAAAATTCAGAAGCCTATTTCAGGTTAAGGCTAATTTCACTTGGGCTGAAAATTTAGAAGCCCACTACAACTAAAATAAACTTCCAAGACCCACCTATATTCCCACTAAACTCATTATAAGGTTGTTAACATAGGCTAGGACTTCTAAAGAATTCCAAAGACACTAAAACTCCTAATCCAAAAAGGTTCAAATCCTTTTAACCTTTTCCTTAACTGATAAGAGGCTAATAGTTAATTTTTGAATAGACCACAAAATAGTTATTCACGTTACCCCTTAATATTAATATTGATATTATTATTATTATCATTGTAAAAATCACAATATAAATTAATTATTATCATTGTAAAAATCACAATATAAATTAATTATTTCCTCCAAAATAAATAAGCAATTTATCAAATCTACTCTCTAGAAGTAATTAAATTAAATTTTAAGTGAGACGGGTGTTACATTTAATGCCGTTAGGCGCCTTTACAAGATCCCAAACTTGATTGGAATACATGGAATCTAATTCTGATTTCATAGCTTGGACCCAATGATGTGCATCTATATCATTCGTTGCTTCTTCATAAGTGTAAGGATCAGTTTCGGCCTCCTCTGAGATAGCCTCATAAGTCTCTCCAAGACCTATGAATCTTATAGGTGGCCTAACATTCCTCCCACTACGACGAGGCACCTGTGTACTAGACATCTCATGAGTAGTATCTTGTGCTGTATCCAATACAGCCACATCATCCCTAGTTTCAACCATTGGTTGTTCAATTACAGGTTCATTCATTTCAGCCAAGACAACTCTACTTCTAGGAGTGAAATCATTCATATAGACATTTTCCAAGAATTTGGCATTTGTACTAACAAACACTTTATTATCTTTATGACTATAGAATAAACCTCCAGCAGTTCCTTTTGGATACCCTACAAAGAATACCACTTCTGTTTTAGACTGTAACTTGTCAGACTTTCCTTTTAACACATGTACTGGACAACCCCAAATATGGAGATGTCTCATACTAGGCTTACGCCCATTCCACAACTCTACAGGTGTTTTAGGAACAGACTTCGAAGGTACTAAATTTAGAAGATACATTGCAGTATTTAAGGCATATCCCCAAAAAGAAGTTGGTAGAGTCGAATAACTCATCATGGACCTAACCATATCTAAAAAGTCCTATTCCTTCTTTCTGCTACACCATTTTGTTGTGGAGTTCCAGGTGCAGTCAATTGAGATAAAATCCCATTTTCAGTTAAGTAATCCTTAAAATCCCCAAGAAGGTATTCGCCACCACGATCAGATCGAATGGCCTTTATGCGTTTATCCAATTGATTCTCAACTTCAGCCCTAAACTCTTTGAACTTTTCAAAGGCTTCGGACTTCCGTTTCATTAGGTACACATAACCAAATCTAGAGTAATCATCAGTGAATGTAATGAAATACTTATAGCCACCTCTTGCTTGGGTTGACATAGGACCACAAACATTCGTATGAACTAATTCTAGCAACTCTTGGGCTCTTCTACCTTTTGCATTAAAAGGTCGTTTGGTCATTTTGCCTTCCAAACAAGATTCACAAACTGGAAATGCATCAAAGTCCAATCGCTCTAAGAGACCATCTTTGATCAGTCTTTGAATTCTGTTTGGATTAATATGACCCAAACGCAAGTGCCGAAGATATGCATCATTAGTAGAAGGAAACTTTCTCTTTAATGATTTTACATGAGAGTTATTATCTAATTCAGAATTATATAATTCATGCTTATCAGGAGTTAAAATATAAAGACCATCCACAATATTGCCAGAACAGATAAATGTTTTACCCTTCTTTATTGCAACATTCTCTTTAAGGATAACACAATATCCACTCTTACCTAAATAAGTTGCAGAAATAAAATTCCTACGAACATTAGGTACATACAGACAGTCTTGCAATATTAAAACTCTAGTATCAAAGCATAAATTAAAAACTCCAATAGCTACAACTGGAATCCTACTCCCATCAGCCAAGGTCAGAAACAACTCTCCTTCTTTAAGTCTTTTGGTCTCTTGGAACCCCTGCAAAGAATTGCAGATATGATTAGTACAACCTGAATCCACACACCAGGAATCCGTGGGATTTTGTACCAAACATATTTCAAGAAGGAATGATATATTCATACCCTTATTGGCAGCCTTGAACTTTGGACAATTTCTCACCACAATGGAAACATTTTCCTTTCAGCTTCTTTCCTTTATCGGCAACCCCTAAGACAATTTGTTTACCCTCTTGTTTAGTGAAGTCCTTCTTCTTCTTCTTCTTACCCTTGCCTTTTGACTTAGGTTGAGAAGTAGAAGCTTCACCCACATTGGCTTCAACATTAGAAGTACCTAGGATGCCTTCCGCCGCTACCAACTCATTCATTAATTCAGACAAAGAATAAATCTTTTTGTTCATGTTATAATTAAGTCTGAATTCCTTGAATGATTCCGGTAGTGACTGGAGTATCATATCCACTTGGGATTCTCCATCAATGTCGGCACCCAAAACTTCTAAAGTATTCAGATTAGAGATCATTGTAAGACAATGTTCTCTCACTGAACTACCTTCAGCCATTTTGGTATTATAAATTTGTCTCATGGTTTCTTGCCTTGCAGAACGGCCTTGCTCACCAAACATCTCCTTCAAACTTTGCATAATGTCCGAAACTAGTTCTACATCCTGCATTTGATGCTGTAGAACATTTGAGAAGGACGCTAGGATGTAGCACTTGGCCATTTCATTAGATTTCTGCCAACGATCATATCGTTGTTTTTCCTTAGGAGGAGCATCTAATGAAGGAAAGCTAGGACATGGTTGAGTAAGCACATATTTGTGCTCTTCAGCTGTGAGAACTATGTCCAAGTTTCTTTTCCAGTCAACATAATTGGTTCCAGTCAGTTTGTTTTGATTAAGAATGCTAACAAGTGGGCTAAATGATGCCATGTTCAAATCTGAAATAATAAACATGGATATAATAAGTAAACTGGACATTATCAATTTTGCATATAAACATATACTATGGAACCTTAATAAAACCATAATATAATATATGCAACGACAACCCAATCCCATACTCAATATCCCTCAGCATAGAGTGAACATTAAATACTATGATTGATTGAGAGCTATTCTCATTATTAGTGCTATCATGATAACTCTTATCAAACACTTAATAATATGCCGTTATACATTTGACCTCTAAATGATTATAGCAAGAACTCAGCATAGAGGATACTATAATATTTAGTCTAGTGTATACCATTGTCTAGAATCATGTGTAGCCACATTTCATCCCCTTAACAGGCTTATCATGTAGTACCATGATACAAAACACCCTCCGCATGGAATGCAAAGCTCGAAGCTAAGACAATGTGTTTGATCAAACCACTATAAACCAAGAAATTCAATCTTGTAGGACCATTAAATACATATTCTCCGCATGGAATGCAAAGCTCGAAGCTAAGACAAAATATATATTTCATACTACTATGAACCAACAATGAAGGCCGTGAGATCCAACCCTTGTATCTCTCTCCCACTAGATATTTTAAATTAAAGGTTTTTATATTGAACACATGCATAAACTAATTATACACAACCTTGCACTTATTCTGATTTTCTTACGATCGATCGATCGAATGTGCCCCTCGATCGATCGAAAAAATTAAACAATCCGAACTAAACCTTCTGTCTGATTCGATTGATACTCGATCGCCTCTCGATCGATCGAAAATAAAATTCGATCGATCGACTAGCAATCGAATATTAATCGATTCAAAAGGATAAGTCTCTGTTTTACTTGATCGATCGAAAGTAAATTTCAATCGATCGAAAATCGTAAAACTCGAATTTCCAGAAATTCTTCTAAGGCAGTTTTCAACCGTTTTTCATGAATAAACAACCATCATACGAAAATGATAGACAGAAATTGATATCAAAACAGAAATCTATTGATGCTATAGCCTTAAAGACCAATTTAACATTCTTAAATTCATATTTAAAAAACATCATAACATCAATATAAGTTTTTATCAAATCATAGTTTCAACAACCATGCAGAAATCTATCAACTTGAAACTATAATCTCTAATTCCAAAACGAACAAAACATGTTATACAGATTCGAAATGAAGACCGCTCTGATTCCAATGTTAGGAAATCATCATGTTTGCATCGAATACAAAACATACGCAGCGGAAAATAAACGGATCTACTTCATTCCCAAATGATAACATGCACTATGTAGGTTTCAGAAAATAAGAGCAAGAGAGTGTACCTTGATGCGGTGAAATTCAAAACCGAATGAAGAAGTACTCGAGAAAACTTTCAATCTTCACTCCAATTCCACTTGATGCCCAAGATTTGTGGTCTCTCAATCAGTTCTATGTATCTAGAGAGAATATGAAAGAGTGTCTCTCTATCTTATTTCATATATGATTACTCTTATTAAACATACAAACCATTTTATTCTATATAAAATTCTGTATGTTTCTCTCCACATAACTGATTATCTAATTGGGCTAGCCTTTTGGGCCTTCCCAATTGGGCTTTAGTGTGTGGCTTGGAGTGGGACCAAAAGGGAACAAATAAGACACTAGCTCCAATGGGCCTTGGGCTTTTCTGTCAACTCTTGACAAGACCAAAGTTACCATTAATTATATTTAATACCACTATATAAATATAATTGCACTCTAGGCCTCATTAATAAATTATATCCCAAGACTTTATTATACATGCAACCCCTTCATAAAATATTCGTAGTAATACAAAGTCATGAATATAGACTGCCACTTTGTAAATTACTACATCTTAATCCTTGAGTACCCGGTTTAATCCTTTTGAGTTATTCACCATATATTTATAAAATCCAATTTCATAAATATATACTTTAGTCTTACTAAAGTGGTTAGGCCTAACTCTCTCAATAACTGTACCCATTAAACTTATCTCAAGGGAATATTTTATATCTCCGTTAAGAGACTATGAATTCCATCTTGAGAATATATGTTCCATCAACACTAAACGTGGCTGCCCAACATACTGAGGTTTTGACCGTTACTTTAGATCTCACTCCTGATATATTAAAGCAACCTACATTTCATGATCAGGTCCATTATTCTCTCAGGATTAAGAGTTCATGTGAATACAAGTCGTGAGATTTATTATTCAATTGACAGTCGTTAGGAGAATAATAAATCTCACAGCGGTCCAGTTCAATATGTCTTAACTCTTAAAACATATCAACATATTAACTAGAAATCACCATTTCCATGATCAAGACAAATCATCGTAGTTAATATGTTATAGTCTTCGCAGATGAAATGCCCAATTTCATCACCGACTATGAACCAAAATTCTGAGTTTACAAAGAACTTGTGATTTATATCTTCTGTGACTTTTCACATAAATCACATACTATGCCTCTCATGGACTATTTGATAATGTCCGAATATTCATGTTACCATTATTTTGGATAAGAATAAAACAACTTTATTAAACACAATATTAAGTCATACATCATTTCTCATATAATGTCATACATAATATCATACATAGCATCATACAATAGGATTTAAGGGCACATATCCTAACACTAGCTCCAATGGCCCTTGGGCTTTTCTGTCAACTCTTGACAAGCGCAAAGTTACCATTAATTATATTTAATACCACTATATAAACATAATTGCACTCTAGGCCTTACTAATAAATTATATCCCAAGACTTTATTATACATGCAACCCTTTCATAAAATATTCATAGTAATACAAAGTCATGAATATAGACTGCCACTTTGAAAATTACAACATCTTAATCCTTGAGTACTCAGTTTAATCTTTTAAGTTATTTATCATATATTTATGAAATTCAATTTCATAAATATATTCTTTGGTATCTCTTTACTAAAGTGGTTAGGCCTAACACTCTGAATAACCAAACCCATTAAACTTATCTCAAGGGAATATTTTATATCTCCATTAAGAGATTATGAATTCCATCTTGAGAATACATGATCCATCAAAACTAAATGTGCTGCCCAACATACTGATGTTTTGATCGTGACTTTATAGATCTCACTCCTGATATATCAAAGCAACCTACACCTTATGATCAGGTCCATTATTCTCTCAGGATTAAGTGTTCATGCAAATAAAAGTTGTGAGATTTATTATTCATTTGACAGTCTTTAGGAGAATAATAAATCTCACAACGGTCCAGTTCAATATATCTTAACTCTTAAAACATATCAACATATCAACTAGAAGTCTCTACTTCCATGATCAAGACAAATCATCTTAGTTGATATGTTATAGTCTTCGCAGATGAAATGCCTAATTTCATCACCGACTACGAACTATAATTCTGTGTTTACAAAGAATTTGTGATCTATATCTTCCGTGACTAAATCATATAAATCACATACTATGCGTCTCATGGACTATTTGATAATGTCCAAATATTCATGTTGCCATTAATTTAGATAATAATAAAACAACTTTATTAATCATAACATTAAGTCATACATAGCATCATACAATAGGATTTAAGGGCACATATCCTAACATAGGAGCCGTTCCAAACCCTAATTTTTCAACTATACTAGCCTCTGAGCACGCGCTCACGCGCGTGCTCAGAGGATCTTCTATTTTTTGGGTAAGAGTTAACATAAAGCATTTATTATAATTTTGGATTATTACATTTTCCAATTACAAAAAAATCTAAGGGTGTGATGAGTGTTCTACATTTTGGATGAAATAATTTATTCATCACACCCCTAGATTTTTTTTGTGATTGGAAAATGTAATAATCCAAAATTATAATAAATGCTTTATGTTAACTCTTACCCAAAAAATAGAAGAGCCTCTGAGCACGCGCGTGAGCGCGTGCTCAGAGGCTAGTTTTAATTTTAATTTTTTTTATACATGGATAAAGCAATTTAAAAACCATTAGGAGAGTGATCCTGTTTTGTAGGCAATGTTTTAATGGTAGTTAAAGATGTATTTTTACCAAATTTTACCCCTACTTACACCTAAGGTGAGGGGTATTTTAGAATTAAAAAAAAATCCGGTTCAAACAGGAGAAACCCCTTAAATAATAGTATAGACAAAATAGAAAAGCACAATGTACATTGACATAGCTATAGAATTGAACTTTTGTTTTTGTAAGTAAAATTTTTTTCCTTTTTTGGATTCTAAATTTAGAAAAAATGATGATTAACAATACCACAATCAAACAAACCATCATAAGTAACCGTTTAGAGTAATAATTTATTCAATATATATATTGCTTGAGATAGTGAACGTCGAGGTTGATGAATTCGTTTTTCTAATTCTCACTGCAAAACACAAATAGAAATATAATCAAGAAGGATCAAATAAGTTCAGATCTAAGATCTAATGCTGAACATATATAAAAGATCCGAATAAGAATGAGAAATTACAAAATACGAACAGAGACAACAAAATCGGAATCAAACAGATAGTTTGAATTTATAGTGAAAATAAAGAGGAAGTGCCTGATTTGGAGGGAACATTAGAGCCTTACACCTTGGTCCAGGCTCCTCTTCATAATTTGTGAGGGTTTTCTAGCAGTGGGGGAAGGGAGAAAAAGAACATAAAACTGACAGGATCTAAGGAAGAAACAAATGCAAATTATGATGAAGAAAAGTTTGAAAACTAACATGAGTGTGATCCTATTTTGTAGGTAGTGTTTTATGTGGAAGTTAAAAAAAAGTATTTGAGTTCCACATTTCTCACATATCATTGAATTGCATAGAACTTGACTTTGGTGAAATTAATTTCTACTTTGAACTTGATTTTGAGAAAATCAAGTTCCGAAAGATGCTACATAACAAAATAAGTTGCAATAGAAACTTTTTAACAAAACAACTTGCATAAACCATAAATGAATGATACGGAGTATCTAAAATCAAATAAATGTCAATTTAAATATCTTAAAAACTAAGTTTATCAAAATGTATGACTATAAAACAATACAAATCAACCAACAATAACTTCGAATTTCAATACTTACTCGGACGTGGTTATAGAATAAGTCCCACCCTTTCTATGTAATAGTGGTTAATCTATGAATGAAACTTTGTGCATGGGACTTGTTTACTTGGCATTCAATGAGAGTGCCAGATTGAACCAAAAAAAAAAAAAAAGATATAATAGAAAAAGAAAATGAATTCACAAAAAAAAATAATACAGGTATCAAAATAGAAGTTAAAAACATGGCATTCCTATTCCTCCCCCAACTCCTTAAGTCAAATTTTAATGAATCAAACATTCAATAAAGCCAAAATTTAAAAAACCCAACTTACAGAAAGAAGCGAAGGTGAAAGAAAGTGAGAAAATCATTTGTCACTATTTTAAAAAACTCAATTGTCGCTATTTTAAAAGTGTTTTTTTTTTCCCTTCTGTAACTACTGCCCAAACGAAAAGACAACGTTTTGGTGTTTTTAATTGTGAATAAATCAATACATCAAGTCATTTTGAGTAGCCCACAGTGTAAAGATTAATTTAGTAGAACTAAAAAGAAAAAAAAAACATCTTTATTTGCAGTTGCTGGGTTACTCTGTTTTTTCGTTACCGTAGTGATTTTGCTGGGTTACTCTGTTTTTTCTCCACAACCTTTGCTAGGTTTCTTCTCGTAGAGGAAAACGAACCTGAAAGACAAAACCGAAAAAAAAAAAAAATGGGACATGGAGTGAAGAACGAACCTGTTGGAGATGGAACCTGACGATCCTCTTCTCGTTGGCTTTGAAGACAAACAAAAAAAATTGGCTTTGAAGGCAAACAGAAAAAAGAGAGAAGAAAATCAGACCTGAAAGACAAAAACAGAGAGAAGCAAAACGAACCTGAAAGACAAAACAGAAAAAAAAAAAATATATCGGACATGGATGAACCTGTTGGAGATGGAACCTGACAAACCTCTTCTCGTTGGCTTTGAAGACAAACAAAAAAAATTGGCTTTGAAGGCAAACAGAAAAAAGAGAGAAGCAAATCAGACTTGAAAGACGAAAACAGAGAGAAGGAAAATGAACTTGAAAGACGAAAACAGAGAAATAGAACCTGATTTTGTTGTTTGTACTGAAATCTGAAGCAAAGAGGTGGGTGAAAGGGGTTTGAAAACACAGAATTGAGAGAATTGGAGAACCGAAGAAAAAGCAATTTGAGTTTGAAAATTAACGTAACTGTACTGGGAGTCAGGTCTTATTTTCTAGATAGTGTTTTACATGGGAGTTAAAGAAACAATTTTACCAAGTTTTACCCCTACTTAAAGGTAAGCTGTAGGGATATTTTGGAATAAAAAAGAAATCCGGTCCAAACAGGTGCAGCCGCTTAAATAATAGTATAGATAAAGCCATACATAGTAGCTTTTCAAAACACACAAGAAAATCCTAAGGGAAAGAAAAAGATTCACTTGAAATAGTGAATCAAAGTATGAGTTTTTCAGAAAACATCCTCAAGTCAATATTTTTCTAATAAAGGCCTTCTCTGGCCTTGATTATGAATAGATTTAACTGAGGGGAACGGTTAAAATCAGGCCAAGGAGTTTTGTATTTTTGAGGTATAAGTTCTAATATTGCTTTTTCTTTTCTTAGCTTTTTTCTTGTTTTGATCCTTGTTTTTCTTGTTTAGTTTAGTTACAATATGTCTGCTTAGCTTAGGTTTTCTTCGCCCTATCATTTCAAGCATGCTAGGTTGTAAAATTTTGTTTCTGCTTTATTTCTGTACTTGTTTTTCTGGATTAGGGTTTAGGGTAAGTATGCATACATATGCCTCATGCATGCGCACGCTTACTCTAATTATACGTTTGCATACAACTGAGCTACGCACGCATGCTTTATGTATGCTTACTCATACTTTTGCCTAGAACCTAAATTTGGACTTTTTCTGCTTCTGTTTCTCTGCTTTACTTATTTATCATGCTTTTGCCTCATCCAATTTCATACTAATAAGTTTCTATTTCTCTGTTTTTTTGTTTGTTTGTTTGTTTGCTTGTTTGTTTGTCCTTAACATGTTAGATTAGGGTTCTTTTCAATTCTTTCTTTTGTGTGCCATGAACATGCATATAACTTAACCATGCATTGATGCATAGGTGCTATGATGCAGCAAGGTAAGGTATGCATTCACATAAACATGCACTTGTTTGAGATATAATCTCGATTTTACTTTGATGAACATGAATAATATTTATGAATTCTTTGGTTAGGATATTTAAACATGTTGTTTTGATCTCACCATGCTTATGTTTCTACTTTGATTTGATAAATACATGTTTTTACCTTGGATGTAATATAATGCTCTGTATGATAGATTTATGTAAGGATATGACATGAGATGCATGATAGATGTATACTAGGCTTAAGATGTGATATGTGATGCAATGCCATAATTGATGTATGCTAGAGTTTAGAATGAAATACCATGTTGTATAATATTAAGACATATGACATAATGAGTTAAAGCCTGTTAGGAAATCATCATGTTTGCATCGCATGCAAAACATACGCAGCGGAAAATAAACGGATCTACTTCATTCGCAATTGATAACATGCACTATGTAGGTCTCAGAATATAAGAACAAGAGAGTGTACCTTGATGCGGTGAAATTCAAAACCGAATGAAGAAGTATTCAGGAAGACTTTCAATCTTCACTCCAATTCCACTTGATGCCTAAGATGTGTGGTCTCTCAATCAGTTTTATGTTTTCTAGAGAGAATATGAAAGAGTGTCTCTCTTCCTTATATTATTACCTTACACATACAAACCAGTTTATTCAATATAAAATTCTGTATGTTTCTCTCCACATAACTGATTATCTAATTGGGCTAGCCTTTTGGGCCTTCCCAATTGGGCTTTAGTGTGTGGCTTGGAGTGGGACCAAAAGGGAACAAATAAGACACTAACTCCAATGGGCCTTGGGCTTTTCTGTCAACTCTTGACAAGTCCAAAGTTACCATTAATTATATTTAATACCACTATATAAATATAATTGTACTCTAGGCCTCATTAATAAATTATATCCCAAGACTTTATTATACATGCAACCCCTTCATCAAATATTCGTAGTAATACAAAGTCATGAATATAGACTGCCACTTTGTTAATTACTACATCTTAATCTTTGAGTACCCGGTTTAATCCTTTTGAGTTATTCACCATATATTTATAAAATCCAATTTCATAAATATATACTTTAGTCTTACTAAAGTGGTTAGGCCTAACTCTCTGAATAACTGTACCCATTAAACTTATCTCAAGGGAATATTTTATATCTCCGTTAAGAGACTATGAATTCCATCTTGAGAATATATGTTCCATCAACACTAAATGTGGCTGCCCAACATACTGAGGTTTTGACCGTTACTTTAGATCTCACTCCTGATATATCAAAGCAACCTACATTTCATGATCAGGTCCATTATTCTCTCAGGATTAAGAGTTCATGTGAATACAAGTCGTGAGATTTATTATTTAATTGACAGTCGTTAGGAGAATAATAAATCTCACAGCGGTCCAGTTCAATATGTCTTAACTCTTAAAACATATCAACATATTAACTAGAAATCACCATTTCCATGATCAAGACAAATCATCGTAGTTAATATGTTATAGTCTTCGCAGATGAAATGCCCAATTTCATCACCGACTACGAACCAAAATTCTGAGTTTACAAAGAACTTGTGATTTATATCTTCTGTGACTTTTCACATAAATCACATACTATGCATCTCATGGACTATTTGATAATGTCTGAATATTCATGTTACCATTATTTTGGATAAGAATAAAACAACTTTATTAAACACAATATTAAGTCATACATCATTTCTCATATAATGTCATACATAATATCATACATAGCATCATACAATAGGATTTAAGGGCACATATCCTAACATCTCCCACTTGCCTTAAAGACTATTGTGCACTAATCTAACTCCCATTCCCTCTAAATGTGACTCGAAGATCCTTTGAGGCAAGGCTTTGGTAAAGGGATCTGCTAGATTATTTGCACTTTCAATCTTTGCAACCACCACATCTCCACGGGCAACAATGTCTCGAATGATGTGGTACTTTCTCTCAATGTGCTTTCCTTTCTTGTGATTCCTTGGATCTTTGGATTGTGCAACTACTCCACTATTGTCACAAAACAATGTGATAGGAACTTGCTCCATTCTCACTACACCAAGATCAGAAAGGAATTTCTTGAGCCAAACAGCTTCCTTTGCCACCTCACAAGCAGCAACATATTCAGCTTCCATGGTGGAGTCCGCAATACAAGATTGCTTAACACTCCTCCAACTTATGGCTCCACCTCCCAAGGTGAATACACATCCTGACGTGGACTTTCTGAAATCTAGATCTGATTGAAAATCTGAATCTGTATAGCCAATGGGAATCAAATCCTCACAATGGTAAACAAGCATATAATCTCTCGTTCTCCATAGATACTTGAGAATATGCTTTACAGTTTGCCAATGTTGTGGTCCTGGATTTGATTGATATCGACTGACCATGCCAACTAAAAAATAGATATCCGATCTAGTACAAAGCATGGCATACATGAGACTTCCTACTGCAAAAGCATAAGGAACTTGTCTCATCATATCTACTTCCTCTTGAGTCTTAGGCCTTTGGTCATCAGACAGAGGAACTCCATGTCTGAAAGAAAGTAATCCTTTCTTGGAGTTTTGCATGCTAAACCGTTCTAGAGCCTTATCTATATATCCAGCTTGTGATAAGCCTAACATCTTATTCTTACGATCTCGCCAAAGCTTGATCCCAAGAATAAAGTTAGCCTCACCCAAGTCCTTCATATCAAATTGGCTTGACAACCAAATCTTTACTGATGACATGACCCCTACATCATTTCCAATGAGTAGAATATCATCAACATAAAGCACTAGGAACATTACTAGTTTGTATTGATGTCTTTTGTACGCACATGGTTCATCAAGATTTTGTTCAAAACCAATTGATTTGATTGCTTGATCAAATCTGATGTTCCATGACCTAGATGCTTGCTTAAGTCCATAAATGGACCTATTCAACTTCCATACCATATGCTCTTGGTTCTTTGCTATGAAACCATCTGGTTGCTTCATATAGATTTCCTCTTCAAGATTGCCATTAAGAAATGCGGTCTTGACATCCATTTGCCAAATCTCATAATCATAATGAGCAGCAATGGATAAGAGAATTCTGATAGATTTAAGCATTGCTACTGGTGAAAAGGTTTCCTCATAATCAATACCTTCCTTTTGAGTATACCCTTTTGCCACTAGCCTTGCTTTAAAGGTTTCAACCTTTCCATCTATCCCTCTCTTCCTCTTGTAAACCCATTTGCAACCAACAGGTTTAATGCCGTTAGGCGCCTTTACAAGATCCCAAACTTGATTGGAATACATGGAATCTAATTCTGATTTCATAGCTTGAACCCAATGATGTGCATCTATATCATTCATTGCTTCTTCATAAGTGTAAGGATCAGTTACGGCCTCCTCTGAGATAGTCTCATAAGTCTCTCCAAGACCTATGAATCTTATAGGTGGCCTAACATTCCTCCCACTACGACGAGGCACCTGTGTACTAGCCATCTCATGAGTAGTATCTTGTGGTGTATCCAATACAGCCACATCATCCCTAGTTTCAACCATTGGTTGTTCAATTACAGGTTCATTCATTTCAGCCAAGACAACTCTACTTCTAGGAGTGAAATCATTCATATAGTCATTTTCTAAGAATTTGGCATTTGTACTAACAAACACTTTATTATCTTTATGACTATAGAATAAACCTCAAGCAATTCCTTTTGGATACCCTACAAAGAATACCACTTCTGTTTTAGACTGTAACTTGTCAAACTTTCCTTTTAACACATGTACTGGACAACCCCAAATATGGAGATGTCTCATACTAGGCTTACGCCCATTCCACAACTCTACAGGCGTTTTAGGAACAGACTTCGAAGGTACTAAATTCAGAAGATACATTGCAATATTTAAGGCATGTTATTCATGATATATGTCTTTATTTTGTGTAATGTGAAATCAAGAAATTTTTATTTATGTATTTCCTGTTTTTTTCCACACATGCGTTTATGTGTTTGTTAAGTGTTACAGGAATATACAGGTTGTTTTCAGTCGAGCTGCTGTCTACTTTGCAACTGTTAGATAGTAGTTTAGGTTGAATTGTTAAGTGGCTATTTTTATTGTAATGGGCTATTTCAATTTGTAAACTTTGAGCTTTTTGTGAAGTCTGTGTTTTGTCACGGATTGCCAAAGGGGGAGTTTGTTAGGTTCTAAGGATTAGGATCTAATGTATTTAGAACTTCAATTTGTATGTTGGCAAACCATGATCAAAACAATGTTTAGTCGTGTGTTAGACTTGCTCAAAGTATGGGTCTTAATGTAAAGTTGGAATCGAGTTTTTATGCAGAATTACCTTTAACTTTCTGTATGACTCGATCGATCGAAAATTAGACTCGATCGATCGAAAATCGTGCAGAACGTTTTTCTGCAGAAAATTCCAACTCAGCCCAAGCCCGTTTTAATGTATAGGGTTTTATGTTTTGCCCTAAGTGTAACACCCGTCTCACTTAAAATTTAATTTATCTGCTTCTAGAGTGGATTTGACGAATTGCTTAATTTTATTTGGAGGAGATATTATTTTTATATTATGATTTCTATAATAATAATAATAATAATAATAATAATAACAATAATAATAATAATAATAATAATAATAATAATAATAATAATAATAATAAGGGGTAACGTGAATAATTATTTTGTGGTTTATTTAAATTTAACTCTTGGTCTCCTTATCAGTTAAGGAAAAGGGTGAGAGATTAAAACCTAGTTGGATTAGGAGTTTTAGTGTTATTGGAATTCTTTAGAGTCCTAGCCTATGTAAATAACCTTATTATGAGTTTATTTTCCAGCCAATGTAGGGAACAATTTTAACGTGTAAAGCTGAAAGTTAGGGTTTCCTACGTGAAAGGCAAGAGTGAAATAATAAAAAAATAAATAAATAAAAAGAAGCAGTGATTAGTGTATAAATATTAAGACTAGAGTTAGGGTTTCTCATTTGAAAAGATTGGAGGCCGTGCACTTCAGGGGGCAGCCAGCAAACCTTATATTGGTATTGAAGTAAACTTTGATTTGTGCAAGCCTATCTGATTTCGTTGGACAGTAGCAGCCAGCAACGTTACTTTGATTTTTGAGGTAATCATCAATCTAGGCAGCCTTATTATTTTCGCTGGACATTCCTTGATTAAGGGGAGACTTTGTCTCTTGATGGTTCAATTTTTAGAGTTATTATATTAACCGTTGCATAGGAATAAAGTCATCATGGAAGCATTATGTTATACATGCACTATTTAATCTTAAATTTGAACTTCATTGATATTCGAGGAGTAGCATCTCATGCAATAGAAAGATATAGGTATATCAGATGGTCTACGTGTGGTTATTTATATATATAGGTATATTAGGTGTTAGTTTAGGGTATACTTTGCATTTATAATCTAGAATAGGTGGGGGTTTATTAGAAGGAGATGTTAAATTTTAATTTTTGCCAATCTTCTTAGTGGCTGAGGAATTGTTTTATCAAAGGACTTTGTGATTATTCAAAATCTGCCCTCATTGAGTTATTTAATTTTTATTTAGGTTCTAGTTGACGTCGTTTCGTGCAATTAAAGTGAAGCTTGGGTTAGCAACTAGAGGTAAGTAGACTACAGCACATGACGTCTCTCAAGACGTATATATATATATATATATATATATACATATATATACATTTGTGGTAAAAATATATTTATATATATATATACATAATTGCAAAAGTGAAGTTCAAAAACTTATACCATTGTTAGTGCTTTATACATACTCTAATTTTATTATTTATTGTATATTATTATGAATCTATATATGTCAAGAATGTTTCAAACGGTCAACTAGACAGTCTGCAACCTTTGCCAACACAGGGTTAAGTGTTGGTCTTCGGCCGAAGTAGTGTTAGTGTGGTGTGGTGCAGTGTTATTGTTGCTCTTTGGAGCTAGTGTTGCCTCTTTGAGGTTAGTGTTATTGTTCCCATGGGAATCACCCACCGAGTGTTTAGCAGCTTTCGTCTGTGTTTGACTAATATTTTCCATATTGAACCACTGTTTTATTGCTACTGATCTGTGTAAGTGGAAAATTGTTTACTTTTCATAATAAATTGTTTCCACCTATTTGGTGCATATTGGCATATTAACGTGGTTATTATTTTATTCATGATTACATCGTTATAGTGAAATGTTTTATTTTAACAGTTTTATAGAATATATTATATTACTGTTTAAACTATCTGTAAATGTATCGTGAAGACTATATTTTGTCAATGATACTAATGTTTTATTTTGGAAGACATCCTCATGTTATGTAGTCTCTTATTGAGCCACTAGCTCACCCCTTTTTCCACCCTTTCAGATTAGAGATATGGAGTGTCTTTTGGTGGCAAATCAGTGGAGCTTTAGATTGATGACTTCGTTTGGAGCTATGTTAGTTGGTGAATTGTTTTAATAAAATTTCTTCAGGACAATGAGTTTAACATTATGGAACTATTTTGAGATTGTATTTATAGACTTTATTTTGGAGGATTTTGTGTTTTACGAATTTATAAGGAAATATGATGATGGATAGATGTTTATTTGAAGATAATTATTACGCTCTGTTCCATTATATTATTGTTGATTATTTCTAGGACAGGTTATGCATCCAAATCCTTGGTATGGGTTTAGGGTGTTACACTAAGTATATAAGGGAAAACCCTAGCCACGTTTTCAGTGTTCTGTTTTGCTGTGTTTGTGAATCTCTTTGTGAGATCTAGAGGTGTTTACCTTCACATACACTTAGGGTTTACAAACTTGAGATTTATGTCAAGAGTTGTGTAGATCAATACAGTTGCAGAATCAATAGAGCATAAAGATATACAAGCAGGTGCGCTTGTGGATTTGCTGAAGAATTCCGGAAAGAAGGAGTCCGTGGATCTCGGAGCTATCATGGGGTCATGGTAGTATGTTTCCTACACTCGGGTAGCAATAAGATGTTAGTGGTCTAAGTCTATTGTGTAAACTTCGATTCTTTCATAGTGGTTTCAGTTTACCTTGAGGATAGCTAGGTCAAATCCTCCCCAGGTTTTTACCGGTGTGGTTTCCTGGGTCATCATATCTTTGTGTTGATTATTTTCCGCTGCTTTGTTATTTTTGCTGATCTGTGATAACCTAGTTTTAATTAAATTACCTAAGTTATTCACTTGGCTAATTCACTAGGTTAATCTGTTGGGTTTAAGGGGTCTAAACGAACTGACAAGTGGTATCAGAGCGGGTAGCTTTTGTGTTTGATCCTTTGATCTTTTAAGCTGATCCTTGACCCCTGTTGTCATGGAACACGGACACTCTCTTGTTGTTCCACCTCACTTTGATGGAAACAACTATGCTTATTGGAAAGTAAGGATGAAAGCTTTCCTGAAATCCATTGATGAGAGAGTTTGGAATTCCGTTGAATACGGATGGGAGAAGCCCACTACTCCTGTGAGTGAGTGACAAACTTCTCAAAAGGAGGCAGCCGCTTTTAATAGCAAAGCGATGAATGCTATTTTTAATGCTGTTTCCATGGAGGAATTTAAGAGAATCTCTAATGTTGAGGTTGCTCATACTGCTTGGAAAATCCTCCAGACTGTGCATGAAGGCACGAAGGCAGTTAAAATTAATAAGTTGCAGCAATTAACCTCTAGATTTGAAAGCATTAGAATGAATGATGATGAATCCTTTGATGAATTCTATGCTAAATTGAATGATATTGTTAATTCTGCTTATAATTTGGGTGAAATCTATGATCAACCTAAAATTGTTAGGAAGATTCTTAGATCTTTGACTGAGGATTTTAGACCCAAAGTGACTGCCATCACTGAGAGCAAGGATGTGGACTCCATCCCTGTGGATGAACTTGTAGGATCTCTTCAGTCCTATGAGTTAGACCTCCCCAAGACTAACAAATCCAAATCAATGGCTCTTAAGTCTGTTGATGATGTTGATGATGGTGGATTTGATGATGAACTCTCTGCTACAGAGATTGCCTATCTTGCCAAGAACTTTAGAAACTTTCTGAGGAATAATAACAGAAGGGCAAGAGGCAAGAACATTGTTGAACCTAGAAATTTTAGGAAGAATGAACCCACTAAGGTTAATAACATTGAAAAACCTAAGGAGAAAGTAGGTCAATCTTCTAATAATTCTTTAGGACAACAATGTTATGGTTGTCAAGGGTATGGTCATTTAAAGTCTGAATGTCCTACTTACTTGAGGTCTAAGGGTAAGGTTATGGCTGTAACCCTTAGTGATGACGAAGTTTCCGACAATGAATCCGCTAGTGATGAGGATGGAAACTTCATTGCTTTCACTGCTACCACTGTAGTCAACGAAAGCATATCTGTTGAAGAGAACCCTTCTGATGGGGAACTCTCTGAGGATGCAGATTTACAGGAAGCCTACAATAAACTTTGCAAAGTTGCCGCAAAGGATGCCATGAATGTTGAGTTAGGCTTGAAGAAAATTGCATCTTTGGAACTTGAAAAGAAAAATTTACTTGTTAAATTGTTTGATGCAAATGAGCTTTTGAATAATGTGAAAACTGAGAACGTGCTCTTACTTGATAAAGTTAAATGTTTGGAACTTGATTTATCTGTTGCTAGGGAACAAACTAATAGGTCTGCAAGCTCCAAACTTGATCACATGCTGAGTATTCAAAAGTCTCCGTCTGATAAAACTGGTTTAGGTTATGAGGAAAGTATTTCTATGCTTGAACCTTCTTCCACTAAATTTGTTCCTTCTTCTGAACTTCCTAAGAGTGAGATTGTTAAACCCTTGGTGAGTGAACCTGTCAAACCTGTTAATGTTACTCCACCTAGAAAGATTAAGGTTGATCTTCAAGCTTCTCATTCTAGAGCTTCTACTTCTACTAAGGGCAAATTGCATGATAAGCCTGCATGGGTTTGTCATTTTTGTGGAAAACCTGGACACATTCGTCCAAATTGTTTTAAGTTGCAAGCTGCGAAGCGAGCAAATAAAACTAAAGTACCTGTGCCTCAAGCACATGATCCTATGGTACTTATTGGTGAATTGGTAAAGGCGTTAAACCTTTATTCCAATCCTGGAGTTGCTCAGAATTCTAATGTGAATCATAACTCCAATGCAAGAGTTGCATCTAAGAAGTCTTGGATGCAAAAGGCTCAATCTAATTGAGTCTGTCTGACATGGTCCTTGTGCTTCATTGCTCAATCTTTTGTGACCTTTGTTTCTAGGATTTGCATTGCATTACATTCATGCATTTCATTCTAAGTTGTTTGTTTCTTTGTTAAATAAAAAAAAAAAAAAATTTTTTTGCAAATTGTGTTTTGCTATTTTTCCTTGAATTTGAAGACAAGGTTGGTCAATCAAAATTTACATGTCATATGTATGTACCTTGTTTAGCTTTGATGCACTTATTTCTATTGCACTTTACTAGCTAAAGTCTTGTTGTGCATGTTGTGTGGGAAGATGCTATAATTGTTGATCACATGATCTTGATCTTGAAGTCTTATGTCTTTGATTGTCGGACTTGGTCTTATTGAGAAAGGCATAAATAACCATCTCACCACTGTTTATTAGCCAATCATGAACACCTTAGTGCATATCATAAGATTTTGTGCTCAAGAAAGTGTAGCACATGCACAAAAAGAACATAAGGTGTAGCCTCTAAATAAAATTGGTGTGTACATTATTGGGCTATAATAATCTCACAAATTCAAATAAAATTGGTGTGTACATTATCCCGGCTTTTATTAAGTTTTTAAACAATAAATTTGAATATTGAGGCAAATCAAGAAACTTACATGATTGCAAGCTTTTATTCTAGGAGATGTGGGAGTTATATGATGTAACTCTTTAAGGGAAAGTCTCTTTCAAATTCATGTGATGAATTTTGTAGAAATTGTGATTATCCTCTATGTGCATATCACCTCACATGTTTCTCAAGCTTATGCTAGTTGCACACACTACACAAGCTATTATTTGCTAGAATTGTGTACATGATATTGTGTGTGTTTTTGGCCTGACCAACCAAGTTTGAGAATTTCTAGAAATTGATGCAGAATATGTTTCCTTGTTTTTTTTTTGGGGTGTATTGAGAGAAAATTTTGCTTTGAGAAATCTGGGTTGAATACATGTGTTTTTGAAAAACATCTCATCTCATACTCATGCATTTTTTCTCAAAAAATCTAATGCTTTGAGGAGTTTTTGATCAAAAATGTTGGTTTTTCAAAACTGTGATTTTTCCAGAATTTCGATCGATCGAAACTGATTTTCGACCGATCGAAAATGTTTTAAATTGCTCAGAAAACTCTCTGGTTGGCTCGATCGATCCCAGCTTGTTTTGGATCAATCGAAGGTATTTTCGATCGATCGAATGTAACCTTCGATCAATCAAAAATCGGGATGACTGTTTTTAACAATGACTCTTTCTCACGTGTCTTTACACTTTCCAAAACTTTTTCAAAAGTTTTTGTCTCCCTACCAACCGGTCAAGCACCTTTCTTGGAGTTTTTGTCACTTTCTTCCAATTCTTTTGCACAATCTCTCCTCTTCAAGTCTGGTAAGACCTTTATGCCCCTTCCTTTGCATTTATTTTTCGAAAATCATGCATTTTTCATGCATTTTTGTTGCTATTTTCGGAATTATTGTTGTGGCAAATTAGGAAGTGTTTTTGAGTGTTTCTTTCTCAAAATTTTTATGGGTTTTTGTGGGGACACCTTACCTAAGCTCTACATGTGGTTTAATTTGATTATTTTGGTGTTTTGAAGGAAATTTGAAATTCTAGGGCTTACAATTGAGAAAATTGGGGGTTTTGTTCAATTTGATTGAACTTGATAAAATTGGCTTGTTGGTTTGGTAAATTTGATCATTATATTGTGTTAATTAACTATTGTATTGATCAATTTATCAATTTGTTGTGTTTTGAAAAATTAGGTTTTTCAAATTGGGTATTTTTGATAAATATTGCTTGCTCAAGCCAATTTTGTTAATTTGGATCACAATTGAACATGTCACTGCATTAGTACATGCATCATGTTATGTTCATGCTCATGCATCATATAGAATTGATATATTCTATTTTTTTTCTGTGCTAACTTGCAGTCTGCCCTTGGTATTGTTTTCGCTCTTTTCTTTCTGTGTTTATCTTTTCCTTAGCACTATGCCTAGGAAAACTAGAGCCCATAGGACTTCTGATCCTTCTCCTTCTTTTGACACTGAGCGGTTCCCTAGTGAGTCAAACCAAGTCACCTATGAGACTCTGAACCTTAGGCGTCAAATTTGGGCTGAGCGTAGGGTTATCTTAGATGAGTTGGATCCTGAGGTGCGTCGTAACTTTTCACGTCGGGGTTGGTTACCTTTGCTCGAGTATGAGCATTCTCCTCCTCCTGCCACCTTGATTAGAGAGTTCTATTCGAACCTCTCTATTTATGTCTATGATAACGACACCTTAGTAAAGGTGTGGTTACGTGGTGTGGAGTATCGCATTACCCCTTCGGTAGTGTCTGATGCTCTTGGGGTGCCTATTGTGGATCATCCCGTTTTTCCTTACGAGGAGTCTCCTCCCCTTGATGACGTCCTGTCCTACATCACTGGGTCTTCTATGCAGTGGGGTTCTGATCCTCGGATCACTTCTGCTGAGCTGTCTGAGCTGCACTATCTTTTCTTTAGGATAGCGTGTCATTCTTTGTGGCCTATTTCGCATGTCCACACCATTCCTCTTGAGAGGTGTGTCTTTTTGTATGCCTTGGTCACTGATGCTCCTATCAGTTTTCCGCATCTGTTCCTTCGTTCTTTGAACGAGGTTCATCGATCTAGTTCCACGGCTCATCCTTTGTTTTTCCCTATTTTTATTCATCGGATTCTCCTTTTTCTTGGTTTAGGTGAGTTTCCTGCTTCTGAGCCTGTACATGTTATCGCTCCCATCGGTGCTACCTTTTTGAGGCAAAGGGCTGCTCAACTTCGAGCTAGCTCTAAGCGTCCTAGGGTAGAACCTTCCGGTGTCACTCCACCCCCTTCTTCTTCTACAGATACTCATGCAGCTGGGACTTCGTCTGATCCTGCTATTGCTGCTGCTGCTGATGTTCCTCCATCGTTTGATGAGGTTTCTGACCTTCGTCGAACTCTTGATACTGTCGTGACCGTTCAGGCGGCTCATGGTCAGCTTTTGGTGGACATTCTTGATGAGATACGTGCGTTACGAACAGATTTGGCGAGCTCTCGTCATTCTCCTCCACCTCCTTTTGATGATGAGTGAGTGCCCTTTGGCAATTCGTCACAAAAAGGGGGAGTACATAGTTCATTGTATCTAGGAGTTTTTTTTGTGGAGCTTTACATTTTAGGGGGAGTTTTTTGTTTACTTGGTAGTGATACTGCGGAGCTTGTGGAGTTATTAGATTGTATCTAGATGCTTCATTGTGTATTCTCATTTTTAGCTCTTGTTTAGGAGATTTATTTTGTTGAGATACATTTTTATGTATATGTTTCTTATTTCACTATGCTACTCTGCTTATTGATTTATATTGATGATGTTATTCATGATATATGTCTTTATTTTGTGTAATGTGAAATCAAGAAATTTTTATTTATGTATTTCCTGTTTTTTTCCACACATGCGTTTATGTGTTTGTTAAGTGTTACAGGAATATACAGGTTGTTTTCAGTCGAGCTGCTGTCTACTTTGCAACTGTTAGATAGTAGTTTAAGTTGAATTGTTAAGTGGCTATTTTTATTGTAATGGGCTATTTCAATTTGTAAACTTTGAGCTTTTTGTGAAGTCTTTGTTTTTTCACGGATTGCCAAAGGGGGAGTTTGTTAGGTTCTAAGGATTAGGATCTAATGTATTTAGAACTTCAATTTGTATGTTGGCAAACCATGATCAAAACAATGTTTAGTCGTGTGTTAGACTTGCTCAAAGTATGGGTCTTAATGTAAAGTTGGAATCGAGTTTTTATGCAGAATTACCTTTAACTTTCTGTATGACTCGATCGATCGAAAATTAGACTCGATCGATCGAAAATCGTGCAGAACGTTTTTCTGCAGAAAATTCCAACTCAGCCCAAGCCCGTTTTAATGTATAGGGTTTTATGTTTTGCCCTAAGTATATAAGGGAAACCCTAGCCACGTTTTCAGTGTTCTGTTTTGCTGTGTTTGTGAATCTCTTTGTGAGATCTAGAGGTGTTTACCTTCACATACACTTAGGGTTTACAAACTTGAGATTTATGTCAAGAGTTGTGTAGATCAATACAGTTGCAGAATCAATAGAGCATAAAGATATACAAGCAGGTGCACTTGTGGATTTGCTGAAGAATTCCGGAAAGAAGGAGTCCGTGGATCTCGGAGCTATCATGGGGTCATGTGTAACACCCGTCTCACTTAAAATTAATTTAATTGCTTCTAGAGAGTGGATTTGATAAATTGCTTAATTTGTTTTGGAGGAGATATTATTTTATATTGTGATTTCTACAATAAAAAAAAAGAAAAAAAAAAGAAAAAAGAGGGGTAACGTGAATAATTATTTTGTGGTTTATTCAAAATTAATTTATAGCCTCCTAGCCTATGTAAACAACCTTATAATGAGTTTAGTGGAAAGGTAGGTCTTGGAAGCTTATTTTAGTTTTTAGTGGGCTTCTAAATTTTCAGCCCAAGTGAAAACAGCTTTAATATGGCAGAATTAGGGCTTCCTAGGGATAGGTAGAGAGAAAGACGCTAGACAAAAAAAAAAAAAAAAAAAAAAAAAAAAAAAAAAAAAAAACTACAACAAAAAGGACTGGGGACTGTGCGCTACAGGGGGGGGGGGGCAGCCAGCAAACCTTATTTTCAGTTTGGGGTAAACGTTGATTTGTGCAAGCCTTTGTTTCCGTTGGACACTTAGCAGCCAGCAAATTCTTATTGCATGTGAGGTAAACTTTAATTTTGCAAGCCATTGTTTTTTTCCGCTGGACAGTTTGTGTTTAAGGGAGACTTTTGTCTCTTGCTAGTCCAAATTATATATATATATATATATGTAAAAATATATATACGTCTTGAGAGACGTCATGTGTTGAAGTCTACTTACCTCTAGTGGCTAAACCAAGCTTCACTTCAATTGCTCGAAACAACGTCAACTAGAACCTAAATAATAATTAAACAATTCAATAAGGGCAGGTTCTTTAATAACCACAAAGTCCTCTTGATAAAACAATTCCTCAACCACTATGAAGATTTGGCAAGATAAAATTTAACGTGTCTTTCTAATATAACTCCAAACCTATTCTAGATTAAAATAATAGTATAGCATTCCCTAAACTAACATCTAAAATACTCATATATATATATAAATATATATCCAAGTAGTGCAAACCTTATATATTAATCTTGAATTCATGCAGATTGTCAATTCATGCAAATCGATGTCCAAGTGGTGCAACAAAAACCAAGTAGTGCAAAAACTACTTTCATGCATTAGACGGTTACAAACTTATACCGTGCGCATGGCAGTTAACAGAACAATTACTATCAATGATCAATATCCACTCCAAGACAATTGATTCATTCAACCCTTGGCAATATATATAAATATTCTTGTAATGCCGAAATGATATATCCATATAACCGTTTCTTGCATATATATATATTCATGAGCCGCAACCCTAATCTATGATATTATAATCCTTTCCTCTCTATATAATTCTACCGCAACCCTAATCTATGATATTATAATCCTTTCCTCTCTATATAATTCTACAATAATATAATATAAACTCTAATAGCACAAATCACTATTTCAGCCAACAACGTGAATGTGAAATTTCCAGCAAAACACAATTTCAGCAATCTCAATACCACAAAATCGAATATCAGTTGCTGAAAATTACCTTGATGTCGTCTTGTCAGTTTGGCAGAATTTCTTTCACAGCCGCTTCTAGTTTCAAGGGTCTCTTTCTCTACCTTTCACATAGGAAACCCTAATTTTATTTCATTATAAAGCTGTTGCACTTGGGCTGAAAGTTTAGAAGCCTATTCCGTGATAAGGCTAATTTCAGTTGGGCTGAAAATTTAGAAGCCCACTACACTAAAATAAACTTCCAAGACCCACTTATATTCCCACTAAACACATTAATATTATTTTTATTATTGTTATCATTATAAAAATCACAATATAAAATTAATTATCTCCTCCAAAAATAATTAAGCAATTTATCAAATCTACTCTCTAGAAGTGATTAAATTAAATTTAAATGAGACGGGTGTTACATTCTCCCCCTCTTATAAAATTTTCGTCCTCGAAAATTCAAAACATACCTCACTGTAGAAAAAGCTGGGGATATTTGGATTGCATTTCGTCTTTACGCTCCCATGAAGCTTCTTCCATGGAGTGGTTCCTCCATAATACTTTGACCAAATGTATAGTCTTATTACGTAGCACTTGCTCTTTACGATCTAAAATCTGAATCGGGACTTCCTCGTAGGATAAGTTCTCTTTGACTTGAAGTGGCTCATAACTCAAGATATGAGAAGGATCAGGAACATACCTCCTCAACATGGATACATGAAAAACGTTATGTAACCTTGACAAGGTCGGTGGTAAAGCAAGCCGGTAAGCAACAGAACCAACTCTCTCCAAAACTTCAAAGGGCCCCACGTACCTAGGGCTTAACTTTCCCTTCTTGCCAAACCTCATAACTCCTTTCATAGGTGACACTCGAATGAAAACCATGTCTCCAACTTCAAATTCCACTTCTCTTCTCCGTGGATCAGCATAACTTTTCTGTCTACTCTGAGCTGCACGCAACCTTTCCCGAATCACATCAATCTTTTCACTGGTCCTTTGAACAATCTCAGGACCCACGATTCTCCTCTCTCCAACCTCATCCCAACAAACTGGGGATCTACACTTTCTCCCATACAAAGCCTCATAAGGTGCCATCTTAATACTGGAGTGATAACTATTGTTATAAGCAAACTCCACCAAAGTCAAATAGTCATTCCAACTACCCTTGAAATCCAAGACACAAGCTCTCAACATGTCTTCCAAAGTTTGGATAGTTCTCTCAGACAGTCCATCCGTTTGAGGGTGGCAAGCAGTACTAAAGTTCAACTTAGTACCCAAGGCTTTTTGCAAACTATCCCAAAACCCTGAAGTGAACCACGAATCTCTATCAGATACAATAGAAGCTAGCACTCCATGCAACCTCACAATCTCATTTATATAAAGTTCAGCCAGTTTGTCAAGAGAGTAGTTCATTCTAATTGGAATGAAGTGGGCAGATTTAGTCAACCTATCCACCACCACCCAAATAGCATCATGATTCTTAGGTGATCTCGGTAATCCACACACAAAGTCCATGGTGATATTCTCCCACTTCCTCTCAGGAATAGGTAAAGGTTGTAACAACCCTGATGGCCTCTGATGCTCCACTTTGACTTGCTGGCAAATCAAGCATTTTTCCACAAATTGAGCAATTTCTCTTTTCATGTTAATCCACCAATAAACTTCTCGAAGGTCATGATACATCTTGGTACTACCCGGATGCATTGTATAAGGCGAACGATGTGCTTCCTCCAATATCTCTCTTTTAATCAATGAATCATTAGGCACACAAAGCCTATTACCAAACCTCAAAACACCATCATCAGAGATACTAAAATCAAATCTACTTCCACCACGTACTTGTTCCATGATCTTAAACAATTGAGGGTCACCACTCTGAGCAGCTTTGATCTTATCAATTAGGGTGGGTTGTATACTTAAACTTGCCAGGTAGGATCGGGAGTCTCCAGTCACTATGTCTACTCCAAGTTTCTGAAGATCAACAATAATATGCTTCTGAGTAGTTAATAAAGCAGTTGAAAAGCTATACGACTTTCGACTAAGTGCATCAGCCACAACATTGGCTTTACCAGGATGGTAATTTATAGAACAATCATAGTCTTTAATCAATTCTAGCCATCTCCTTTGTCTCAAATTTAATTCTTTTTGAGTGTATATGTACTTCAAACTTTTATGGTCAGTGTATATTTCACATCTCTCACCATACAAGTAATGCCTCCAAATCTTCAATGCAAAAACCACTGCTGCCAATTCCAAATCATGAGTTGGATAATTCTGTTCATAATTCTTTAGTTGTCGAGAGGCATAAGCAACCACCTTCCCATGTTGCATCAGAACACAACCAAGACCCTTACGAGATGCATCACTATATATCACAAAACCACCCGAACCAGATGGAATAGTCAATACTGGTGCAGAAACCAACCGTTGCTTCAATTCCTGGAAACTTCTTTCACATTCCTCTGTCCAGTCAAACTTTGCATGTTTTCGAGTTAATCGAGTCAGAGGAGTTGCAATACTGGAAAATCCTTCCACAAATCTTCCATAATAACCTGCAAGGCCTAAAAAACTTCTTACCTCACTTACATTAGTAGGGGCAGCCCAATTAACTACAGCTTCGATCTTACTAGGGTCCACTGTAATTCCATCTCTAGAGATCACATGTCCTAAGAACACCACTTGATTCAACTAGAACTCACACTTCTTTAATTTAGCATACAACTTCTTGTCTCTTAAAATCTGCAACACCATTCTCAAGTGTTCCTCATGCTCTTCTTGGCTTTTAGAGTAAACCAAGATGTCATCAATGAAAACAATGACAAACCGATCCAAATACTCATGAAATACCCTATTCATCAAATCCATAAAAACAGCAGGAGCATTAGTTAGACCAAAAGGCATCACTAAGAACTCATAATGACCATACCTGGTTCGAAAAGCTGTCTTTGGTATGTCATCCTTCTTAACTCTCAACTGATGATAACCAGATCTCAAGTCAATTTTAGAGAAGACTTGAGCGCCCTGAAGCTGATCAAACAAATCATCAATTCGTGGCAAAGGGTATTTGTTTCTGACGGTTACCTTGTTCAACTCCCTATAGTCAATGCACAACCGCATACTACCATCATTCTTCTTAACAAACAACACCGGAGCACCCCAAGGAGAAGCACTAGGCCGAATAAAGCCTTTATCAACCAAGTCTTGCAATTGCTCCTTCAACTCATTGAGCTCTGTAGGGGCCATTCTATAAGGTGCTTTGGAAATTGGGCCGGTACCAGGTACTAGGTCAATAGAGAACTCAACCTCTCTGTCAGGGGGTAGTCCAGGTAAGTCCTCAGAGAACACATCTGGGAACGCTTTCACCACTGGGATGTCTTCAACTTTTAACTCTACTTTATCACCCTTCAAAGCACAAACAAGGAACCCTTCACATCCCTTCCTTAGCAATCGCCTTGCCTGCATCACTGACACCAATACAGGTGGTTTCACCACACGATCTCCCTCGAAGAAGAATTCTGGCTCCCCAGGAATTTTAAATACTACCTTCTTCCCAAAACACTCTATGGAAGCATGAAAAGTAGATAACCAATCCATCCCTAGAATCACATCAAACTCAAACATATCAAGCAACATAAGATCTGCTTTTAATTCCCTCCCAGAGACTAAAACACTACAAGACTTGTACACTTTATGGGTAATCATTTGTTGTCCAGAAGGTGTAGCAACACACAATTCATAATTTAAACTCTCAGGTTCTATGTTTAGCCTTTGTGCAAGTCTACGTGAGATGAAAGAATGGGTTGAACCAGAATCAAATAACACTTGTGCATGCTGACTGGAAACAAGAAGTGTACCTGAAACCACTGATGGGGAGGCCTCGGCGTCCTGTTTAGTCAAAGCAAAAACTCGACCCTGAACCTTAGGTCTCTGTTGGCTCCCATTTGGATTGGTAGTTTGTTCAGCTCGCATATCTGGACAATCCTTGATGAAGTGTCCAGTCTTGCCACATTTAAAACACGCCCTTGACTCCAAATAACATGTTCCACTATGAGCCTTTCCACATCTTGGACAAGTTTTGTATGCCTTCTTATTTGAATTAGGCACCCCTTGCTTCTTGAATGAACTTCCACTAGACTTCCCCTTAAGAAAAAGACTCTGGGTTGGCTTCCTCTCTTGATCATTGGCCCTTGAGAGACGATTGCAATTTCTCTCTGCTATGAGAGCTCGATCCACCACTTTCGCGTATGTTTCCAATTTGAACATGGAAACCGGTCCCTGAATTTCCTCCCTTAAACCTCTTTCAAAATGCCTGGCCTTCCTTGCTTCCGTGTCAACCATGTGTGGAGCAAAGCGGGATAATTCAGCAAATTTCCGCTCATACTCATACACTGATTGAGTACCTTGTGTTATGCGAATGAACTCAGCTTCCTTTTGCACCATCAAACTATCAGGAAAATACCTCTTACGGAAGAGCTCAACAAAATGCTACCAAGTTATAACTTCTCTTCCATGTGTCCTCTCCGTGGACTCCCACCATTCCAATGCATCACCTTTCAGTACAAAAACAGCAAGGACAACTCGTTGCTCATCACTAACTTCCATTGCTCTAAAGAGCCTTTCTATCTCCTTAAGCCAGTTGTCAGCCTCAATTGGATCCTTTGTACCCTTGAAAGCAGGAGGATCAATCTTCCTAAACTTCTCCAAGGCACTAGTCGGATTGGTGGCTCCCACTTGATGTTGCACTATATTGGTTAAGCCCCCAATGGCTTCAATAATAGCCTGGAGATTAGTAGGTCCCCCGGCATTCGGTTGACTGTTCCCTGGGTTCCCCCTTGGTGGAGCCATATCTCTAAGCAATACAATAAGATATCATAAGTAAATATTTCAAATATTTCAGAGGGTCAAAACCAAACACATAGATAGTACAACAATCATTCCTACACACTTTAGAATAATAAACAATACAAAACAAAATATAAAATCACTATGAAAGGTCAACTAATTCTAACACTAAAATTCCTTGTAATCACACTCTTGTTCCAAAATAGTCTTAAGATCAAACTTATAAGTCTACAGAATCATAAACCTATGCTCTGATACCATATGTAACGACCCAAGGAAAAGCGCTAGCCACATCTGCGCTATACCTCAAAAGGACTAGTCACTATTGAAGCTCCTTGTAGTTGTTAATAAAGCCCAGATTTACCCAGTAAATACCCGATGTGGGACTCATCACACACCCACACACATCACACAATCAATCAATCAAATTGGGGCATCACAATGAAATATGTAACACCCGTCTCATTTAAATTTAATTTAATCACTTCTAGAGAGTAGATTTGATAAATTGCTTAATTATTTTTGGAGGAGATAATTAATTTTATATTGTGATTTTTATAATGATAACAATAATAAAAATAATATTAATGTGTTTAGTGGGAATATAAGTGGGTCTTGGAAGTTTATTTTAGTGTAGTGGGCTTCTAAATTTTCAGCCCAACTGAAATTAGCCTTATCACGGAATAGGCTTCTAAACTTTCAGCCCAAGTGCAAAAGCTTTATAATGAAATAAAATTAGGGTTTCCTATGTGAAAGGCAGAGAAAGAGACCCTTGAAACTAGAAGCGGCTGTGAAAGAAATTCTGCCAAACTGACAAGACGACATCAAGGTAATTTTCAGCAACTGATATTCGATTTTGTGGTATTGAGATTGCTGAAATTGTGTTTTGCTGGAAATTTCACATTCACGTTGTTGGCTGAAATAGTGATTTGTGCTATTAGAGTTTATATTATATTATTGTAGAATTATATAGAGAGGAAAGGATTATAATATCATAGATTAGGGTTGCGGTAGAATTATATAGAGAGGAAAGGATTATAATATCATAGATTAGGGTTGCGGCTCATGAATATATATATATATGCAAGAAACGGTTATATGGATATATCATTTCGGCATTACAAGAATATTTATATATATTGCCAAGGGTTGAATGAATCAATTGTCTTGGAGTGGATATTGATCATTGATAGTAATTGTTCTGTTAACTGCCATGCGCACGGTATAAGTTTGTAACCGTCTAATGCATGAAAGTAGTTTTTGCACTACTTGGTTTTTGTTGCACCACTTGGACATCGATTTGCATGAATTGACAATCTGCATGAATTCAAGATTAATATATAAGGTTTGCACTACTTGGATATATATTTATATATATATATATATATGAGTATTTTAGATGTTAGTTTAGGGAATGCTATACTATTATTTTAATCTAGAATAGGTTTGGAGTTATATTAGAAAGACACGTTAAATTTTATCTTGCCAAATCTTCATAGTGGTTGAGGAATTGTTTTATCAAGAGGACTTTGTGGTTATTAAAGAACCTGCCCTTATTGAATTGTTTAATTATTATTTAGGTTCTAGTTGACGTTGTTTCGAGCAATTGAAGTGAAGCTTGGTTTAGCCACTAGAGGTAAGTAGACTTCAACACATGACGTCTCTCAAGACGTATATATATTTTTACATATATATATATATAATTGTGGTAAAAATATATTTATATATATATATACATACACATAATTGCAAAAGTGAAGTTTCAAAGACTTATACCATTGTTAGTGCTTTATACATACTCAAACTCTATTATTTATTGTATATTATCGTGAAACTGCATACGTCAAGAGTATTTCAAATGGTCAACTAGACAGTCTGCAACCTTTGCCAACACAGGGTTAAGTGTTGGTCTTCGGCCGAAGTAGTGTTAGTGTGGTGTGGTGCAGTGTTATTGTTGCTCTTCGGAGCTAGTGTTGCCTCTTTGAGGTTAGTGTTATTGTTCCCATGGGAAATCACCCACCGAGTGTTTAGCAGCTTTTGTCTGTGATTGACTAATATTTTTCATATTGAATTACTGTTTATTTACTACTGTTCTTTTAGGTGGAAAATTGCTTATTTTCAAAATAAAATTGTTTCTACCTATTTGGTGCATATTGGCATATAAATGTGGTCATTATTTTATTAATGTTTACAGTGTTATAGTGAAGTGTTTTATTTTAACAGCTTTATAGAATATATTATATTACAGTTTAAACTAATTTTAATTGTATCGTGATGACTATATTTTGTCAATGATATTATCGTTTTGTTTTGGAAGACATCCTCATGTTTGTAGTCTCTTATTGAGCCTTTAGCTCACCCCTTTTTCCATCCTTTCAGATTAGAGTTATGGAGTGTCTTTTGGTGGTAGATCAGTGGAGCCTTAGATTGACGACTTCGTTTGGAGCTTGATAGTTGCAGAATTGTTTTAGCAAAATTGTTTCAGGACAATGAGATTATTATTTTGGAACTATTTTGAGATGTTATTTGGAGATTTTACATTCAAGAATATTATTGTTGTTTTGTTTTTTTATGGATTGTTAAGGAAATCTGATGATATTCAAGAAGTTTATTTGAGGATAAATATTACGCTCTGTTCCATTATATCATTGTTGATTTTTTTATAAGACAGGTTATGCATCTAAATCCTTCTTAAGGGTTTGGGGTGTTACAGTTATGGTATCAGAGCCGGCCCGGTAACCCCGTGTGGGCTCGGAGACACTACCCCACAAAGTGAGCCCTAACGAGGATGTTAGGGATTTAAGTGGGGGAGATTGTGATGCCCCAATTTGATTGATTGATTGTGTGATGTGTGTGGGTGTGTGATGAGTCCCACATCGGGTATTTACTAGGTAAATCTGGGCTTTATTAACAACTACAAGGAGCTTCAATAGTGACTAGTCCTTTTGAGGTATAGCGCAGATGTGGCTAGCGCTTTTCCTTGGGTTGTTACAGATCGTGTGGTGAAACCACCTTTATTGATTTCAGTTATGCAGGCAAGGCGATTGCTAAGGAAGGGTTGTGAAGGGTTCCTCGTTTGTGCTTTGAAGGGTGATAAAATTGAATTAAAAGTTGAAGACATCCCAGTGGTGAAAGAATTCCCAGACGTGTTCTCTGAGGACTTACCTGGATTACCCCCTGACAGAGAGGTTGAGTTCACTATTGACCTAGTACCTGGTACTGGCCCAATTTCCAAAGCACCTTATAGAATGGCCCCTACATAGCTCAATGAATTGAAGGGGCAATTGCAAGACTTGCTTGATAAAGGCTTTATTCGGCCTAGTGCTTCCCCTTGGGGTGCTCCGGTGTTGTTTGTTAAGAAGAAGGATGGTAGTATGCGGTTGTGCATTGACTATAGGGAGTTGAACAAGGTAACCATCAGAAATAAATACCCTTTGCCACGAATTGATGATTTGTTTGATCAGCTTCAGGGCGCTCAAGTCTTCTCTAAAATTGACTTGAGATCTGGTTATCATCAGTTGAGAGTTAAGAAGGATGACATACCAAAGACAGCTTTTCGAACCAGGTATGGTCATTATGAGTTCTTAGTGATGCCTTTTGGTCTAACTAATGCTCCAGCTGTTTTTATGGATTTGATGAATAGGGTATTTCATGAGTACTTGGATCGATTTGTTATTGTTTTCATTGATGACATCTTGGTTTACTCTAAAAGCCAAGAAGAGCATGAGGAACACTTGAGAATGGTTTTGCAAATTTTAAGAGACAAGCAGTTGTATGCTAAATTGAAGAAGTGTGAGTTCTGGTTGAATCAAGTGGTGTTCTTAGGACATGTGATCTCTAGAGATGGAATTACAGTGGACCCTAGTAAGATCGAAGCTGTAGTTAATTGGGCTGTCCCTACTAATGTAAGTGAGGTAAGAAGTTTTTTGGGCCTTGCAGGCTATTACAGAAGATTTGTGGAAGGATTCTCTAGTATTGCAACTCCTCTGACTCGATTAACTCGAAAACATGCAAAGTTTGATTGGACAGAGGAATGTGAAAGAAGTTTCCAAGAGTTAAAGCAACGGTTGGTTTCTGCACCAGTACTGACTATTCCATCTAGCTGTGGTGGTTTTGTGATATATAGTGATGCATCCCGTAAGGGTCTTGGTTGTGTTCTAATGCAACATGGGAAGGTGGTTGCTTATGCCTCTCGACAACTAAAGAATTATGAGCAGAATTATCCAACTCATGATTTGGAATTGGCAGCAGTGGTGTTTGCATTGAAAATTTGGAGGCATTATTTATATGGTGAGAGATGTGAAATATACACTGACCATAAAAGTTTGAAGTACATTTACACTCAGAAAGAATTAAACTTGAGGCAAAGGAGATGGCTAGAATTAATTAAAGACTATGATTGTTCCATAAATTACCATCCTGGTAAAGCCAATGTTGTGGCTGATGCACTTAGTCGAAAGTCGTATAGCTTCTCAGCTGCGTTATTAACTACTCAGAAGCATATTATTGATGATCTTCAGAAACTTGGTGTAGACATAGTGACTGGAGACTCCCATTCCTACCTGGCAAGTTTAAGTGTACAACCAACCCTAATTGATAAGATCAAAGCTGCTCAAAGTGGTGACCCTCAATTGTTTAAGATCATGGAACAAGTACGTGGTGGAAGTAGATTTGATTTTAGTATCTCTGATGACGGTGTTTTGAGGTTTGGTAATAGGCTTTGTGTGCCTAATGATTCATTGATTAAAAGAGAGATATTGGAGGAAGCCCATCGCTCGCCTTATACAATGCATCCGGGTAGTACCAAGATGTATCATGACCTTCGAGAAGTTTATTGGTGGATCAACATGAAAAGAGAAATTGCTCAATTTGTGGAACAATGTTTGATTTGCCAGCAAGTCAAAGTGGAACATCAGAGGCCATCAAGGTTGTTACAACCTTTACCTATTCCTGAGAGGAAGTGGGAGAATATCACCATGGACTTTGTGTGTGGGTTACCAAGATCACCCAAGAATCATGATGCTATTTGGGTGGTAGTGGATAGGTTGACTAAATCTGCCCACTTCATTCCAATTAGAATGAACTACTCTCTAGACAAACTGGCTGAACTTTATATAAATGAGATTGTGAGGTTGCATGGAGTGCCAGCTTCTATTGTATCTGATAGAGATTCGAGATTCACTTCAGGGTTCTGGGATAGTTTGCAAAAAGCCTTGGGTACTAAGTTGAACTTTAGTACTGCTTGCCACCCTCAAACAGATGGACAGTCCGAGAGAACTATCCAAACTTTGGAAGACATGTTGAGAGCTTGTGTCTTGGATTTCAAGGGTAATTGGAATGACTATTTGACTTTGGTGGAGTTTGCTTACAACAATAGCTATCATTCCAGTATTAAGATGGCACCTTATGAGGCTTTGTATGGGAGAAAGTGTAGATCCCCAGTTTGTTGGGATGAGGTTGGAGAGAGGAGAATCTTGGGTCCTGAGATTGTTCAACGGACTAGTGAAAAGATTGATGTAATTCGGGAAAGGTTGCGTGCAGCTCAAAGTAGACAGAAAAGTTATGCTGACCCACGAAGAAGAGAAGTGGAATTTGAAGTTGGAGACATGGTTTTCATTCGAGTGGCACCTATGAAAGGAGTTATGTGGTTTGGCAAGAAGGGTAAGTTAAGCCCTAGGTACGTGGGGCCCTTCGAAATTTTGGAGAGAGTTGGTTCTGTTGCTTACCGGCTTGCTTTACCACCGGCTTTGTCAAGGATACATAATGTTTTCCATGTATCCATGTTGAGAAGGTATGTCCCCGATCCTTCTCATATCTTGAGTTATGAGCCACTTCAAGTCAAAGAGAACTTATCCTATGAGGAAGTCCCAATTCAGATTTTAGACCATAAAGAGCAAGTGCTACGTAATAAGACTATACATTTGGTCAAAGTATTGTGGAGGAACCATTCCATAGAGGAAGCTTCATGGGAGCGTAAAGACGAAATGCAATCCAAATATCCCCAGCTATTTTAAAAGTGAGGTATGTTTTGAATTTTCGAGGACGAAAATTTTATAAGAGGGGGAGAATGTAACACCCATCTCACTTAAAATTAATTTAATTGCTTCTAGAGAGTGGATTTGATATTTTGCTTAATTTGTTTTGGAGGAGATATTATTTTATATTGTGATTTCTACAATAAAAATAAAAATAATAATAAAAAAAAAGAGGGGTAACGTGAATAATTATTTTGTGGTTTATTCAAAATTAATTTATAGCCTCCTAGCCTATGTAAACAACCTTATAATGAGTTTAGTGGAAAGGTAGGTCTTGGAAGCTTATTTTAGTTTTTAGTGGGCTTCTAAATTTTCAGCCCAAGTGAAAACAGCTTTAATATGGCAGAATTAGGGCTTCCTAGGGATAGGTAGAGAGAAAGACGCTAGACAAAAAAAAAAAAAAAAAAAAAAAAAAAAAAAAAAAAAAAACTACAACAAAAAGGACTGGGGACTGTGCGCTACAGGGGGGGGGCAGCCAGCAAACCTTATTTTCAGTTTGGGGTAAACGTTGATTTGTGCAAGCCTTTGTTTCCGTTGGACACTTAGCAGCCAGCAAATTCTTATTGCATGTGAGGTAAAATTTAATTTTGCAAGCCATTGTTTTTTTCCGCTGGACAGTTTGTGTTTAAGGGAGACTTTTGTCTCTTGCTAGTCCAAATTTTAGAGTTTTAATAATAGTTGCATAGGAGTGGAATTTCATGGAAGTTAATTGGTCATGCATTAATTTTTTTATTCAAATTTTTCTGAATCAGATCTTCATTGCACGTGGTGTTCATCTCATTCTTATAGATTAAACTCTTGTAATCGATTTATATGTAGGGTGGCATTCTGATGGTATAACCGATTTTTTTTTATATGTAGATACAATCGATTTATATGTAGGGTGGCACTCAGATGTTCTACGTGTGGATATTTATATATATAGGTATATTAGGTGTTCTTGATGGTTCAATTTTTAGAGTTATTATATTAACCGTTGCATAGGAATAAAGTTATCATGGAAGCATTATGTTATACATGCACTATTTAATCTTGAATTTGAACTTCTTTGATATTCGTGGAGTAGCATCTCATGCAATAGAAAGATATAGGTATATCAGATGGTCTACGTGTGGTTATTTATATATATAGGTATATTAGGTGTTAGTTTAGGGTTTACTTTGCATTTATAATCTAGAATAGGTGGGGGTTTATTAGAAGGAAATGTTAAATTTTATTTTTGCCAATCTTCTTAGTGGCTGAGGATTTGTTTTATCAAAGGACTTTGTGATTATTCAAAATCTGCCCTCATTGAGTTATTTAATTTTTATTTAGGTTCTAGTTGACGTCGTTTTGTGCGATTAAAGTGAAGCTTGGGTTAGCAACTAGAGGTAAGTAGACTACAGCACATGACGTCTCTCAGGACATATATATATATATATATATATATAAATAAATAAATAAATAAGTATATATATATATATATATATGTATACTTGTGGTAAAAATATATTTATCTATATATATATATAGTTGCAAAAAGTGAAGTTTCAAAAACTTATACCATTGTTAGTGCTTTGCACATACTCGAATTTTATTATCTATTGTATGTTATTATGAAATTGTATTTGTCGAGAATTGTTTCAAATGGTCAACTAGACAGTCTGCAACCTTTGCCAACACAGGGTTAAGTGTTGGTCTTCAGCCGATGTAGTGTTAGTGTGGTGTGGTGCAGTGTTACTGTTGCTCTTTGGAGCTAGTGTTGCCTCTTTGAGGTTAGTGTTATTGTTCCCATGGGAATCACCCATCGAGTGTTTAGCAGCTTTTGTCTGGGTTTGACTAATATTATCCATATCGAACTACTATTTTATTGTTACAGATCTTTGTAAGTGGAAAATTGTTTATTTATTTTTATAATAAATTGTTTCTACCTATTTAGTGTATATTGGCATATTGAAGTGGTTATTATTTTATTAATGATTACAGCGTTATAGTGAAACATTTTATTTTAATAGTTTTATAGAATATATTATATTACCATTTAAACTATCTGTAAATGTATCGTGAAGACTATATTTTGTCAATGATACTAATGTTTTGTTTTGGAAGACATCCTCATGTTATGTTGTCTCTTATTGAGCCACTAGCTCACCCCTTTTTTCCACCCTTTCAGATTAGAGATATGGAGTGTCTTTTGGTGGTAGATCAGCGGAGCCTTAGATTGATGACTTAGTTTGGAGCAATGTTAGTTGGTGAATTGTTTTAATAAAATTTCTTCAGGACAATGAGTTTAACATTGTGGAACTATTTTGAGATTGTATTTATAGACTTTATTGTGGAGGATTTTGTGTTTTACGAATTTATAAGGAAATATGATGATGGATAGATGTTTATTTGAACATAATTATTACGCTCTGTTCCATTATATTATTGTTGATTATTTCTAGGACAAGTTATGCATCCAAATCCTTGGTATGGGTTTGGGGTGTTACATCATGGTAGTAAGTTTCCTACACTCGGGTAGCAATAAGATATTAGTGGTCTAAGTCTATTGTGTAAACTTCGATTCTTTCATAGTGGTTTCAGTTTACCTTGAGGATAGCTAGGTCAAATCCTCCCCAGGTTTTTACCGGTGTGGTTTCCTGGGTCATCATATCTTTGTGTTGATTATTTTCTGCTACTTTGTTATTTTTGCTGATCTGTGATAACCTAGTTTTAATTAAATTACGTAAGTTATTCACTTGGCTAATTCACTAGGTTAATCTGTTGGGTTTAAGGGGTCTAAACGAACTGACAAAGACCATCCACAATATTGCCAGAACAGATAAATGTTTTACCCTTCTTTATTACAACATTGTCTTTAAGGATAACACAATATCCACTCTTACCTAAATAAGTTGCAGAAATTAAATTCCTACGAACATTAGGTACATACAGACAGTCTTGCAATATTAAAACTCTAGTTTCAAAGCATAAATTAAACACTCCAATAGCTACAACTGGAATCCTACTCCCATCAGCCAAGGTCAGAAACAACTCTCCTTCTTTAAGTCTTTTGGTCTCTTGGAACCCCTGCAAAGAATTGCAGATATGATTAGTACAACCTGAATCCACACACCAGGAATCCGTGGGATTTTGTACCAAACATATTTCAAGAAGGAATGAAATTTTCATACCCTTATTGGCAGCCTTGAACTTTGGACAATTTCTCTTCCAATGTCCTTTCTCACCACAATGGAAACATTTTCCTTCCAGCTTCTTTCCTTTGTCGGCAACCCCTAAGACAATTTGTTTACCCTCTTGTTTAGTGAAGTCCTTCTTCTTCTTCTTCTTACCCTTGCCTTTCGACTTAGGTTGAGAAGTAGAAGCTTCACCCACATTGGCTTCAACATTAGAAGTACCAAGGATGCCTTCCGCCGCTACCAACTCATTCATTAATTCAGACAAAGAATAAATCTTTTTGTTCATGTTATAATTAAGTCTGAATTCCTTGAATGATTCCGGTAGTGACTGGAGTATCATATCCACTTGGGATTCTCCATCAATGTCGGCACCCAAAACTTCTAAAGTATTCAGATTAGAGATCATTGTAAGACAATGTTCTCTCACTGAACTACCTTCAGCCATCTTGGTATTATAAATTTGCCTCATGGTTTCTTGCCTTGCAGAACGGCCTTTCTCACCAAACATCTCCTTCAGACTTAGCATAATGTCCGAAGCTAGTTCTACATCCTGCATTTGATGCTGTGGAACATTTGAGATGGACGCTAGGATGTAGCACTTGGCCATTTCATTAGATTTCTGCCAACGATCATATCGTTGTTTTTCCTCAGGAGGAGCATCTAATGATGGAAAGCTAGGACATGGTTGAGTAAGCACATATTTGTGCTCTTCAGCTGTGAGAACTATGTCCAAGTTTCTTTTCCAGTCAACATAATTGGTTCTAGTCAGTTTGTTTTGATTAAGAATGCTAACAAGTGGGCTAAATGATGCCATGTTCAAATCTGAAAATAATAAACATGAATATAATAAGTAAACTGGACATTATCAATTTAGCATATAAACATATAGTATGGAACCTTAATAAAACCATAATATAATATATGCAACGACAACCCAATCCCATACTCAATATCCCTCAGCATAGAGTGAACATTAAATACTATGATTGATTGAGAACTATTCTCATTATTAGTGCTATCATGATAACTCTTATCAAACACTTAATAATATGCCGTTATACATTTGGCCTCTAAATGATTATAGCAAGAACTCAGCATAGAGGATACTATAATATTTAGTCTAGTGTATACCATTGTCTAGAATCATGTGTAGCCACATTTCATCCCCTTAACAGGCTTATCATGTAGTACCATGATACAAAACACCCTCCGCATGGAATGCAAAGCTCGAAGCTAAGACAAGGTGTTTGATCAAACCACTATAAACCAAGAAATTCAATCTTGTAGGACCATGAAATACATATTCTCCGCATGGAATGTAAAGCTCGAAGCTAAGACAAAATATATATTTCATACTACTATGAACTAACAATGAAGGCCGTGAGATCCAACCCTTGTATCTCTCTCCCACTAGATATTTTAAAATAAAGGTTTTTATCTTTTAAACATGCATAAACTAATTATACACAACCTTGCATTTTTTCTTTCTTTCGATCGATCGAATGTGCCCCTCGATCGATCGAAAAAATTAAATAATTCGAACTTGACCTTCTGTCCTTTTCGATTGATACTCGATTGCCTCTCGATCGATCGAAAATAAAATTCGATCGATCGACTAGCAATCGAATATTAATCGATTCAAAAGGATTAGTCTCTGTTTCACTCGATCGATCGAAAGTAAATTTCGATCGATCGAAACTCGTGAAACTCGAATTTCCAGAATTTCTCTAAGCCAGTTTTCAACGGTTTTGCATGAACAAAATAGCCATCATACGAAAATGATAGACAGAAATTGATATCAAAACTGAAATCTATTGATGCTGTAGCCTTAAAGATCAATTTAACATTCTTAAATTCATATTTAAACAACATCATAACATCAATATCAGTTTTTATCAAATCATAGTTTCAACAACCATGCAGAAATCTATCAACTTGAAACTATAATCTCTAATTCCAAAACGAACAAAACATGTTATACAGATTCGAAATGAAGACCGCTCTGATACCAATGTTGAGTAATATACATGTTTGTATCGCATACAAAACATACGCAGTGAAAAAATAAACGGATCTACTTCATCCCCAATTGATAACATGCACTATGTAGGTTTCAGAATATAAGAACAAGAGAGTGTACCTTGATGAGGTGAAATTCAAACCCGAATGAAGAAGTACTCGGGAACACTTTCAATCTTCACTCCAATTCCACTTGATGCCCAAGATGTGTGGTCTCTCAATCAGTTCTATGTTTTCTAGAGAGAATATGAAAGAGCGTCTCTCTCTCTTATTTCATATATTGTACATACATTAAACATACAAACCATTTCATTCTATATAAAATTCTGTATGTTTCTCTCCACATAACTGATTATCTAATTGGGCTAGCCTTTTGGGCCTTCCCAATTGGGCTTTAGTGTGTGGCTTAGAGTGGGACCAAAAGGGAACAAATAAGACACTAGCTCCAATGGGCCTTGGGCTTTTCTGTCAACTCTTGACAGGTCCAAAGTTACCATTAATTATATTTAATACCACTATATAAATATAATTGCACTCTAGGCCTCATTAATAAATTATATCCCAAGACTTTATTATACATGCAACCCCTTCATAAAATATTCGTAGTAACACAAAGTCATAAATATAGACTGCCACTTTGTGAATTACTACATCTTAATCCTTGAGTACCCGGTTTAATCCTTATGAGTTATTCACCATATATTTATGAAATCCAATTTCATAAATATATACTTTAGTCTTACTAAAGTGGTTAGGCCTAACTCTCTGAATAACTGTACCCATTAAACTTATCTCAAGGGAATATTTTATATCTCCGTTAAGAGACTATGAATTCCATATTGAGAATATATGTTCCATCAACACTAAATGTGGCTGCCCAACATACTGAGGTTTTGACCGTTACTTTAGATCTCACTCCTGATATATCAAAGCAACCTACATTTCATGATCAGGTCCATTATTCTCTCAGGATTAAGAGTTCATGTGAATGCAAGTCGTGAGATTTATTATTCAATTGACAGTCATTAGGAGAATAATAAATCTCACAGCGGTCCAGTTCAATATGTCTTAACTCTCAAAACATATCAACATATTAACTAGAAATCACCATTTCCATGATCAAGACAAATCATCGTAGTTAATATGTTATAGTCTTCGCAGATGAAATGCCCAATTTCATCACCGACTACGAACCAAAATTCTGAGTTTACAAAGAACTTATGATCTATATCTTCTGTGACTTTTCACATAAATCACATACTATGCATCTCATGGACTATTTGATAATGTCCGAATATTCATGTTACCATTATTTTAGATAAGAATAAAACAACTTTATTAAACACAATATTAAGTCATACATCATTTCTCACATAATGTCATACATAATATCATACATAGCATCATACAATAGGATTTAAAGGCACATATCCTAACAGTGTCACTATTGCACCCACTGTAGATTATGGCTTTCTGGAAAACTCTTGAGTGAATGTGAGCCTGAGGGATGCTTGTCATCGGTGCACCCACTTTAAAAATGCAAGTCCAGGGATGTATATCGCTAGTGCGCCCGTTGTAGATTAGGGATTTCTTGGAAAATATTTAAATGAATGTGAGCCCGAGGGACTTTTGTCATCAGTGTACCCACTGTAGAATGCGAGCCCAGGGATGTATATCACTGGTGCACTCGCTGTAGGATGTGTGTCCAGGGATGTATATCATTGGTGCACCTATTGTAGAATGCAAGTCTAGGGATGTATATCACTAGTGTGCCCACTATAAATTAGGGATTCTTGGAAAACTTCTGAATGAATGTGAGCTCGAGGGACACTTGTCGTTGATGCACCCACTGTAGAATGCGATGTTGGGATTAGTGCCCTTAAATCCTATTGTATTATGCTATGCATGATATTATGTATGACATTATGTATGACTTAATATTGTGATTACTGAAGTTGTTTATTATTATCTAAAATAATGGTAACATGAATATTTGGACATTATCATATAATCCATGAGATGCATAGTATGTGATTTATGTGATTTAGTCACAGAAGATGTAAGTCATAAGTTCTTTATAAACTCAGAATTTTAGTTCGTAGTCAGTGATGAAATTGGGCATTTCATTTGCAAAGACTATAACATATCAACTAAGATGATTTGTTTTGATTATGGAAGTGGAGAATTCTAGTTGATGTGTTGATATGTTTTAAGAGTTAAGACATATTGAACTAGACAACTGTGAGATTTATTATTAAGAGAATAATAAATCTCACGACTTTTATATTCATGAACTCTTAATCCTGAGAGAATAATGGACTTGATCATGAAGTGTAGGTTGCTTTGATATATCAGGAATGAGATATAAAGTAATGGTCAAAACCTCAGTATGTTGGGCAGCCACATTTAGTGTTGATGGAACATATATTCTCAGGATGGAATTCATAGTCTCTTAACGGAGATACAAAATATTCCCTTGAGATAAGTTTAATGGGTTCAGTTATTCAGAGAGTTAGGCCTAACCACTTTGGTAAGAAATTACTAAAGTATATATTTATGAAATTGAATTTCATAAATATATGATGAATAACTTTAAAGAATTAAGATATAGTAATTCACAAAGTGGCAGTCTACATTAATGACTTTGTGTTACTACGAATATTTAATGAAGGGGTTGCATGTACAATAAAGTCTTGGGATATAATTTATTAATAAGGCCTAGAGTGCAATTATATTTATATCTTGGTACGAAATATAATTAATGGTAACTTTGGACTTGTTAAGAGTTGATAGAAAAACTCGAGGCCCATTGGAGCTAGAGTCTTATTTGTTCCATTTTGGTCCCACTCCAAGCTACATACTAAAGCCCAATTGGAATGGCCCAAAAGGCTAGCCCAGTTACATAATCAGTTATAAGGAGAGAAACATATAAAATTTAACAAGTACATGAAGTGGTTTGTATGTAAGTGTTGGACACTCTTTCATTCTCCCTTGAACAAATTCATTGAAACTAATTTAGAGTCCACACTTCTTGGGCGTTAGTGGAATTGGAGTGAAGATTAAAAGTGTTCCCAAGAACTTCTGATCTTTGTTTTGAAATTCATAACACTGAGGTACACTCTGTTGATTCTATATTCTGAAATTTACATAGTGCATGTTATCAATTACGAATGAAGTAGATCCGTTAATTTTCCACTGCATATGTTTTGTATCCAATGCAAACATGTATTTATCCAACAATTGGTATCAGAGCGGTCTTCAATTTCGAATCTGTATAAAATGTTTTTGTGAGTTTTGGAATTAGAGATAATAGTTTCATGATGTTAGAAGATTATATATGTATTTGATTTTCTGTGTGGTTGTTGAAAAAATGTTTTGATAGAAACTGATTTTGATGTTATGATGTTGTTTAAATTTAAATTTAAGTATGTTAAATTAATCTTTAAGGCTATAACATCAATGGAATTCAGCTTTGATATCAAATTTTATCTATCATGTTCATATGGTGTTTGTTTGTTCATGGAAAACGATTGAAAATTGTTCAGATCTTCCCTTTAAAAACTGAAAACACAGGTTTTTTGCTGGTTAACTTCCTGCGAAGTTATCCGTGAAAAATGCCTCTGAAGCACAGAATTTTTCGCGAGTAAGCCTTACTCGCAAAATAGTTGCGAGACAGTTGTGAAAGTTTCTGTCCGAAATTTTGTGTTTTCATTTGTTTTGCCTTAACCCATTTTCGCAAGAAGCTCGCGACTAAGCTCTTCCCACGAAAATGCCACTAAAGGGAATTTTGAACTTTTTCTAACTATTTTCAAATGTATAAAGTGCAAGGCTGTGTGTAATTAGTTTACGCATGTTTTATAATTAAAAACCTTTAATTTAAAACATCTAGTGGGAGAGAGTTACAAAGGCTGGATCTCATGGCCTCCATTATCGGTTCATAGCAGTGTGAATAAGCACCTCGTCTTGGCGTATATGCCTTACGATCCCAAAGGAGGGTGTTTTGTTCCATAGTTCTACAAGTTTAAACACAAGAAAGAGAGATGAAATATGGCTACACATGATTCTAGATAATGGTGTACACTAGACTAAGTGTAATGTTAACCTCCTAAAGGAGCTATAGAGGTTGAATGTAATACGACATATTATTAGTGTATGATAAAAGTTATAATGATAGCAATAATAATGAGAATAGTTCTCAATCAATTAATGTGTTTATAAAAAACTTGCAACCAAGGAATTATAGACATGGATTGGGTTGTCGTTGCATATATTATTTTATGGTTTTATTAAGGTTCCATATGATAGAAAATTACATATTTGTAACGCATACAAAACATATGCAGCGGAAAATTAACGGATCTACTTCATTTACAATTGATAACATACACTATGTAAATTTCAAAATATAGAATCAAGAGAGAATACCTTGGTGCGGTGAAGTTCAAAAAAAAAGATCAGAAGTACTTAGGAACACTTTTAATCTTCACTCCAATTCCACTTACGCCCAAGATGTATGGTCTCTCAATCAGTTATATGTGTTTTTTCTAGAGAGAATGAAAGAGTGTTTTCCTAACATACAAACCATTTCATGTTCATAAAATTCTGTATGTTTCTCTTCTCATAACTAATTATTTAATTGGGCTAGCCTTTTGGGCCTTCCTAATTGGGTTTTAGTGTGTGGCTTGGAGTGGGACCAAAAGAGACCAATAAGCACTAGCTCTAATGGGCCTTGGGCTTTTCTGTCAATTCTTGACAAGTTCAAAGTTACCATTAATTATATTTAATACCACTATATAAATATAATTGCACTCTAGGCCTTATTAATAAATTATATCGCAAGACTTAATTGTACATGCAACCCCTTCATAAAATATTCATAGTAATACAAAATCATGAATTTAGACTGTCACTTTGTAGATTACTAAATCTTAATCCTTGAGTACTCAGTTTAATCCCTTAAAGTTATGCATCATATATTTATGAAATCCAATTTCATAAATATATACTTTAGTAATTTCTTACCAAAGTGGTTAGGCCTAACTGTCTGAATAACTGAATCCATTTAACTTATCTCAAGGGAATATTTTCTATCTCTGTTAAGAGGCTATGAATTCCATCTTAAGAATATATGTTCCATCAAAACTAAATGTGGCTGCCCAACATATTAAGGTTTTGACCGTTACTTTATATTTCACTCCTGATATATCAAGGGAACCTACACTTCAAGATCAAGTCCATTATTCTCTCAGGATTAAGAGTTCATGCAAATAGAAGTCATAAGATTTATTTTTCATTTGACAGTCATTAGGAGAATAATAAATCTCACAGTGGTCCAGTTCAATATGTCTTAACTCTTAAAACATATTAACATATCAACTAGAAGTCTTCACTTCCATGATCAAGACAAATCATCTTAGCTGATATGTTATAGTCTTCGCAAATGAAATTCCGAATTTCATCACCGACTACAAATAATAAATCTTCTGTGACTTTTCATATAAATCACATACTATGCATCTCATGGACTATTTGATAATGTCTGAATATTCATGTTACCATTATTTTAGATAATAATAAAACAATTTTACTAATTACAATATTAAGCCATACGTGATGGCATACTTGATATCATACATAACATCATACAATAGGATTTACGGGCACTAATCCTAACACCATATTATATGCTTATATGCTAAATTGATAAAATCCAGTTTACTTATTATATTCATGTTTATTATTTTCAAATTTGTACATGGCATCATTTAGCCCACTTGTTACTATTCTTTATCAAAACAAACTGAATGGATCCAACTATGTTGACTGGGAAAAAAATTTGGACATTGTTCTTACAGCTGAAGAGCACAAATATGTGCTTACTCAACTATGTCCAAGTGCTACATCTTAGCTTTTATCTCAAATGTTCTACAACATCAAATGCAAGATGTAGAACTAGCTTCAGACATTATGCTAAGTCTGAAGGAGATATTTGGTGAGCAAGGCCATTCTGCAAGGCAAGAAACCATGATGCAAATTTATAATACCAAAATGGCTGAAGGTAGTTCAGTGATGGAGCATTGTCTAACAATGATCTCTAATCTGAATACATTGGAAGTTTTAGGTGTCGATATTGATGGAGAATCCCAAGTGGATATGATACTCTAGTCACTACCAGAATCATTCAAGGAATTCAATCTCAATTATAACATGAACAAAAAGATTTATTCATTATCTGAATTGATGAATGAGTTAGTAGCAGCAAAAGGCATCCTTGGTATTTCTAGTGTTGAAGCCAATATCGATGAAGCTTCTACTTCTTGACCTAAGTCGAAGGCAAGGGAAAGAGGAAGAAGAAGAAGAAGGGCTTCACCAAGCAAGAGGGTAAGCAAATTGCCTCAGGGGTTGCCAACGTCATGAATGTAGACTACCACTTTCAAAATTACTATATCTTAATCCTTGAGTACCCGGTTTGATTCTTGAAGTTATTTATCATATATTTATGAAATCTAATTAATAAATATATACTTTAGTATCTCTTTACTAAAGTGGTTAGGCCTAACACTCTGAATAACTAAACTCATTAAACTTATCTCAGGGGAATATTTTATATCTCCATTAAGAGATTATGAATTCCATCTTGAGAATATATGTTCCTTCAACACTAAATGTGGCTGCTTAACATACTGAGGTCTTGATCGTGACTTTCGATCTCACTCCTGATATATCAAAGCAATTGATAACTCGTACTATGCAAATTTCAAAATACAAGAACAGGAGAGTGTACCTTTGTGTGGTGAATTTCAAAACAAAAATCAGAAGTTCTTAAGAACACTTTTAATTTTCACTCCAATTCGACTTGTGCCCAAGAAGTGTGGTCTCTCAATCAATTTCTATGAATTTGTTCAAGGGAGAATGAGAGAGTGTCCAACACTCACATACAAACCATTTTATTTTCTTACCAAAATTATGTATGTTTCTCTCCTTATATCTAATTATCTAATTGGACTAGCCTTTTGGGCCTTTCTAATTGGGCTTTAGTATGTGGCTTGGAGTGGGACCAAAAGGAAACAAATAAAACTCTAGCACCAATGGGCCTTAGGCTTTTCTGTCAACTCTTTACAAGTCCAAAGTTATCATTAATTATATTTAATACCACTATATAAAAATACTTGCACTCTAAGCCTTATTAATAAATTATATCGCAAGACCTTATTGTACAAGCAACCCCATCAAAAAATGTTAGTAGCAATACAAAGTCATGAATATAGACTACCACTTTGTAGATTACTACATCTTAATCCTTGAGTACCCAGTTTAATCCTTTAAGATATTCATCATATATTTATGAAATTCAATTTCATAAATATATACTTTAGTAACTATTTACTAAAGTAGTTAGGCCTAATATTCTGAATAACAAACAAAGTAATATTTTGTATCTCCGTTAAGAGACTATGAAATCCATCTTGAGAATATATGTTTCATCAACACTGTGGCTGCCCAACATACTGAGGTATTGACCGTTACTTTAGATCTCAATCCTTATATATCAAAGCAACATACACTTCATGATCAGGTCTGTTATTCTCTTAGGATTAAAAGTTCATGTAAATAAGTCTTGGGATATAATTTATTAATAAGGCCTAGAGTGCAATTATATTTATATAGTGATATTAAATATAATTAATGGTAACTTTGGACTTGTCAAGAGTTGACAGAAAAGCCTAGGGCCCATTGGAGCTAGTGTCTTATTTGTTCCCTTTTGGTCCCACTCCAAACCACACACTAAAGCCCAATTGGGAAGGTCCAAAAGGCTAGCCCAATTAGATAATCAGTTATGTGAAGAGAAATATACAGAATTTTATATTAGAATGAAATGGTTTGTATGTTCAAATAAGTGTAAGAAAGAAACTTCTTCACATATTCTCTAGAACAAACACATAGAACTGATTGAGAGACCACACATTTTGGACACTAAGTGGAATTGGAGTGAAGATTGAAAGTGTTCTTAAGAACTTCTTCTCTTTGGTTTTGAATTTCACCGCACCAAGATACACTTTCTTGTTCATATATTCTGAAACTTACATAGTGCATGTTATCAATTGCGAATGAAGTAGATCCGTTTATTTTCCACTGCGCATGTTTTGTATGCGATACAAACATGAAATTTTCCAACAATTGGTATCAGAGCGGTCTTCATTTCGAATCTGTATAACATGTTTTGTGAGTTTTGGAATTAGAGATAATAGTTTCATCATGTTAGAAGATTTTATATGCATTTAATTTTCTGCATGGTTGTTGAAATTATGATTTGATAAAAACTTATATTGATGTTATGATGTTTAAACTTGAATTTAAGTATGTTAAATTGATCTTTAAGGCTATAGCATCAATAGATTTCAGTTTTGATATCAAATTCTGCATATCATGTTCATATGGTAATTGTTTGTTCAAGAAAAGACGTAGAAAACGGTTTGCAACTGTTCTGGAAAAACTAAAAACATGGGTTTTTCACGGGTAAGCGTTGTAACACCCGTCTCACTTAAATTTAATTTAACTGCTTCTAGAGTGGATTTGATGAATTGCTTAATTTATTTTGGAGGAGATATTATTTTATATTATGATTTCTACAAAAAATAATAATAATAATAATAATAATAATAATAATAATAATAATGGGTAACGTGAATAGTTATTTTTGTGGGTTATTCAAATTTAACCTTTAGTCTCCTTATCAGTTAAGGAAAATGATAAGAGACTAAAACCTACTTGGGCTAGGAGTTTAATTGTTATTGGAATTCTTTAGGGTTTTAGCCTATTTAAACAACCTTAATATGAGTTTTAGTGGGAATGAAAGTCTTGGAAGCTTATTTTAGATTTTAGTGGGCTTTAAATTTTCGGCCCAAGTGAAACAGTTTTAACGTGCTAGTAGGTTAGGGCTTCTTGCAGAAGGACAGAGAGAGAACTGTGAGATTACAAAAAAAAAAAAAAAAAAAAAAAAAAAGAAAAAAAAAGAGAGATTGCTGTGTCTGTGTTCAGGACCTTCAGGTATGCCTCTCTCACAATGATCTATGGGATAATCTCTAAGCTAGGGTAGTATTTTTTTTTTTATTCTTGCATGAACGTTCCATGCAAACTCTTGATTTAAGCCTTTAGATGTTTTTGTTGTTGGGTTTTACGCAAGGTTTGGTAGTGGTGCTCTTCATTGCATTTGTAATCTACATAATGGTTTTTCTAGAATTTTGTCAATGAAAGTTACGGGTTACTAGGTCCTAGGGGTAGAATAACTTTGTAAACTTATGGCATCCTTCCTATGCCTTACGGGAAGAAACCTGATTGGATGCCATATATATATATATATGTAAATTCGGGATAATATACTGATCTATAAGCATAAAGATTGATTGGAAGCCAACTCATACTGGGAGAATTTGTTAATATAGAGATTTGCATATTTGGCTCATTATAGTTGTTCACTAAGTATTGATTTTTGGAGTACTTGATAAAGCAATTTGTGTACTAGGTTAGCTGTAGTTTTAGAATAAAATGTAAGATACAAATTTTAAGAGTGAAATTTATAATTTTTGTCATTGCTGCCTTAGTGTATCCATTCTTATTGAGTTGTCTTATCCTTATTTAGGTTTTAGTTGACAGTGATTCAGACTATTGAGTTGAAGCTTGGTTTAATAAATAAAGGTAAGTAGACTTCAGCACATGACGTCTCCCAGGACATATATATATATATATATATACACGTGGTAAAAAAATATATATTTATCTATATATGTATATAATTGCAAAGGTGAAGTTCCAAAAACTTATACTATTGTTAGTGCTGTGCACATACTCGAATTTTATTATCTATTGTATGTTATTATGAAATTGTATTTGTCAAGAATTGTTTCAAATGGTCAACTAGACAGTCTGCAACCTTTGCCAACACAGGGTTAAGTGTTGGTCTTCGGCCGAAGTAGTGTTAGTGTGGTGTGGTGCAGTGTTATTGTTGCTCTTTGGAGCTAGTGTTGCCTCTTTGAGGTTAGTGTTATTGTTTCCCATGGGAATCACCCACCGAGTGTTTAGCAGCTTTTGTCTGTGTTTGACCAATATTATCTATATTGAACTACTGTTTTATTGCTACTGATCTGTGTAAGTGGGATAACTGTTTATTTTTTTTATAATAAATTGTTTCTACCTATTTGGTGCATATTGGCATATTAAAGTGGTCATTATTTTATTAATGATTACAGCGTTATAGTGAAATGTTTTATTTTAACAGTCTTATAGAATATATTATATTACCGTTTAAACTATTTGTAATTGTATCGTGATGACTATATTTTGTCAATGATATTAATGTTTCGTTTTGGAAGACATCCTCATGTTTTGTAGTCTCTTATTGAGCCCCTAGCTCACCCCCCCCCTTTTTCCACCCTTTCAGACTAGAGACATGGAGTGTCTTTTGGTGGTAGATCAGTGGAGCCTTTGATTGACGACTTCGTTTGGAGCTATGCTAGTTGGTGAATTGTTTTAATAAAATTTCTTCAGGACAATGAGTTTAACATTGTGGAACTATTTTGAGATTGTATTTATAGACTTTATTGTGGAGAATTTTGTGTTTTACGAATTTATAAGGAAATATGATGATGGATAGATGTTTATTTGAGGATTATTTTTACGCTCTGTTCCATTATATTATTGTTGATTATTTCTAAGACAGGTTATGCATCCAAATCCTTGGTATGGGTTTGGGGTGTTACAGTTATGGTATCAGAGCATAGGTTTATGATTCTGTAGACTTATAGGTTTAATCTTAAGATTATTTTGGAACAAGAGTGTGATTACAAGGAATTTAGTGTTAGGATTATTTGACCTTTCATAGCGATTTTATTTGATTTATTTATTTATTTATTCTAGAGTGTGTAGGAATGATTGTGTACTATCTATGTGTTTGGTTTTGACCCTCAGGAATATTTGAAATCTTTACTTATGATATCTTGTTGTATTGCTTAGAGAGATGGCTCCACCAAGGAGGGACCCAGAGAATTATCAACCGAATGCTGGGGGAAACACTAATCTTCAGGCTATTATTGAAGCCATTGGGGGCTTAACCAACATAGTGCAACATCAAGTAGGAACCACCAATCCGACTAGTGCTTTGGAGAAGTTTAGAAAGCTTAACCCTCCTGCTTTCAAGGGTACAAAGGATCCAATTGAGGCTGACAACTGGCTTAAGGAGATAGAAAGGCTCTTTAGAGCAATGGAAGTTAGTGATGAGCAACGAGTTATCCTTGCTGTTTTTGTACTGAAAGGTGATGCATTGGAATGGTGGGAGTCCACAGAGAGGACACATGGAAGAGAAGTTATAACTTAGCAGCATTTTGTTGAGCTCTTTCATAAGAGGTATTTTCCTGATAGTTTGATGGTGCAAAAGGAAGCTGAGTTCATTCGCATAGCACAAGGTACTCAATCAGTGTATGAGTATGAGCGGAAATTTGCTGAATTATCCCGCTTTGCTCCACACATGGTTGATACGGAAGCAAGGAAGGCTAGGCATTTTGAAAGAGGTTTAAGGGAGGAAATTCAGGGACCAGTTTCCATGTTCAAATTGAAAACATACGCAGAAGTGGTGGATCGAGCTCTCATAGCAGAGAGAAATTGCAATCGTCTCTCAAGGGCCAATGATCAAGAGAGGAAGCCAAACCAGAGTAATTTTCTTAAGGGAAAGTCTAGTGGAAGTTCATTCAAGAGGCAAGGGGTGCCCAATTCAAATAAGAAGGCACATAAAACTTGTCCAAGATGTGGAAAGACTCATAGTGGAACATGTTATTTAGAGTCAAGGGCGTGTTTTAAATGTGGCAAGACTGGACACTTCATCAAGGATTGCCCAGATTTGCGAGCTGAACAAACTGCCAATACAAATGGGAGCCAACAGAAACCCAAGGTTCAGGGTCGAGTTTTTGCTTTGACTAAACAGGACGCCGAGGCATCCCCATCAGTGGTTTCAGGTACACTTCTTGTTTCCAGTCAACATGCACAAGTGTTATTTGATTCTGGTTCAACCCATTCTTTCATCTCACATAGACTTGCACAAAGGCTAAACATGGAACTTGAGAGTTTAAATTATGAATTGTGTGTTGCTACACCTTCTGGACAACAAATGATTACCCATAAAGTGTACAAGTCTTGTAATGTTTTAGTCTCTAGGAGGGAATTAAAAGCAGATCTTATGTTGCTTGATATGTTTGAGTTTGATGTGATTTTAGGGATGTATCGGTTATCTACTTTTTATGCTTCCATAGAGTGTTTTGGGAAGAAGGTAGTGTTTAGAATTCCTGGAGAGCCAGAATTCTTTTTCGAGGGAGATCGTGTGGTGAAACCACCTTTATTGATTTCAGTTATGCAGGCAAGGCGATTGCTAAGGAAGGGTTGTGAAGGGTTCCTTGTTTGTGCTTTGAAGGGTGATAAAATAGAATTAAAAGTTGAAGACATCCCAGTGGTGAAAGAGTTCCTAGATGTGTTCTCTGAGGACTTACCTGGACTACCCCCTGACAGAGAGGTTGAGTTCACTATTGACCTAGTACCTAGTATTGGCCCAATTTCCAAAGCACCTTATAGAATGGCCCCTACAGAGCTCAATGAATTGAAGGAGCAATTGCAAGACTTGCTCGATAAAGGCTTAATTCGGCCTAGTGCTTCCCCTTGGGGTGCTCCAGTGTTGTTTGTTAAGAAGAAGGATGGTAGTATGCGGTTGTGCATTGACTATAGGGAGTTGAACAAGGTAACCATCAGAAATAAATACCCTTTGCCACGAATTGATGATTTGTTTGATCAACTTCAAGGCACTCAAGTCTTCTCTAAAATTGACTTGAGATCTGGTTATCATCAGTTGAGGGTTAAGGAGGATGACATACCAAAGACAGCTTTTCGAACTAGGTATGGTCATTATGAGTTCTTAGTGATGCCTTTTGGTCTAACTAATGCTCCAGCTGTTTTTATGGATTTGATGAATAGGGTATTTCATGAGTACTTGGATCGGTTTGTTATTGTTTTCATTGATGACATCTTGGTTTACTCTAAAAGCCAAGAAGAGCATGAGGAACACTTGAGAATGGTTTTGCAAATTTTAAGAGACAAGAAGTTGTATGCTAAATTGAAGAAGTGTGAGTTCTGGTTGAATCAAGTGGTGTTCTTAGGACATGTGATCTCTAGAGATGGAATTACAGTGGACCCTAGTAAGATCGAAGCTGTAGTTAATTGGGCTGTCCCTACTAATGTAAGTGAGGTAAGAAGTTTTTTGGGCCTTGTAGGTTATTACAGAAGATTTGTGGAAGGATTTTCTAGTATTGCAACTCCTTTGACTCGATTAACTCGAAAACATGCAAAGTTTGATTGGACAGAAGAGTGTGAAAGAAGTTTCCAGGAGTTGAAGCAACGGTTGGTTTCTGCACCAGTATTGACTATTCCATCTAGTTCTGGTGGTTTTGTGATATATAGTGATGCATCCCGTAAGGGCCTTGGTTGTGTTCTAATGCAACATGGGAAGGTGGTTGCTTATGCCTCTCGACAACTAAAGAATTATGAACAGAATTATCCAACTCATGATTTGGAATTGGCAGCAGTGGTTTTTGCATTGAAGATTTGGAGGCATTATTTGTATGGTGAGAGATGTGAAATATACACTGACCATAAAAGTTTGAAGTACATATGCACTCAGAAAGAATTAAATTTGAGGCAAAGGAGATGGCTAGAATTAATTAAAGACTATGATTGTTCCATAAATTACCATCCTGGTAAAGCCAATGTTGTGGCTGATGCACTTAGTCGAAAGTCGTATAGCTTCTCAGCTGCTTTATTAACTACTCAGAAGCATATTATTGTTGATCTTCAGAAACTTGGAGTAGACATAGTGACTGGAGACTCCCAATCCTACCTGGCAAGTTTAAGTGTACAACCAACTCTAATTGATAAGATCAAAGCTGCTCAAAGTGGTGACCCTCAGTTGTTTAAGATCATGGAACAAGTACGTGGTGGAAGTAGATTTGATTTTAATATCTCTAATGATGGTGTTTTGAGATTTGGTAATAGGCTTTGTGTGCCTAATGATTCATTGATTAAAAGAGAGATTTTGGAGGAGGCCCATCGTTCGCCTTATACAATGCATCCGGGTAGTACCAAGATGTATCATGACCTTCGAGAAGTTTATTGGTGGATCAACATGAAAAGAGAAATTGCTCAATTTGTGGAACAATGCTTGATTTGCCAGCAAGTCAAAGTGGAACATCAGAGGCCATCAGGGTTGTTACAACCTTTACCTATTCCTGAAAGGAAGTGGGAGAATATCACCATGGACTTTGTGTGTGGGTTACCAAGATCACCTAAGAATCATGATGCTATTTGGGTGGTAGTGGATAGGTTGACTAAATCTGCCCACTTCATTCCAATTAGAATGAACTACTCTCTTGACAAACTGGCTGAACTTTATATAAATGAGATTGTGAGGTTGCATGGAGTGCCAGCTTCTATTGTATCTGATAGAGATTCGATATTCACTTCAGGGTTCTGGGATAGTTTGCAAAAAGCCTTGGGTACTAAGTTGAACTTTAGTACGGCTTGCCACCCTCAAACTGATGGACAGTCCGAAAGAACTATCCAAACTCTAGAAGACATGTTGAGAGCTTGTGTCTTGGATTTCAAGGGTAGTTGGAATGACTATTTGACTTTGGTGGAGTTTGCCTATAACAATAGCTATCACTCCAGTATCAAGATGGCACCTTATGAGGCTTTGTATGGGAGAAAGTGTAGATCCCCAGTCTGTTGGGATGAGGTTGGAGAGAGGAGAATTTTGGGTCCTGAGATTGTTCAAAGGACTAGTGAAAAGATTGATGTAATTCGGGAAAGGTTGCGTGCAGCTCAAAGTAGACAGAAAAGTTATGCTGATCCGCGGAGAAGAGAAGTGGAATTTGAAATAGGAGATATGGTTTTCATTCGAGTGGCACCTATGAAAGGAGTTATGAGGTTTGGCAAGAAGGGTAAGTTAAGCCCTAGGTACGTGGGGCCCTTTGAAATTTTGGAGAAAGTTGGTTCTGTTGCTTACCGGCTTGCCTTACCACCGGCTTTGTCAAGGATACATAACGTTTTCCATGTATCCATGTTGAGAAGGTATGTCCCTGATCCTTCTCATATCCTGAGTTATGAGCCACTTCAAGTCAAAGAGAACTTATCCTATGAGGAAGTCCCAATTCAGATTTTAGACCATAAAGAGCAAGTGCTACGTAATAAGACTATACATTTGGTCAAAGTATTATGGAGGAATCATTCCATAGAAGAAGCTTCATGGGAGCGTAAAGATGAAATGCAATCCAAATATCCCCAGCTGTTTCAAAAGTGAGGTACGTTTTGAATTTTCGAGGACGAAAATTTTATAAGAAAGGGAGAATGTAACACCCGTCTCACTTAAATTTAATTTAACTGCTTCTAGAGTGGATTTGATGAATTGCTTAATTTATTTTGGAGGAGATATTATTTTATATTATGATTTCTACAAATAATAATAATAATAATAATAATAATAATAATAATGGGTAACGTGAATAGTTATTTTTGTGGGTTATTCAAATTTAACCTTTAGTCTCCTTATCAGTTAAGGAAAAGGATAAGAGACTAAAACCTACTTGGGCTAGGAGTTTAATTGTTATTGGAATTCTTTAGGGTTTTAGCCTATTTAAACAACCTTAATATGAGTTTTAGTGGGAATGAAAGTCTTGGAAGCTTATTTTAGATTTTAGTGGGCTTTAAATTTTCGGCCCAAGTGAAACAGTTTTAACGTGCTAGTAGGTTAGGGCTTCTTGCAGAAGGACAGAGAGAGAACTGTGAGATTACAAAAAAAAAAAAAAAAAAAAAAAAAAAAAAAAAAAAGAGATTGCTGCGTCCGTGTTCAGGACCTTCAGGTATGCCTTTCTCACAATGATCTATGGGATAATCTCTAAGCTAGGGTAGTATTTTTTTTTATTCTTGCATGAACGTTCCATGCAAACTCTTGATTTAAGCCTTTAGATGTTTTTGTTGTTGGGTTTTACGCAAGGTTTGGTAGTGGTGCTCTTCATTGCATTTGTAATCTACATAATGGTTTTTCTAGAATTTTGTCAATGAAAGTTACGGGTTACTAGGTCCTAGGGGTAGAATAACTTTGTAAACTTATGGCATCCTTCCTATGCCTTACGGGAAGAAACCTGATTGGATGCCATATATATATATATGTAAATTCGGGATAATATACTGATCTGTAAGCATAAAGATTGATTGGAAGCCAACTCATACTGGGAGAATTTGTTAATATAGAGATTTGCATATTTGGCTCATTATAGTTGTTCACTAAGTATTGATTTTTGGAGTACTTGATAAAGCAAATTGTGTACTAGGTTAGCTGTAGTTTCAGAATAAAATGTAAGATACAAATTTTAAGAGTGAAATTTATAATTTTTGTCATTGCTGCCTTAGTGTATCCATTCTTATTGAGTTGTCTTATCCTTATTTAGGTTTTAGTTGACAGTGATTCAGACTATTGAGTTGAAGCTTGGTTTAATAAATAAAAGTAAGTAGACTTCAGCACATGACGTCTCACAGGACATATATATATATATATATATACACGTGGTAAAAAAAAATATATTTATCTATATATGTATATAATTGCAAAGGTGAAGTTCCAAAAACTTATACTATTGTTAGTGCTGTGCACATACTCGAATTTTATTATCTATTGTATGTTATTATGAAATTGTATTTGTCAAGAATTGTTTCAAATGGTCAACTAGACAGTCTGCAACCTTTGCCAACACAAGGTTAATTGTTGGTCTTCAGCCGAAGTAGTGTTAGTGTGGTGTGGTGCAGTGTTATTGTTGCTCTTTGGAGCTAGTGTTGCCTCTTTGAGGTTAGTGTTATTGTTTCCCATGGGAATCACCCACCGAGTGTTTAGCAGCTTTTGTCTGTATTTGACCAATATTATCTATATTGAACTACTGTTTTATTGCTACTGATCTGTGTAAGTGGGATAATTGTTTATTTTTTTTATAATAAATTGTTTCTACCTATTTAGTGCATATTGGCATATTAAAGTGGTCATTATTTTATTAATGATTACAGCGTTATAGTGAAATGTTTTATTTTAACAGTCTTATAGAATATATTATATTACCGTTTAAACTATTTGTAATTGTATCGTGATGACTATATTTTGTCAATGATATTAATGTTTCGTTTTGGAAGACATCCTCATGTTTTGTAGTCTCTTATTGAGCCCCTAGCTCACCCCCCCCTTTTTCCACCCTTTCAGACTAGAGACATGGAGTGTCTTTTGGTGGTAGATCAGTGGAGCCTTAGATTGACGACTTCGTTTGGAGCTATGCTAGTTGGTGAATTGTTTTAATAAAATTTCTTCAGGACAATGAGTTTAACATTGTGGAACTATTTTGAGATTGTATTTATAGACTTTATTGTGGAGGATTTTGTGTTTTACGAATTTATAAGGAAATATGATGATGGATAGATGTTTATTTGAGGATTATTTTTACGCTCTGTTCCATTATATTATTGTTGATTATTTCTAAGACAGGTTATGCATCCAAATCCTTGGTATGGGTTTGGGGTGTTACAAGCGTTACTCGCGAAACAGTCGCGAGACAGTAGTGAAAGTCTCTGTCTGATTTTTGTGCTTTCAATTTTTTCCTTAACTTGTTTTCACGGGAAGCACTTAGTCGCGGGATACCCGCGAGACAGTCGCAAAAGTCTCTATTTGGCGGCATTCTCCAAAAATGCTTAGTCGCGGGAAGTGCTTAGTCGCGGTATTCTCGTGAAAATGCTTATAAAGAGATTTTTGAAGGTTTTTCAAAATGTTTTCACATGTATAAAGTGCAAGGCTGTGTATAATTAGTTTATGCATGTTTAAAAGATAAAAACCTTTAATTTAAAACATCTAGTGGGAGAGAGATTCAAGGGTTGGATCTCACAGCCTCCATTGTCGGTTTATAGTAGTGTGATTAAGCACCTCACCTTGGCGTATATGCCTTGCTCCCTTCGAAGGGTGTATAATTCATGGTACTACAGGTTAAACTTCTTAATGATAGATGAAGTGTGTTTTTACATTGAGAACGACCATGCTTCCGTGGAGTTACTTGGTGACTCACATTGATTCTAGGCAATGGTATACACTAGACTAAGTATAATGTTAACCTCTCTTCGGAGCTATGTCATTATTACTTAGAGTATAAAGGTAAAGCGGCAAATTATTTTTGTTTGGTAAGAGTTACCATGATAGCATTAATAATGAGAATAATTCTCGCTTGATCATAGTGATTGATATGACCTCGCTTCCGAGGAATATTAATTGTGGGATTGTGTTGTCGTTGCATATATTATATTATGGATTTATTAAGGTTCCATATTTTATGCTTATATGCTAAATTGATAATGTCCAGTTTACTTATTATATTCATGTTTATTATTTTCAGATTTGAACATGGCATCATTTAGCCCACTTGTTACCATTCTTAATCAAAACAAACTGACTGGATCCAATTATGTTGACTGGAAAAGAAACTTGGACATAGTTCTCACAGTTGAAGAGCACAAATATGTGCTTACTCAACCAGTCCTAACTTTCCTTCATTAGATGCTTCTCCTGAGGAAAAACAACAATATGATCGTTGGTAGAAATCTAATGAAATGGCCAAGTGCTATATCCTAGCGTCCATCTCAAATGTTCTACAGCATCAAATGCGGGATGTAGAACTAGCTTCGGACATTATGCTAAGTCTGAAGGAGATGTTTGGTGAGCAAGGCCGTTCTGCAAGGAAAGAAACCATGAGGCAAATTTATAATACCAAAATGGCTGAAGGTAGTTCAGTGAGAGACCATTGTCTTACAATGATCTCTAATCTGAATACATTAGAGGTTTTAGGTGCCGATATTGATGGAGAATCCCAAGTGGATATGATACTCCAGTCACTACCGGAATCATTCAAGGAATTCAGACTTAATTATAACATGAACAAAAATATTTATTCTTTGTCTGAATTAATGAATGAGTTGGTAGCGGCGGAAGGCAGCCTTGGTACTTCTAATGCTAGTCTTGAAGCCAATGTGGGTGAAACTTCTACTTCTCAACCTAAGTCGAAAGGCAAAGATAAGAAGAAGAAGAAGAAGGACTTCACTAAGCAAGAGGGTAAAAAAATTGTCTTAGGGGTTGCTAACAAAGGAAAGAAGCTCAAAAGAAAATGTTTCCATTGTGGTGAGAAAGGACATTGGAAGAGGAATTGTCCAAAGTTCAAGGCTGCTAATAAGGGTATGAATAGCTCATTCCTTCTTGAAATATGTTTGGTACAAAATCCCATGGATTCCTGGTGTGTGGATTCAGGTTGTACTAATCATATCTGCAATTCTTTACAGGGGTTCCAGGAGACCAGAAAGCTTAAAGAAGGAGAATTGTTTCTAACCTTGGCTGATGGGAATAGGATTCCAGTTGTAGCTATTGGAGTGTTTAATTTATGTTTTGAGTCAAGAGTTTTAATATTAGATGACTGTCTATATGTACCTAATATTCGTAGAAATTTAGTTTTTGCAACTTATTTGGGTAAAATTGGATATGGTGTTATCCTTAAAGACAATGTTGTAATAAAGAAGGGTAAAGTGTTTATTTGTTCTAGCAATATTGTGGATGGTCTTTATATTTTAACTCCTGATAAGCATGAATTATATAATTCTGAATTAGATAATGGCTCACATGTAAAATCATTAAAGAGAAAGTTTCCTTCTACTAATGACGCATATCTTTGGCACTTGCGTTGGGTCATATTAATCCAAATAGAATTCAAATACTGATCAAAGATGGTCTCTTAGAGCCATTGAATTTTGATGACTTTCCATCTTGTGAATTTTGTTTGGAAGGCAAAATGACCAAACAACCTTTTAATGCAAAAGGTAGAAGAGCCCAAGAGTTGCTTGAATTAGTTCATACGGATGTTTGTGGTCCTATGTCAACTTTACCGATTTCTTTTTGGGGTTATGCCTTAGAAACAACAATACATCTTTTGAATTTAGTTCCATCAAAATCTGTTCCTAAAACTCCCATGGAATTGTGGAGTGGGCGTAAGCCTAGTATGAAATATCTCCACATTTGGGGTTGTCCAGCACATGTTAAAAGGGAAGCTTGATAAGTTGGAACCAAAATCAAAGGTGTGTTTGCTTGTGGGTTATCCAAAAGAAACTAGGGGTTATTTATTCTATAGTCGTAAAGATAACAAAGTTTTTGTTAGTACAAATGCTAAATTCTTGGAAAATGACTATATGAATAATTTTAATCCTAGAAGTAGAGTTGTCTTGGCTGAAATGAATGAACATGTAATTGAACAACCAATGGTTGAAACTAGGGATGATGTCGATGTATTAGATACACCACAAGATACTACTCATGAGATGTCTAGTACACAGGTGCCTCGTCGTAGTAGGAGGAATGTTAGGCCACCTATAAGATTCATAGGTCTTGGAGAGACTTATGAGGCTATCTCAGAGGAGGCCGAAACTGATCCTTACACTTATGAAGAAGCAATGAATGATATAGATGCACATCATTGGGTCCAAGCTATGAAATCCGAATTAGATTCCATGTATTCCAATCAAGTTTGGGATCTTGTAAAAGTGTCTAATGGCATTAAACCTGTTGGTTGCAAATGGGGTTACAAGAGGAAGAGAAGGATAGATGGAAATGTTGAAACCTTTAAAGCAAGGCTAGTGGCAAAAGGGTATACTCAAAAAGAAGGTATTGATTATGAGGAAACCTTTTCACCAGTAGCAATGCTAAAATCTATCAGAATTCTCTTATCCATTGTTGCTCATTATGATTATGAGATTTGGCAAATGGATGTCAAGACTGCATTTCTTAATGGAAATCTTGAAAAGGAAATCTATAAGAAGCAACCAGAAAGTTTCATAGCAAAGAACCAAGAGCATATGGTATGCAAGTTGAATAGGTCCATTTATGGACTTAAGCAAGCATCTAGGTCATGGAATATCAAATTTGATCAAGCAATCAAATCATTTGGTTTTGAACAAAATCTTGATGAACCATGTGTGTACAAAAGACATCAAGACAAAGTAGTAATGTTCCTAGTGCTTTATGTTGATGATATTCTACTCATTGGAAATGATGTGGGTGTAATGTCATCAGTAAAGGTTTGGTTGTCAAGCCAATTTGATATGAAGGACTTGGGTGAGGCTAACTTTATTCTAGGGATCAAGCTTTGGTGAGATCGCAAGAATAAGATGTTAGGCTTATCACAAGCTGGATATATAAATAAGGTTCTAGAACGGCTTAGCATGCAAAACTCCAAGAAAGGGTTACTTCCTTTCAGACATGGAGTTCCTCCGTCTGATGACCAAAGGCCTAAGACTCAAGAGGAAGAAAATATGATGAGACAAGTTCCTTATACTTCTGCAGTAGGAAGTCTCATGTATGCCATGCTTTGTACTAGACCAAATATCAGTTTTTCAGTTGGCATGGTTAGCCGAAATCAATCAAATCCAGGACCACAACATTGGCAAGCTGTAAAGCATATTCTCAAGTATCTACGGAAAACGAGAGATTATATGCTTGTTTACCATTGTGAAGATTTGATTCCCATTGGCTATACAGATTTAGACTTTCAATCGGATCTAGATTTCAGAAAGTCCACGTCAGGATGTGTGTTCACCTTGGGAGGTAGAGCCATAAGTTGGAGGAGTGTTAAGCAATCTTGTATTGCGGACTCCACCATGGAAGCTGAATATGTTGCTGCTTGTGAAGCGGCAAAGGAAGCTGTTTGGCTCAAGAAATTCCTTTCTGATCTTGGTGTAGTGAGAACAGAGCAAGTTCCTATCACATTGTTTTGCGACAATAGTGGAGCGGTTGCACAATCCAAAGATCCAAGGAATCACAAGAAAGGAAAGCACATTGAGAGAAAGTACCACATCATTCGAGACATTGTTGCTCGTGGAGATGTGGTGGTAGCAAAGATTGAAAGTGTAAATAATATAATCTAGCAAATCCCTTTACCAAAGCCTTGCCTCAAAGGACTTTTGAGTCACATTTGGAGGGAATGAGAGTTAGATTAGTGCACAATAGTCTTTAGGGCAAGTGGGAGATTGTTAGGATAAATGCCCTTAAATTCTATTGTAATATGCCATGTATGATATTATGTATGACATTATGTGTTAAATGATGTATGACTTAATATTATGATTAATAAAGTTGTTTTGTTATTATCTAAAATAATGGTAACATGAATATTCAGACATTATCAAATAGTCCATGAGATGCATAATATGTGATTTATGTGATTTAGTCACAGAAGATATAGATCACAAGTTCTTTATAAACTCAGAATTTTGGTTCGTAGTCGGTGATGAAATTGGGCATTTCATCTGCGAAGACTATAACATATGGACTACGATGATTTTTCTTGATCATGGAAGTGGTGACTTCTAGTTGATATGTTGTTATGTTTTAAGAGTTAAGACATATTGAACTGGACCGCTATGAGATTTATTATTCTCCTAACGACTGTCAATTGAATAATAAATCTCACGACTTGTATTCACATGAACTCTTAATCATGAGAGAATAATAGACCTGATCATGAAATGTAGGTTGCTTTGATATATCAGGAGTGAGATCTAAAGTAACGGTCAAAACCTCAGTATATTGGGCAGCCACATTTAGTGTTGATGGAACATATATTTTCAAGATGGAATTCATAGCCTCTTAACGGAGATATAAAATATTCCCTTGAGATAAGTTTAATGGGTTCAATTATTTAGAGAGTTAAGCCTAACCACTTTAGTAAGCCTAAAGTATATATTTATGAAATTAGATTTTATAAATATATGGTGAATAACTTAAAAGGATTAAACCGGGTACTCAAAGATTAAGATGTAGTAATTTACAAAGTGGCAGTCTATATTCATGACTTTGTATTATTACGAATATTTTACGAAGGGGTTGCATGTATGATAAAGTCTTGGGATATAATTTATTAATAACGCCTAGAGTGCAATTATATTTATATAGTGGTATTAAATATAATTAATGGTAACTTTGGACTTGTCAAGAGTTGACAGAAAAGCCTAAGGCCCGTTGGAGCTAGTGTCTTATTTGTTCCCTTTTGGTCCCATTCCAAGCCATACACTAAAGCCCAATTGGGAAGGCCCAAAAGGCTAGCCCAATTAGATAATCAGTTATGTAGAGAGAAACATACAGAATTTTATATTAGAATGAAATGGTTTGTATGTTCATATAAGTGTAAGAAAGAAACTTCTTCACATTCTCTCTAGAACAAACACATAGAACTGATTGAGAGACCACACATCTTGGGCATTAAGTGGAATTGGAGTGAAGATTGTAAGTGTTCTCAAGAACTTTTTCTCTTTGGTTTTGAATTTCACCGCACCAAGGTACACTCTTTTGTTCATATATTCTGAAACTTACATAGTGCATGTTATCAATTGCGAATGAAGTAGATCCGTTTATTTTTCGCATTCATTAAAATATTCGTAGTAATACAAAGTCATGAATGTAGACTACCACTTTGAAGATTACTACATCTTAATCCTTGAGTACCCGGTTTAATCCTTTATGTTATTCATCATATATTTATGAAATTCAATTCGTTAAATATATACTTTTGTAACTCCTTACTAAAGTGGTTAGGCCTAACACTCTGAATAACTAAACCCATTAAACTTATTTCAAGGGAATATTTTATATCTCCATTAAGTGATTATGAATTCCATCTTGAGAATTTCATCAACACTAAATGCGACTGCCCAACATACTGAGGTTTTAACCGTAACTTATAGATCTCACTCCTGATATATCAAAGCAACCTACATCTCATGATCAAGTCCATTATTCTCTTGGGATTTAGAGTTGATGTAAATAGAAGTCGTGAGATTTATTATTCATTTAATAGTCGTTAGAAGAATAATAAATCTCACAGCGGTCCAGTTCAATATGTCTTAACTCTTAAAACATATCAACACATCAACTAGAAGTCCCCACTTCCATGATCAAGACAAATCATCTTAGTTGATATGTTACAGTCTTCACAGTTGAAACACTCAATTTTATCACTGATTACGAACTACATTTTGAGTTTACAAGGAACTTGTGATTTACATCTTCTATGACTAAATCACTTAAATCACATACAATGCATCTCATGGACTAAGATAATGTCCCATTAGGTCATTTATAAATAGTCTCATATAATTAAACAATTTAATTATTTATGTCTTGCCAATAAATTGGATTTTAGGGCATAAACCCCAACATTTAGAAGATCCCAAACTTGATTGGAATACATGGAATCTAATTCAAATTTCATTGCTTTGACCTAATGATATGCATTTATATCATTCATTACCTCTTTATAAGTGTAAGGATCAGTTTCGGCCTCTTCTGAGATAGCTTCATAAGTTTCTCCCTGACCTATAAATCCTATAAGTGGCCTAACAATCCTCCCACTATGACGAGGCACCTGTGTATTAGACATCTTATGAGTAGTATCTTGTGGTGTATCTAATACAACCACATCATCCCTAGTTTCATTCATTGGTTGTTCATTTACAAGTTCATTCATTTCAACCAAAACAACTCTACTTCTAAGAGTATAATCATTCATATAGTCATTTTCTAAGAATTTGGCATTTGTACTAACAAACACTTTATTATCTTTATGACTATAGAATAAACCTCCAACAGTTCCTTTTGGGTACCCTACAAATAAAACTACTTCTGTTTTAGACTGTAACTTGTCAGACTTTCCTTTTAACACATGTGTTGGAGAACCCTAAATATGGAGATGTCTTATAATTGGATTACGCCTATTCCATAACTCTACAGGTGTTTTAGGAACAGACTTTGAAGTTACAAATTCAAAAGATACATTGCAATATTTAAGGCATATCCCCAAAAAGAAATTGGTGGAGTCGAATGACTCATCATAGATTTAACCATATCTAAAGGTGTCCTATTCCTTCTTTCCGCTACACCATTTTGTTGTGGAGTTCCAGGTGTAGCCAATTGGGATACAATCCCATTTCCAGTTAAGTAATCCTTGAAATTCCCAAGAAGGTACTCACCACCACGATCAAATCGAATGGCCTTTATGTGTTTACCTAATTGATTCTCAACTTCAGTCCTAAACTCTTTGAACTTTTAAAAGGCTTCAGACTTCTGTTTCATTAGGTACACATAACCAAATCTAAAGGAATCATCAGTGAAAGCAATGAAATACTCATATCCACCTCTTGCTTAGATTGACATAGGACCACATACATCTGAATGTACTAGTTCTAGCAAATCTTGGGCTCTTCTACCTTTTGCATCAAAAGGTCGTTTGGTCATTTTTCCTTCTAAACAAGATTCACAAACTAGAAATTCATCATAATCGAATGACTCAAAGAGTCCATCTTTGATCAGTCTTTGAATCCTCTTTTAATTAATATGACCCAAACATAAGTGCCAAAGATATGCATTACTAGTAGAAGCTTCAGCCATATTGGCATCAACACTAGATGTACCAAGAATGCCTTCTGCCGCTACCAACTCATTCATTAATTCGGACAATAAATAAATCTTTTAATTCATATTATAATTGAGTTTGAATTTCTTGAATGATTCTGGTAGTGACTGGAGTATCACATCCACTTGGGATTCTCCATCAATATCGGCACCTAAAACTTCCAATGTATTTAGATTAGAGATCATTGTAAGACAATGCTCTCTCACTGAACTGCCTTTAGGCATTTTGGTATTATAAATTTACCACATAGTTTCTTGCCTTGCAAAACGGCCTTGCTCACCAAACATCTCCTTCAAACTTAGCACTATGTCCGAAACATCCTGTATTTGATGCTGTAGAACATTTGAGATAGATGCTAGGATGTAGCACTTGGTCATTTCATTAGATTTCTACCAACGATGATATCACTGTTTTTCCTCTAGAGGAGAATCTAATGAAGGAAAGCTTGGACATGGTTGAGTAAGCACATATTTGTGCTCTTCAGCTGTAAGAACAATGTCCAAATTTCTTTTCTAGTCAAGATAGTTGGATCCAATCAATTTGTTTTGATTAAGATTAGTATCAAGTGAGCTAAAAGATGCCATGATCAAATTTGAAAACAATAAACATGAATATAATAAGTAAACTGGACATTATCAATTTAACATATAAACATGTAGTATGGAACTTTAATAAAACCATAATATGAAATATGCAACGACAACCCAATCCCATGTTTAAAATTCCATGGAAGCAAGTAAATTATAAACACTATGATTGATTGAGAACTATTCTCATTATTAGTGCTATCATGGTAACTCTTATCAAACACTAATAATAGGCCGTTATAACATTTAAGATAGATGCTAGGATGTAGCACTTGGCCATTTCATTAGATTTCTACCAACGATCATATCACTAATTTTCCTCTAGAGGAGCATCTAATGAAGGAAAGCTTGGACATGGTTGAGTAAGCACATATTTGTGCTCTTCAGCTGTAAGAACAATGTCCAAATTTCTTTTCCAGTCAAGATAGTTGGATCCAGTCAGTTTGTATTGATTAAGAATAGTAACAAGTGGGCTAAAAGATGCCATGATAAAATCTGAAAACAATAAACATGAATATAGTAAATAAACTGGACATTATCAATTTAGCAGATGAACATATAGTATGGAACCTTAATAAAACCATAATATAAAATATGCAATGACAACCCAATCCCATGTTTAAAATTCCATGGAAGCAAGTAAATTATAAACACCATGATTGATTAAGAACTATTCTCATTATTAGTGCTATCATGATAACTCTTATCAAATACTAATAATATGCCGTTATATATTTGGCCTCTAAATAATAATAGTAAGAACTCAGCATAGAGAATACTATAATATTTAGTCTAGTGTATATCATTGTCTAGAATTATGTGTAGCCACATTTCATCCCCTTAACAGGTTTATCTTGTAGTGCCAAAATACTAAACACCCTTTGCGTGGAATGCAAAACTCGAAGCTAAGACAAGGTATTTGATCAAACCACTATAAACCAAGAAGTTCAACCTTATAGGACCATGAAATAAATACTCTTCGCATGGAATGCTAAGCTCAAAGCAAAGACAAAGTATATATTTTACACTACTATGAACCGACAATGGAGGCCGTGAGATCCAACCCTTTTATCTCTCTCCCACTAGATGTTTTAAAGTAAAGGTCTTTATTTTGTAAACATGTATAATCTAATCACACACAGCCTTGCACTTTATACATATGAAAACACTACAGAGGCATTTTTGCAAGAATCTCGCGACTAAGCTCTTCCCGCGAAAATGGGTTAAGGCAAAATAGTGAAAACACAAAATTCAGACAGAATCTTTCGCAACTGTCTTGCGACTGTTTCGTGAGTAAAGCTTACTCGTGAAAAATTTTGTGCTTTAGAGGGCATTTTTTACGAGTAATTTCGCGAGAAGGGAACCCACAAAAAACACATGTTTTCAGTTTTTAAAAGGCAAATGTTGATAGCTTTCAACGGTTTTTCATGAACAAACAACCACCATATGAACATAATAGATAGAATTTGATATCAAAACTAAATTCCATTGATGTTATAGCCTTAAAGTTCAATTCAACATACTTAAATTTAAATTTAAACAACATCATACCATCAATATCAGTTTTTATCAAACCATAGTTTCAACAAGCATGCAGAAAATTATATATATGTATAATTTGCTAACATCGTGAAACTGTTATCTCTAATTCCAAAACTCACAAAACGTTTTATACAGATTCAAAATTGAAGACCGCTCTGATACCAATTGATGGAAAAATACATGTTTGTATTGAATACAAAACATATGCAGCGGAAAATTAATGGATCTACTTCATTCGCAATTGATAGCATGTACTGTGTAAATTTCAAAATATAAGAACAAGAAAGTGTACCTTGGTGTGGTGAATTTTAAAACAAAAATTAGAAGTTCTTGAGAACACTTGTAATCTTCACTCCAATTCCACTTGTGCCCAAGAAGTGTGGTCTCTCAATCAGTTTATATGAATTTGTTCAAGGAAGAATGAGAGTGTCCAACACTCACATACAAACCATTTTATGTTCTTACCAAAATTCTGTACGTTTCTCTCTCCTTATAACTAATTATCTAATTGGGCTAGCCTTTTGGGCCTTTCTAATTGGGCTTTAGTATGTGGCTTGGAGTGGAACCAAAAGGTAACAAATAAGACTCTAGCTACAATTGGCCTTGGGCTTTTCTGTCAACTCTTGACAAGTCTAAAGTTACCATTAATTATATTTAATACCATTATATAAATATAATTACACTCTAGGCCTTATTAATAAATTATATCCCAAGACTTTATTGTACATGCTGTAGGAAAATAACATGTTTGTATCGCATACAAAACATACGCAGCGGAAAAATTAACGGATCTACTTCATTCGCAATTGATAACATGTGTTGTATAAATTTCAGAATATATGAACAAAAAAGTGTACCTTGGTATGGTGAATTTCAAAACTGAATGAAGAAAAGTACTTGGAAACACTTTTGATCTTCACTCAAATTCCACTTTATGCCCAAGATGTGTGGTCTCTTAATCAGTTCTATGTGTTTGTTCTAGAGAGAATACGAAGAAATTTCTTTCTTACGTCTTATGAACATACAAACCATTTCATTCTAATATAAAATTCTGTATGTTTCTCTCCACATAACTAATTATCTAATTGGGCTAGGCTTTTGGGCTTTCCCAATTGGGCTTTAGTGTGTGGCTTGAAGTGGGACCAAAAGGGAACAAATAAGACACTAGCTCCAATGGGCCTTGGGCTTTTCTGTCAACTCTTGACAAGTCCAAAGTTACCATTAATTATATTTAATACCACTATATAAATATAATTGCACTCTAGGCCTTATTAATAAATTATATCCCAAGGGAATATTTTATATCTCCGTTAAGAGACTATGAATTCCATCTTGAGAATATATGTTCCATTAACACTAAATGTGGCTGCCCAACATACTGAGGTTTTGACCGTTACTTTAGATCTCACTCCTGATATATCAATGCAACCGACATTTCATGATCAGCTCCATTATTCTCTCAGGATTAAGAGTTCATGTGAATAGAAGTCGTGAGATTTATTATTCAATTGACAGTCGTTAGGAGAATAATAACTTCCATGATCAAGTAGAAGTTTCCACTTCCATGATCAAGACAAATCATCTTAGTTAATATGTTATGGTCTTCGCAGATGAATTGCCTAATTTCATCACCGACTACGAACCAAAATTATGAGTTTACAAAAAACTTGTGATCTATATCTTCTATGACTAAATCACATAAATTACATACTATGCATCTCATGGACTATATAATAATGTCCAAATATTCATGTTACCATTATTTTAGATAAGAATAAAGTAACTTTATAAAATACAATATTAAGTCATACATCATTTCTCACATAATGTCATACATAATATCATACATAGTATCATACAATAGTATTTAAGGGCATATCCTAACAATCTCTCACTTGCCCTAAAGACTATTGTGTACTAATCTAACTCCCATTCCCTCCAAATGTGACTCGAAGGTCCTTTGAGGCAAGGCTTTTGTAAAGGGATCTGCTAGATTATTGACACTTTCAATCTTTGCTACCACCACATCTCCATGAGCAACAATGTCTCGAATGATGTGGTACTTTCTCTCAATGTGCTTTCCTCTCTTGTGATTCCTTGGATTGTGCAACTGCTCCACTATTGTCACAAAACAATGAGATAGGAACTTGCTCCATTCTTACTACACCAAGATCAAAAAGGAATTTCTTGAGCCATACAGCTTTTTTTGCTGCTTCACAAGCAGCAACATATTCTACTTCCATGGTGGAGTCCGCAATACAAGATTGCTTAACACTCCTCCAACTTATGGCTCCACCTCTCAAGGTGAATACACATCCTGACGTGGACTTTTTGAAATATAAATCCGATTGAAAGTCTGAATCTGTATAGCCAATGGGAATCAAATCCTCACAACGGTAAACAGGCATATAATCTCTCGTTCTCCGTAGATACTTGAGAATATACTTTACAGCTTGCCAATGTTGTGGTCCTGGATTTGATTGATATCGGCTAACCATGCCAACTAAAAAATAGATATCTGGTCTAGTACAAAGCATGGCATACATGAGACTTCCTACTGCAGAAGCATAAAGAACTTGTCTCATCATATTTTCTTCCTCTTGAGTCTTAGGCCTTTGGTCATCAGACAGAGGAACTCCATGTCTAAAAGGAAGTAATCCTTTCTTGGAGTTTTGCATGCTAAACCGTTCTAGAACCTTATCTATATATCCAACTTGTGATAATTCTAATATCTTATTCTTGCGATCTCGCCAAAGCTTGATCCCTAGAATAAAGTTAGCCTCACCCAAATTGGCTTGACAACCAAAACTTCACTGATGACATTACCCCTACATCGTTTCCAATGAGTAGAATATCATCAACGTAAAGCACTAGGAACATTACTACTTTATCTTGATGTCATTTGTACACACATGGTTCATCAAGATTTTGTTCAAAACTAAATGACTTGATTGCTTAATCAAATCTGATGTTCCATGACCTAGATGCTTGCTTGAGTCCACAAATGGACCTTTTCAACTTGCATACCATATGCTCTTAGCTTTCAGCTATGAAACCTTCCGGTTGCATCATATAGACTTCTTCTTCAAGATTGCCATTGAGAAATGCAGTCTTGACATCCATTTGCCAAATCTCATAATTATAATGAGCAGCAATGGATAAGAGAATTCTGATAGATTTTAGCATTGCTACTGGTGAAAAGGTTTCCTCATAATCAATACCTTCTTTTTGTGAATACCCTTTCGCCATTAGCCTTGCTTTAAAGGTTTCAACCTTTTCATCTATCCCTCTCTTCCTTTTGTAAACCCATTTGCAACCAACAGGTTTAATGTTGTTAGGCGCCTTTACAAGATCCCAAACTTGATTGGAATACATGGAATCTAATTCAGATTTCATAGCTTGGACCCAATGATGTGCATCTTTATCATTCATTGCTTCTTCATAAGTGTAAGGATCAGTTTCGGCCTCCTCTGAGATAGCTTCATAAGTCTCTCCAAGACCTATGAATCTTATAAATGGCCTAACATTCCTCCCACTACGACGAGGCACCTGTGTACTAGACATCTCATGAGCAGTATCTTTTGGTGTATCCAATACAGCCACATCATCCCTAGTTTCAACCATTGGTTGTTCATTTACAGGTTCATTCATTTCAGCCAAGACAACTTTACTTCTAGGATTAAAATTATTCACATATCAACACATGTGTTGGACATCCCCAAATTTGGAGATATTTCATACTAGGCTTGCGCCCACTTCACAATTTCATAGGCATGTTGGGAACATATTTTGATCGAACTAAATTCAAAATATGCATAGCAGTTTTTAGTGCATATCTCCAAAAAGAAATTGATAAAGTTGAGTAACACATCATGGACCTAACCATTTCAAAAAGAGTCATATTCCTTCTTTCTGCTACACCACTTTGTTGGGGAGGTCCAGATGCAATCAATTGGGATACAATCCCATTTTGAGTTAAATAATCCTTGAAATCCCCAAGAAGGTATTCACCACCACAATCAAATCGAATGGCCTTTATGCGTTTACCCAATTGATTCTCAACTTCAGCCCTAAATTGTTTGAACTTTTCAAAAGCTTCAGACTTCTGTCTCATTAGGTACACATAACCATATCTTGAGTAATCATCGGTAAAAGTGATGAAGTTCTCATAACCTCCTTTTGCTTGGGTTGACATAGGACCACAAACATCAGTATGAACTAATTCAAGCAACTCTTGGGCTCTTCTACCTTTTGCATTAAAAAGTCGCTTGGTCATTTTGCCTTCTAAACAAGATTCACAAATTGGAAATTCATCAAAGGCTAATGGCTCTAAGAGACCATCTTTGATAAGTCTTTGGATTCTGTTTGGATTAATATGACCCAAAAGCAAGTGCCAAAGATATGCATCATTAGTAGAAGGAAACTTTCTCTTTAATGATTTTACATGTGAGCCATTATCTAATTCAGAATTATATAATTCATGCTTATCAGGAGTTAAAATATAAAGATCATCCACAATATTGCCAGAACAGATAAATACTTTACCCTTCTTTATTACAACATTGTCTTTAAAGATAACACAATATCCATTTTTACCTAAATAAGTTGCAGAAATTAAATTCCTACTTACATTAGGTACATACAGACAGTCATCAAATATTAAAACTCTTGACTCAAAACTTAAATTAAACACTCCAATAGCTACAACCGGAATCCTACTCCCATCAGCCAAAGTAAGAAACAACTCCCCTTCTTTAAGCCTTCTGGTCTCTTGAAACCCCTGCAAAGAATTGCAGATATGATTAGTACAACTTGAATCCACACACCAGGAATCCGTGGAATTTTGTACTAAACATATTTCTGGAAGGAATGAAATTTTCATACCCTAATTTGGCAGCCTTGAACTTTGGACAATTCCTCTTCCAATGTCCTTTTGTACCACAATGGAAACATTTTCCTTTCAGCTTCTTTCCTTTGTCGGCAACTCTTAAGGCAATTTGTTTACCCTCTTGCTTAGTGAAGTCCTTCTTTTTCTTCTTCTTACCCTTGCCTTTCGACTTAGGTTGAGAAGTAGACGCTTCACCCACATTGGCTTTAAGACTAGCATTTGAAGTACCAAGAATGCCTTCCGCCGCTACCAACTCATTCATTAATTCAGACAAAGAATAAATCTTTTTGTTTATGTTATAATTAAGTCTGAATTCCTTGAATGATTTTGGTAGTGACTGGAGTATCATATCCACTTGGGATTCTCCATCAATATCGACACTAAAACCTCTAATGTATTCAGGTTAGATATCATTGTAAGACAATGCTCTCTCACTGAACTACCTACAACCATTTTGCTATTATAAATTTGCCTCATGGTTTCTTGCCTTGCAGAACGGCCTTGCTCACCAAACATCTCCTTCAGACTTAGCATAATGTCCGAAGCTAGTTCTACATCTTGCATTTGATGCTGTAGAACATTTGAGATGGACGCTAGGATGTAGCACTTAGCCATTTCATTAGATTTCTGCCAACGATCATATCGTTGTTTTTCCTCAGGAGGAGCATCTAATGAAGGAAAGCTGGGACATGGTTGAGTAAACACATATTTGTGCTCTTCAGCTGTGAGAACTATGTCCAAGTTTCTTTTCCAGTTAACATAATTGGATCCAATCAGTTTGTTTTGATTAAGAATGGTAACAAGTGGGTTAAATGATGCCATGTTCAAATCTGAAATAATAAACATGAATATAATAAGTAAACTGGACATTATCAATTTAGCATATAAGCATATAATATGGAACCTTAATAAAACCATAAAATAATATATGCAACAACAACCCAATCCATGTCTATAATTCCTTGGTAGCAAGTTTATTATAAACACATCAATTAGTTGAGAACTATTCTCATTATTAGTGCCATCATGATAACTCTTATCAAACACTAATAATATACCGTATTATCTTTAGCCTCTAAGTAATAATGACATAGCTCCTTTGGGAGGTTAACATTACACTAAATCTAGTGTACACCATTATCTAGAATCATGTGTAGCCACATTTCATCTCCCTTTATGGTGTTTAAACTTGTAGTACCATAGAACAAAACACCCTCCTTTGGGATCGCAAGGCATATACGCTAAGACGAGGTGCCTGTCCACAATACTTTAAACGGGTAAGTTCAACCTTGTAGCACTATGAAGTAAACACCCTCCTTTGGGGTCGTGAGGCATATACGCCAAGACGAGGTGCTTACCCCACACTACTATGAACCGATAATGGAGGCTGTGAGATCCAACACTTGAATTTCTCTCCCACTAGATGTTTTAAATTAACGGTTTTTATCTTTTAAACATGCATAAACTAATTTTACACAGCCTTGCAATTTATACTTTACGCTATTTAGACAGAAACTTTCGCGACTGTCTTGCGGGTATCTCGCGACTAAGCGCTTCCCGCGAAAACAAGTTAAGGAAAAAATTGAAAACACAAAAATCAGACAGAGACTTTCGCTACTGTCTCGTAACTGTTTCGCGAGTAAAGCTTACCCGCGAAAAACCCGTGTTTTGAGTTTTTCCAGAACAGTTGCAAACAGTTTTCTACGACTTTTCATGAACAAACAATTACCATATGAACATGATATGCAGAATTTGATATCAAAACTGAAATCTATTGATGCTATAGCCTTAAAGATCAATTTAACATACTTAAATTCAAATTTAAACAACATCATAACATCAATATTAGTTTTTATCAAATCATAGTTTCGACAACCATGTAGAAAATTAAATGCATAGAAAATCTTCTAACATGATGAAACTATTATCTCTAATTCCAAAACTCACAAAACATGTTATACAGATTCGAAATGAAGACCTGGCTCTGATACCAATTGCAGGAAAATAACATGTTTGTATCGCATACAAAACATACGCAGCAGTAAAATTAACGGATCTACTTCATTCGCAATTGATAACATGTGCTGTGTAAATTTCAGAATATATGAACAAGAAAGTGTACCTTGGTATGGTGGATTTCGAAACCGAATGAAGAAAAGCACTTGGAAACACTTTTGATCTTCACTCTAATTCCACTTTATGCCCAAGATGTGTGGTCTCTCAATCAGTTCTATGTGTTTATTCTAGAGAGAATATGAAGAAGTTTCTTTCTTATATCTTATGAATATACAAACCATTTCATTCTAATATAAAATTCTGTATGTTTCTCTCCACATAACTGATTATTTAATTGGGCTAGCCTTTTGGGCCTTCCCAATTGGGCTTTAATGTGTGGCTTGAAGTGGGACCAAAAGCGTGCAAATATGACACTAGCTCCAAAAGGTCTTGGGCTTTTCTGTCATACATAATTTCATATATAATATCATACATAGCATCTTGTACAGATAGGTAGAGGGTCAACGAATATCCCGACGTTGGAGGAACCAAAACGGGAGGGTTCAACAAATACTACTTGATCTTGTGAAAGGCTGCTTGGCACTCCTCTATCCATTCTATCTTGGCATCTTTCAAGAGCTTGAATAATGGATCACATATGGTGGTCAACTGCACTATGAAGCAAGTATATAATTGACTTTGCCTAAGAAGTTGCAAATATGCTTCTCGATTTGCGGTGTTGGCATATCTTAGATGGCTTGGACTTCTGCTGGGTCCACTTCAATTCATTTTTGGCTAACTGTTAGGGTTTAGTCTCAATCTATACTTGACAAGGCACTTGAATAGCTTTCTCAAATTCACCAAATGATCCCTAGCTGTGCGGGATTTAGCAATCATGTCGTCTATGTAGACTCCAATCTCTTCGTGCATCATATCATGGAACAAGGTTACCATGGCTCGCTAATAAGTAGCACTGGTGTTCTTTAGACCGAATGGCATGACATCATATGCATAAGTTCCCCAATGAGTGGTGAATGCTATCTTGGCTTTGCTCCTTGGCCATTTTGATCTAATTTTAGCCTTAGAATTCATCCATGAAGAAGAAAACATATTGGTAGTGGTATTATTGACCAAGGTACTGATATGTGGCAATGGTAAGATATCCATGTGTCTGGCCTGGTTCAAATCCTTGTAATCAATGCACATGCAAATGTTGGCAACCCAATCGAAGTAGGCTATTGTGGTAAGGAAATAGACTTCCAACTGCTTTTCTACTTCTTCTTTGATCTTCAAAATGATCTCAAATTTCATCCTTCAAAGGGCTTGTCGCACTAGAGGACATTCAGGCCTAATTGGAATTCTATGCACAACAATCTCAGTATCTAACTAATGAGAATGCAAAATGTCATATTTTTCTCCCTTAATGTTTAGTCTTTTATACTTATTTGGTGCCTAAATGTACTCAATATTCTTATATTTTGATTTAGCATGCAAATGGCAAATGGAGGCATTAAGTGCAAAACGTAGTTAATTGGGTGGTTCTGGACAGCTTTGACATCACTTCGTAATCTGGGCATAACTCTCTCCTCTGTGCTCTGATTGAGATGATTCAAGATGCTGTGAAATGACAAGACAAATATCTACAACTTTCATGTTTTTAGTTTTGAGATATAAGGGACACATCAAGGTCGAAATCGGACTTGAAGCTGCTGCACCTGCACTGTCGATGTTCTGGAACATTCCTTAGCCTGTAATTCTAATACGCGGATCTGATGCGGTTTATTTTCAGAAGTTTCCAAATCTGGTGCACGAAATTTCCAGCTGAAAAACACCACTTTCCTAGTTATATTAGGACTTTGTTTTATTTTTAATATTTTTCCTTAATTATTCAGATTTGGATATTATTATTTAGAATATTTTTAAGAGATTTTATAGGCTTGGGAAAGGGGGAATTCACGTGTAAAAGGGGAGGAGAAATTAGAATTGGACACACACACCTTTCTCTCCACTCTTCTCTAATTTTCTCTTTTGAGTTTTCTGTCATGGCCCTGCATGGCTAAAACTCTTATACTTGGTCGAAGGAAACTAAAGTCTCAGAATCAATAAAGCTGTGAGATCTAATTTGTTTTTATTGTTCAATTTATGCTTTGAATATTGGATGTTCTTCTGTGTCCATTTTCATGATTGTCTCGTTTAATTACTAAGAGGCCCACTAGTTTATTATTCGTTGCAGTCTACTGCTAGGTTAGATATCAAATCTGTAATTGTTTGATCTCTCTAATTTGTGAAACAACCAAGATTTAATAATTTGCTACGTTAGAAATTATCAGATCTTAGGAAGAACGCTCGACTAAATTAAATGCAACCGCTTGTGTTTGTGTTGTTTAACTTCATTGATCTCTCTAATTCTTAAGACTGCTACTAGATTAAACCTTTAGCGCTTGTCTTGGGTTGTTTAGTAGTTAGGGTTAATTAGATTGCATGTTTTCTAATTAACTGCAACAAAGGAGAGAGAGGAAAATAGTTCCAACGGTGAATATTCAAAGTGTGAATTGATGTATACTTACATCAATGATCAGTTGTAAAATTCCGATGGTGGATGTTGACTTGGACCAAGGTTTGTTCTTTTGATTGATTTTTATATTTTAATTTGAATTATTCCTTAGTTGTTTTTCTTAAAATTGTTTTCATTATACTCAAACCCCCCCTCCTTGTTCACGTAGCATAAAATTAGGCTAGATACTCTCCGTGGGAACGATCCTTACTCGCACTACTACATATATTTTTAGGAGTATAGGTTTTATTTTTGGTTGCCTGCGACAACACACCACAAACCCTGGCATGTCTTGGTAGAACCAAGCAAAGATCTCTTTGAACTCCTTGAGTAATTCTGTAAGCTCGAGCTTCATGTCTTCAGGAAAGCTTACCCCAATCTTGATGGGTTTTCATTTTCGCCTTCATTGGCAAGGTTAACGATTTCTGTCTCTTCTATGTTGGGTTTGGACCCCTCACTCTCTTTGTTTAGAGCTTCCAAAATATCATGAGGCAAACTCGAGATTTCCTCTAATCCTTCAATGTCATGTTCCAACTCTATTGTTTCATTCATGTTATCAATATCCTCATTCTCGCAATGGGATGATGTACCCGCTTGGGAATTAGAATGAATCCTATAGAACAGAACATATACAAGGATACATAAGACAATTTGCACACACATATTCATAAGAAGGATTTCCTGAAAAATATGTTGGATAATTTCCTTAGTGGATTATAGATAGAGGGATAACAAAGTTCATGCCTGATAATGATAAAAAAGGGGAACACGCATTTTTTTTTTTTTTTTTTTTGGAAAATGAACTGGAAGACTACAAACAAAGAATGCAAGAAACAGGATATAAACATGCAAAACAAACAAGATATGCTATTCCAACTCTTTCGAGAAATTGGGGGTCCCAACCACATGATAATGGAATACTCCTTACTTAGCTAATGCAACCACAAAGTAGGGCTCGGTGGTCCAATGTCCTGCTGTCTCGCCTGGCACATTTGGCCTGTAGTAGCAGTTAGATCATCCCCTGGGGATATGATGGCATTCACTGAAAATTCCTCTGGACAAAGATGGATGAGACAAGCCAGATCTAATTCCTCCTCATATGAATCCTGCACTACCTCTAATCTGATGACCTTGGCCAGAGCTAGAAAAGTGACCCTGATGTGGGGAATGGACATCCCTTGGCCAATGCACTTCCTTTTCTTTCCTCTGGAAGCCTGAAATAGTTCTTCATCGAAGGGGTCATAGCCTAGATTGAAACCTCCTTTGTTGTCCAGGAGTTCAACTAAAGAAGCCTTCCCATGTCCTACGGCACTGAGGCCTTGGCCTAACTAATAGCCAATTATGAGCATCTCCTTGGCGACCACTAAAGTAGTGGAGGGCCATGCCGACTCAAGTTCTAAAGATCTAGAGATCATGGAGACTAGCTCGAAGCTGTGAAAAGTTGCCTCCGAGAAGGCGTTAGCACCTATGTAAGGAACAGAAGTCTCTTTAAAGAAAGTCAAGGGTTCTTCGTCCATAATAGTGACCATCAAATCCTCGGATGGGAACTTTAGTCTCTGATGGAAGGTAGAAGCAACTGTGCCCACGACATGTAGCCAAGGCCTCCCTAGGAGCATATTGCAAGGGGAATCCTCTTTATGACTTAGAAGTTGACCATGGAAGACATGGGCCAACTCTAATGGCTAACTCGATCTCACCTTGCACCTCCTAGAGGGTGCCATCAAAAGTTCTAATAATCATGGTGGTAGGGTGGATAAGAAAGGTATCCACATTCAAACGCTCCAAAGTGGGCATCGGGCAAACATTCAGGGCCGACCCATTGAAAATCAGCACTTTGGCGATGATTATATCCTCACTTTTTACCATAATGTGCATGGGAAAAGTGTGGTCTCTACCTTCTGGTGGTAGATCATCATCCATAAAGGAAGTTTGGTTGGTGGCCAACACAATTGAGACCATACCCTTAAAGGTGAATTCTATAGCACTTGTTAGAACACATGTCTCTTTCAAGACCTTCAAGATAGCATTGTGGTGGACCTTAGAGCATAGCAATAGTGCAAAAATGGAGATCTGAGCTGGTGACCTATTTAGCTACTGGATCACACTATACTCTGAGTTTCAGATAACTTTCAAAAACTTTTCAGCTTCTTTGATTGTGACCCTGTTCCTAACAAGTTCAACAGTACCCTTGACAATCTCTTTCCTTCTCTTTTCTAGCTCCTCAGGAGTATAGCCATGGCCGCTCCTAGTGAGCCCAGATAAACCTGAAGAGATGTTGGAGCAAACCTCCTCTTTTCCTGTTCGAGTGGAGATCAAGGACACATCGTATTTCTAGGGGACACAATGACTATCTTTATAAGGGAACGTCTTCGGCATGCGAATAATAACACCCTCTTGAGTCTACAAATTGGGCGCTATAAAGAATGTCTTTGGATTAATGACCACCAAACTTGGCAGAATGGCTTTGAGGGCCTTTAAGTCGAATACCTCAAAGATTCCCGAGTCAGGCAAAATAAGAGGGTCAAAACCTCGGATAGTGGGAACAATGGCAATCCCCTCCTGTACTGATGATGGGGTTAGTCTTGCGACCGTTGGCAATGCAAGAACTAAGGGAGCAAATCCTCTAATGGCGGGCGAGGTTTTCCCTTTTCCTAAATCTGATGACCTTGAATACGCAGGTGCTTCTATAATTTCCTCAACAACTACTGAAGAGGGAGGTGTCGGAGTAACCTAGCCAAGACGTTTCAGTAAATACTCATCCCACTCCTTCTTTGACCCAATTGATATAGCATTGCAGATGGCTTCTGACTGGATAGTTGGAGGACACAAGCTGTCGGCCATACAATCACCTCTTCGCGCCACTTCTCTCTCAACCCAAATGATACTGCGTTCAGCTAGACTCTGTGCTTATGCTCGGAGCACTTGGAAACCAAATAGTGCATAACTGTCTTTGCGGTCACAGAATGAGCAGATTCCCTAATCAAATCCTGGGGTTCCCATACATTTAAGATCAAGGTGGCTATCTCGGACTAAGGCTTGAAGCATAGCCTTCCAAGGGAATGATGGTGAGGAGAAATCCAGAACCCTCTCTTCCACTACAATAATGGCATTCACATTCCCTTCTTGATGGGGAGGTAAAGGGTTTGTGAGGATATTCGGAGTGGATACATTATTGAGTTGTATCAACTTGTTGTCTATAAGGTCTTGAATGTGGTCCTTCAAATGGTAACATTCCTCAAAGGTATGACCTTCGGCCTTAAAATAGTGTTCACATTTCTTGGAAGAATAAAAACCAAGTGCTGGTGGGCCCTCTCTGGGCCTGTAAAACACTGGGGTCACTAGCTTCCTTTCTAACAGGAGAGTGTAGAGATCTGTTAAAAGCATGGGCAACGGAGTGTATTTCTGATTTTCCCTCCTAAAGGGGTGAGGTGGGTCCAATCTCCCTCTTTGATTAAAGGCTCGGTTAGGTGCTTGAATAGACTAGTTTTGTTGTTGATAAGGCCTAACAGCTGGGGTAGCATAGGCGAGAGCGACACCTCTAGGCCTTTCTGATGCGTTATCAACCATATGAACATCGGCTTCCTTAGTCTTACGATTCATCATTCTCTTGACTTGCTGTTCAACCATGGAACTCAGAGACTCGACATCCATGATCTTCTTGCTCCTAATACCCTCTTCAATGCGCTCCCCAATAGGGATGAGGCTATCGAAATGAGTGACTTGGGTGCTGATCATCTTCTCATAGTAAGGAGGCTTGAGGTTATCAATAAACCACTTGAGCATTTCATTTTCCATAATGGGGGGGGGGGGGTTGCACTTGTATGGCTAGCTCATGCCACCTCTAGGCATACTTACGAAAGGATTTCCCACTCTTCTTTTCTGTCCTCTAAAGAACCGTGTGATTGGGAGCTATCTCAGTGTTGAACCGATAGTATTCTAAGAAAGAGTTGGCCATTTCCCTCTAGCTAGAAGTCTTTTCCAATCTCGCATAGTAGGTGGCCACGGGGCCAGTCAAGTTATCAGGGAAAATCTGGCAAAGTAGAGGGTGGTTATCCCCATAGGGAGCCATCTTCCTACAGAACATGCGCAAGTGCGTGCAGGGGTCTCTAGTATCGTCATACTTGACGAACTTTGGTGCCTTGAACTTGGGAGGCATAATGACCTAAGGGAAGTTGGTCAAACTATCTAGATCAATGCTTCCATGGACGCTGGAGCCCTCTATGATACAAAGCTTCTCAGTTGGAGTTTCCACTTGGCTCTTGACTTGGACATACCTAGATTCGGGGTTCTTATCTTTAGAAAGATCTGTTTCTTGGTCACTTCCTTGGGGTGGTACATGGTGGCCCTGTTCTTGTACTAGCAGAGGCAGATTTTCATTCTCGGTCTGGGGACCTCCTTGGCTATGACCAGAAGAGTTTTTCCTCCTCCTACAACTTGCACTATGCGCAAAAATTCTGACACTTGCTCTTTCAGAAGAGCGACTTCCTGAACAAATTCCTTATGGGGAGAAGTACCACTTGTAGACATCTCTCTTGCATGAGACCTAGTGGTAATGGGATCACAGCGTGGCAGTAGCTTAGCCTGTTTCTTTTTAGCAATCTTTTGATCTTGAGAAAGCAGGAAGTGGAAGAAACGAGGTACGTTTGACAAAGTGGAAACACAACACCAAAATCATGTTAGTTTGTGCTCTTGGTAATTAATGTGCAACTTGTTAGGATATGTGCCCTTAAATCCTGTTGTATGATGCTATGTATGACATTATGTATGACTTAATGTTATGATTAATAAAGTTGTTTTATTTTTATCTAAAATAATGGTAACATGAATATTTGGACATTATCATATAGTCCATGAAATGCATAATATGTGATTTATGTGATTTAGTCACGGAAGATATATATCACAAGTTTTTTGTAAACTCAGAATTGTAGTTCATAGTCTGTGATGAAATTGGGCATTTCATCTGTGAAGACTATAACATATCAACTAAGATGATTTGTCTTGATCAAAGAAGTGGAAACTTCTAGTTGATATGTTGATATGTTTTAAGAGTTAAGACATATTGAACTAGACCACTGTGAGATTTATTATTCTCCTAATGACTGTCAAATGAATAATAAATCTAACGACTCCTATTTGCATGAACTCTTGATCCTAAGAGAATAATGGACATCATTATGAAGTGTAGGTTGTTTTGATATATCAGGAATGAGATCTAAAGTCATGATCAAAACCTCAGTATGTTGGTCAACCACATTTAGTGTTGATGGAACATATATTCTCAAGATGGAATTCATAATCTCTTAACGGAGATATAAAATATTCCCCTGAGATAAGTTTAATGGGTTTGGTTATTTAGAGTGTTAGACCTAACCACTTTAGTAAGGATATACTAAAGTATATATTTATGAAATTGGATTTCATAAATATATGATGAATAACTTAAAGGATTAAATCGGGCACTCAAGGATTAAGATGTAGTAATTTCAAAGTGGCAGTGGCAGTCTATATTCATGACTTTGTATTACTACGAATATTTTATGAAGGGGTTGCATTTATAATAAAGTCTTAGGCAATTATATTTATATAGTGGTATTAAATATAATTAATGGTAACTTTGGGCTTGTCAAGAGTTGACAAAAAAGCCCAAAGCCCATTGGAGTTAATGTCTTATTGGTCCCTTTTGGTCTCATTCCAAGCCACACACTAAAGCCCAATTAGAAAGGCCCAATAGGCCAGCCCAATTAGATAATCAGTTAGTTATAAAGGGAGAAACATACGGAATTTTTTATAAGAAAAAGAATAAAAGAGACATCATTGTGAAGTGGTGTGTATGTGTGAGTGAAGCCACTCAATTATTCACCCTTAGAAACTGATTTAGAGACCACACTTCTTGGGCGTAAAGTGAATTGGAGTGAAGATTAAAAGTGTTCCTAAGTACTTCTAATCTTTTGTTTTGAATTTCACCGCGCCAAGGTACGCTATCTCGTTCTTAAATTCTGAAATTTACATAGTGCATGTTATCAATCATGAATGAAATAGATCCATGTTTGTTGCTTCCGCTGTGTGTTTTGTATAAGATACAAAACCAAATTTTCCAACAATTGGTATCAGAGTCAGGTTTTCAATATCATGATTGTATAGCATGTTATTGTGTTTTTAGGATTTAAGAAAACCGGTATCTTTGTGTTTTAATTTTTTTGCCGTAAAATTTTCTGCATTATTGTGTCCTTGAACGTGTTTTTTTGTGTAGACATGGTTTGATAATCATGGTTTTATGAATTTTTGTTATTAGCGTTGGAATTCATATGCCATGATTCATTTATACATGTGATATATAGATTGAAGTTTATCCATGGCCATAAACTTCTGGATTGATAGTTAATGAATGATGCCGTGTCTTGTTAATAATTGCCAGGGATTGATAGTTATTGAATGTTATATAACCGTCAAAACTGCCATGTGCGTGAATTTAAGACTTATATATTGACAATCTATATATATTGCGTGAATTGACAATCCGCTTGGCTATTATATATTCCACCAAGATTGTCATGCGCGTGAACCAAATGGTTGCACTGCTTGGCCATATTTGCATTGCTTGAAGAATCCGTGTACTATATAAAGAATCATATAAGGCTTGCATGACTTGGCATTGTATTACATGCTATAGAATAATATATAACTCTTGCATGGTTTCGTGGATTCATGTCCATTAACATGTTTTCATATATTTATATATATGCAAGTTCTGGATGGCAGCATATGATGATTGCTTTAAAAAATTGAAACGGTATATTATATATATATATATATATAATATAATATAATATAATGTAATATGGATTTATATGCAAATTATTTTTTAAAAGGATTCATCATATTGTTACTTGCCCTAGTTTATATATTTATTATATATTAATGCTAGGATTATGAAATTATTCCTAATGAGTTTAGGATTATGTTTTCAAGGTGTCTAGCATTATTATGGTTATTGATCTTAAAAACCTTTATTTTAAAATATCTAGTGGGAGAGAGATACAAGGGTTGGATCTCACAGCCTCCATTATCGGTTCATAGTAGTGTGGGTAAACACCTCATCTTGGCGTATATGCCTCGCGATCCCAAAGGAGGGTGTTTACTTCATAGTACTAAAAGATTGAATTTACCCGTATAAAGTAGTGTGGACAGACACCTCGTCTTGGCGTATATGCCTCACGATCCCAAAGGAGCGTGTTTTCTTTCATGGTATTACAAGTTTAAACATTATAAGGGAGATGATATGTGGCTACACATGATTTTAGATAAAGGTGTACACTAGACTAAGTGTAATGTTAACCACCCAAAGGAGCCATGTCATTATTACTTAGAGGCTAAAGGTAATACGGCATATTATTAATGTTTGGTAAGAGTTACCATGATAGCATTAAAAATGAGAATATTTCTCAACCAATTAATGTGTTTATAATAAACTTGCTACCAAGGAATTATAGACATGGATTGGGTTGTCGTTGCATATATTATTATATAGTTTTATTAAGGTTCCATATTATATGCTTATATGCTACATAGATAATGTTCAGTTTACATATTATATTCATGATTGTTATTTTCAGATTTAAATCATGGCATCATTTAGCCCACTCGTTGCTATTCTTAATGAAAACAAATTGACTGGATCAAACTATGTTGACTGGAAAAGAAATTAGGACATTGTTCTTACTGCTGAAGAGCACAAATATGTGTTTACTCAACCACGTCCTAGCTTTCCATCATTAGATGCTCCTCTTGAGGAAAATAGTGATATGATCGTTGGCAGAAATCTAATGAGATGGCCAAGTGCTATATCCTGGCATCTATTTCAAATGTTCTACAACATCATATGCAAGATGTAGAACTGGCTTCGGACATTATGCTAAGTCTGAAGAAGATGTTTGATGAGCAAGGTAGTTTTGAAAGGCAAGAAACTATGAGGCAGATTTATAATACCAAAATGGCTGAAGGTACTTCGGTGAGCGAGCATTGTCAAAGGATGATCTCTAATATGAATATATTGGAAGTTTTAGGTGCTGATATTGATGGAGAATCCCAAGTGGATATGATACTCCAGTCACTACCAAAATCATTCAAGGAATTCAGGCTTAACTATAATATGAACAAAAGGGTTTATACATTGTCTGAATTGATGAATGAGTTGGTAGGGGTGGAAGGCATCCTTGGTACTTCTAGTGTTGATGCCAATATGGCTGAAGCTTCTACTTCTCAACCTAAGTCGAAAGGCAAAGGTAAAAAGAAGAAGAAGAAGAAGAAGAAGAAGAAGAAGGACTTCACCAAGAGAAATGGTAAAAAAGTTGCCTTAGGAGTTGCCAACAAAGGAAAGAAAACCAAAGGAAAGTGTTTCCATTGTGGTGAGAAAGGACATTGGAAGAGGAATTGTCCAATATTTAAGGCTGCCAAGAATAAAGGTATGAAAAGTACATTCCTTCTTGAAACATGTTTAGTACAGAATCCTACGGATTCTTGGTGTGTGGATTCAGTTGTACTAATCATATTTGCAATACTTTGCAGGGGTTCCAGGAGACCAGAAAGCTGAATGAAAGGAAATTGTTTCTTACTTTGGCTAATGGGAGCAGAATACCAGTTGTAGCTGTTGGAGTGTTTAATTTATGATTTGAGTCTAGGTTTTTAATATTGGAAGACTGTTTGTATGTACCTAATGTTCGTAGGAATTTGATTTCTGTAACTTATTTAGGTAAACATGGATATTATGTTATCCTAAAAGACAAAGTTGAAATAAAGCAAGATAAAGTGATTTTCTGTTCTAGCATTATTGTAGATGGTCTTTATATTTTAACTCCTGACAAGCTTGAATTATACAATTCTGAATTAGATAGTAGCTCTCATGTAAAATCATTAAAGAGAAAGTTTCCTTCTAGTAGTGATGCATATCTATGGCATTTGCATTTGGGTCATATTAATTCAAATAGGATTCAAAGACTAATCAAAGATGGACTATTACAGCCCATGGACTTTGATGGATTTCCAGTTTGCGAATCTTGTTTGGAAGGTAAAATAACCAAACAACCTTTTAATGAAAAAGGTAAAAGAGCCCAAGAGTTGCTTGAATTAGTTCATACAGATGTATGTGGTCCTATGTCAACCCAAGCAAAAAGAGGTTATGAGTACTTCATCACTTTTACGGATGATTACTCAAGATATGGTTATGTGTACCTAATGAGACGGAAGTCTGAAGCCTTTGAAAAGTTCAAAGAGTTTAGGGCTGAAGTTTAAAATCAATTGGGTAAACGCATAAAGGCCATTCGATCTGATCAAGGTGGCGAATACCTTCTTGGGGATTTCAAGGATTACCTAATTCAAAATGGGATTGTCTCCCAATTGACTGCACCTGGAACTCTCCAACAAAATGATGTAGCGGAAAGAAGGAATAGGACTCTTTTGGAAATGGTTAGATCCATGATGAGTTATTCAACTTTACTAATTTCCTTTTGGGGATTTGCACTAAAAACTGCTATGCATATTTTGAATTTAGTTCCATCAAAATCTGTTCTCAACACACCTAAGGAATTGTGGAGTGAGCGCAAGCCTAGTATGAAATATCACCACATTTGGGGATGTCCAGCACATGTGTTAAAGGGAAGTCTGATAAGTTGGAAGCCAAGATGGAAGTATGAAGGTTTTTAGGGTATTCAAAGGAAACCAAGGGTTATTTATTCTATAGTCATAAGGATAACAAAATGTTTGTTAGCACCCATGCCAAATTTTTGAAAGATGATTATGTGAATAATTTTAATCCTAGAAGTAAAGTTGTATTGGTTGAATTAGATGAACCTGTAATTGAACAACCAATGGATGAAACTAGGAATGATGCGGCTGTATTGGATACAACACAAGACATTACTCATAAGATGACTAGTACACAGGTGCCTCGTCGTAGTGGGAGAATTGTTCGGCCTCCTATAAGATTTATAGGTTTAGGAGAAACTTATGAAGCTAACCAAGAAGAGGCTGAATTGGATCCTACACTTATGAGGAGGCAATGAATGTTATAGATGCATAACATTGGGTCCAAGCTATGAAATCTAAATTGGATTTTATGTATTCCAATCAAGTATGGGATCTTATAAAGGCGTCTAACGACATTAAACTTGTTGGTTGTAAATGGGTTTACAAGAGGAAAAGAGGGATAGATGGAAAGGTTGAAACCTTTAAAGCAAGACTAGTGGCGAGAGGGTACACACAAAAAGAATGTATTGATTATGATGAAAATTTTTCGCCAGTAGCCATGCTTAAATCTATCAGAATTCCCTTATCCATTACTACTCATTATGATTATGAGATTTGGAAAATAGATGTCAAGACTACGTTCCTTAATGGCAATCTTGAAGAAGAAATCTATATGATGCAACCGGAAGGTTTCATAGCAAAGAACCAAGAGCATATGGTATGCAAGTTGAAAAGGTCCTTTTATGGACTTAAGCAAGCATCTAGGTCATGGAACATCAGATTTGATCCAGCAATCAAATCATTTGGTTTTGAACAAAATCTTGATGAACCATATGTGTACAAAAGACATCAAGATAAAGTAGTAATGTTCCTAGTGCTTTATGTTGTTGATATTCTACTCATTAGAAATGATGTAGGGGTAATGTCTGTAGGAAAATCTGGTTTTGTATCTCATAAAAAACACACAGTGGAAGCAACAAAGATGGATTTATTTCATTCATGATTGATAACATGCACTATGTAAATTCCAGAATTTAAGAACGAAATAGCGTACCTTGGTGCAGTGAAATTCAAAACAAAAGATTAGAAGTACTTAGGAACACTTTTTATCTTCACTCCAATTCCACTTTACACCCAAAAAGTGTGGTCTCTCAATCAGTTTCTAAGGGAGAATAATTGAGTGGCTTCACTCACACATACACACCACTTCACAATGATGTATCTTTTTCTCTTATAAAAAATTCTATATGTTTGGCCCTTTATCACTAACTGATTATCTAATTGGGCCGGCCTATTGGGCCTTTCTAATTGGGCTTTAGTGTGTGGCTTGGAGTGGGACCAAAAGAGACCAATAAGACACTAGCTCCAATGGGCCTTGGGCTTTTCTATCAACTCTTGACAAGCCCAAAGTTACCATTAATTATATTTAATACCACTATATAAATATAATTGCACTCTAGGCTTTATTAATAAATTATATCCCAAGACTTTATTATACATGCAACTCCTTCATAAAATATTCGTAGTAATACAAAGTCATGAATGTAGATTGCCACTTTGTGAATTACTACATCTTAATCCTTGATTACCCGGTTTAATCCGTTTAAGTTATTCATCATATATTTATGAAATCTAATTTCATAAATATATATACTTTAGTATATCCTTATTAAAGTGGTTAGGCCTAACATTCTGAATAACCAAACCCATTAAACTTATCTCAAGAGAATATTTTATATCTCCGTTAAGAGATTATGAATTCCATCTTGAGAATATATGTTCCATCAACACTAAATGTGGCTACCTAACATACTGAGGTTTTGATTGTGACTTTAGATCTCACTCCTAATATATCAAAGCAACCTACATCTCATGATCAGATCCATTATTCTCTCAGAATTAAGTGTTCATGCAAATAGAAGTCGTGAGATTTATTATTCATTTGACAGTCGTTAAAAGAAAAATAAATCTCACAGCGGTCTAGTTCAATATGTCTTAACTCTTAAAATATATCAATATATTAACTAGAAGTCTCCACTTCCATGATCAAGATAAATCATCTTAGTTAATATATTTTAGTCTTCGTAGATGAAATGCCCAATTTCATCACCAACTATGAACTATAATTTTGAGTTTACAAAGAACTTGTGATTTATATTTTCCGTGACTAAATCACATAAATCACATACTATGCATCTTATAGACTATATGATAATGTCCAAATATTTATGTTACGATTATTTTAGATAATAATAAAACAACTTTATTAATCATAACATTAAGTCATACATAATGTCATACACAGCATCATACAATAGGATTTAAGGGCACATATCCTAACAATCTCCCACTTGCCCTAAACACTATTGTGCACTAATCTAACTCCCATTCCCTCCAAATGTGACTCAAAAGTCCTTTGTGGCAAGGTTTTGGCAAAGGGATCCTTTACCAAAACCTTGCCACAAAGGACTTTTGAGTCACATTTGGACCCTTTAACAAAACCTTGTCACAAAGGACTTTTGAGTCACATTTGGACCCTTTACCAAAACCTTGCCACAAAGGACTTTTGAGTCACATTTGGAGGGAATGAGAGTTAGATTAGTGCACAATAGTCTTTAGGGCAAGTGAGAGATTGTTAGGATATGTGCCCTTAAATCCTATTGTATGATGCTATGTATGACTTAATGTTATGATTAATAAAGTTATTTTATTGTTCTCTATAATAATGGTAACATGAATATTTGGACATTATCGTATAGTCCATGAGATGCATAGTATGTGATTTATGTGATTTAGTCATGAAAGATATAGATCACAAGTTCTTTATAAACTCAGAATTATAATTCGTAGTCGGTGATGAAATTGGGCATTTCATCTACGAAGACTGTAACATATCAACTAAGATGATTTGTCTTGATCATGGAAGTGGATGTAGGGGTTTATTCCCTAAAATCCAATTTATTGGTGATGGTGCCGAAAATCACCCTCAGTGAGTCGCAGGGTCTTCGCGCGTTTCAGGTAGGCCTGCACGAGTAGAAAGAACCTCAAAGGGAAGTACCGGTGTGGTACCGGCCAACGACCCTCCGACGGTCAAGTTAGTATTGCTCACAACTCCAGAGTGCTAGAGTCGGGGTAGAAACATGCGTACCTTTTTTCATGAGGGTCGGGGGTATTTATAGTAGTGTAGAGCTGGGACTTTGGCGTGTCGGGGGAGATAACCTCTGATCGGAGCCATGCCCTAATGCGTGTTCTTTACAGAACCTTCCCTCTCTGGAGCCATTCCCTATGGCGTGGGGTGCAAGATATCTATCTCAGCGTTTGGCGTGCCTGACAAGGCATGTCAGTCCTTCTAGCGTTCCCCCGTCACCCGTGCACCCCGTCGGCGCATGGATGACGGCGTCAGCGCCGACTGGAGATACGGTCAGGTATGATGAATGGAGCAGCGCCGTCACCCCTACCGTGCCGTCACCCACCCGAAGGGCGACGGCACCTTCAAGGACGATGGCACCTTCAAGTGGTATTACCCCCATCAGTTGCCCCCTACTCCTTAATCCCGTCGGCCAAGTCTGACGGATTGGGGAGTACAGCGTGTGGCGGACAAGGCATTAATGGCTAGTCATCTCGAGCAGACCTAGTGTCGGAACACGTGTCGTAGAGGGACTGGAAGGCAGCTGGACGGGACGGTCACTTCGTCTTCCGCGCTCCAAGCTTCCTATATATACATCTCCGTTTCCCCTCATTTCTCTTCTTTTATTCTGATTTTTCTGGTGAAAGAGAAACCGTCACCTCAAGGAGATTATAATTGCGTTCTGGTTCATGCTTGCTGTCCGATACCGTCAGCTTCCCTTGCACTTCCTCCGTTACTTGGTGAGTTCCCCCATTCTCTCTTTTTTCTTCTTTAATTCCTTCGATCTAGCTACATACCGGGCTTTTAGGTTTTTTGGGAAGGCTGTCACTTAGGCTCTTAGATCGACCCCGTCGCTTGTAGGTAGTAAGATGCCTGAGGAGACGTCGAGCGAACAGTCGTCAGTCCGCGACGGGGCGGGCTACGACGAGGTTTATCAACCGGGCCACGAGTCAAGAGATGACTCTTCTTTGTCGTCAGAGGATGAATCGTTGATTCAGTCGTGCGACGAGGAGGGAGGGGGCGGCGACGGAGTAATAAGGAAAGGCGGAGACGACGACGCAAGGGAGAGTGGGAGTGATAAGGGCTCGTCAGGAGATGAAAATTCGGAGAGCACGTCGGGAGGCTCAGGGGATGACCGTCCGTTCATCCTTCCTAAAGAATGGACGATTAATCACTTTCTTCCTTTAATGACGGACAAGGTTTTCAACTTGCTGCGGGCCCGTTACCAAATTCCGGACGATATTCCGATCCGTCTTCCCTTGGAGAAGGAGAGGTGTTACTCCGGGAAGACCGCGGACGTTGGCATGTATGACGCCATGTTCGCGGCAGGATTGAAGTTGCCTCTGACGGCGCTCCATCGTCAGCTGGCAAACTATCTCGGGATATCCGTCAGCCAGATTGCCCCCAACGCCTGGAGGGTGTTCATTGGCTCCGAGATATTGTGGGGGAGTCTAAGTGGCGGGCACCGTCAGCTAACCCTCGACGAGTTCTTTTGGTGTTACCGTCCACACCAAATTGCCTCGTCTAAGGGGATTTACCACTTTTCTGCGAGGAAGAAAGAGTTGAGGTTAGTGTCAGACATGCCCGACTCCAACAGGAAATGGAAGGGCAGATACTTTTTTGTAGAGGGGACCAACTGGGTATGCCGTCAGGAAGAGTGGGGGTCAATTCCTCATGGCTTTGACAACACCTGGGCTCACGTCAGGGAATCAGGTCATCACCGTCAGCCTTGCATGTAAGTTTACTTATGCCAAGGTTCTAACCCGTTCGTTCTCCTTTCCTTTTTCAGCTTTCTCTCGTCCGGCAGTCACAAGGGAGCAGAAAGCCTTCATTTTCAAGGTGACGGGGATTCCCTTAGAGGAGAGGAAGTGTCGTGACCTGATTACACCTGACGCCCTCTACGCCTACTGTGGGGGACCCGAGCCAACGGAAGAGGCACGCCGTTTGAAAAATTTGTCCCGTTAACGTAAGTATGACTGACCCATCCTCTCCGTCACTTTCACTTGCATTCTTACATTGTGTCCTCGTCTTGTAGAGACGGAATCAGCCAAGCTGAGGGCTCAAATCCGGGCTGCCATCGCCCGTAAGAAGGAGGAGGGAAAAAGCAAGGAGGGAGAGTCTACGTCCCTTCAAAGGAGCGCGCCGAAAAGGAAGAGCGACGAGACTGAAGACCGTCCGTCAAAGAAAGTGACGGTTGCCCCCGGGGACCACTCCTCGAAGCTCCCGTCGCCCAAGCATGGGGTCGGCAAGGGATTGATGTCAGCGCGAGGTCCCGTCATCCCAAAAGAGGGGCGCTGCATCCTTACCCATAAGGGGTACGCCTTGGAGCAGTTGGACTCCATACTTGGGAAGGAGGAGGCTGATTCCTGCGCCAGCCAGTCCGTGCAGGAGCTGGAGACTCGGGCCTCTTTGATCTGGCCAGGGTAAGTGCCTTCTTTATTGTTTGTGCCGTCATCTTTTTATATCACTGTGCTGACAGGAATTCTGTGTCACAGGCTGTGGTCCGCATGAGGGCCATTCAGGTCAAGGGGTCGAAGAACGAGGAACTACTGGCCCGTCAGAAGAAGCGCATTGCCAATCTGACGGACGGGCTAGAACAGTACAAGGACGCATCCCGCACCCTAAATAGGGAGATCAAGGAGCTGAAAGAGAAACTGGAAGAGGGAACCCGTCAGGCCGAGCAGGAGCAGGAAGCTAGGGTGACGGCTGAGAAAGAGTTGACTTCTCTCTTAGGGCAGGTGGAGACGGCAAAAAGTGACGTCGTGGCAGAGTTCAAGACGTCCCAGGCATTCATCGATTCCTGTACCGTGTACTATGGTGACGGGTTTGAGGACTGCCTTAAACAGGTGAAGTCTCTCTTCCCGCACCTCGACTTGTCACGGGTTTCGTTGGATGACCCTGTGCCGTCGACGCCCATGATCAACACCGTCATCGTGGAGGATGACGACCTCGGCGAGTCTGAGATCCCCACCAGGGGTGACGGTGTCGTCCTCGCCCAGCCTGCCCTGGACAAGCCCGCAGCCTTGAAGATCATGTCATCCGATCCTTCCAATCCTGACGAGTCTCCTGCCAACGAGGTCCGGGATCCCGACGGTGACGAGGCCGCGCCAAACGCCCCCGGCTCCTTGACTTGAATGATTTTTGTAGAGTTGATTTGTATTTGGTGCCCCATTGTTTTGAGGGCTTTTTGTAAGAACACATTCTTGTAGAATACTGATCTTATTTATATAATTTGCAACATGTTTTCATTAACTGTGCATGACTTTCTTCTTGTTGTTTCGCGGTGGCCCTACTTGGGACCTAACGCTTTTTGGCACCGTCACGACCTTCCAACGGGGTCGTCAGCTTTGAATCATGCCTTGAAAATATTTTAGGATGTGATTGCTAATTTTTGCATATGACGAGCTCGCACTTTGTTAGATTAGGGTAGAATTCTTTTCGAGCCATCACCTTATAAACCGTCAACTTGAAAGCCTGACCTTTTTTTCGCACTTGGAGTATAGGCTTAACCTTTTAGGGTAGTACCGTCGTTTTGAGGCCTTTTATTTTCGCGCTTGACGGGCTTCTAAGCCGTCAGCTTTGGTGCTTGACGCTTTTACGCCTCGTAGATTTTAGGTTAGTTTTTTGAGCCGTCAGCTTGGGTGCCTGACGCTCTTCCGCCTTGTAGATTATAAGTTGGCTTCTGAGCCGTCAGCTTGGGCGCTGGACGCTCTTACGCCTTGTAGATTTTAGGTTGGCTTTTGAGCCGTCAGCTTGGGTGCTTGACGCTCTTATGCCTTGTAGATTATAAGTTGGCTTTTGAGCCGTCAGCTTGGGCGCTCGACGCTCTTACGCCTTGTAGATTTTAGGTTGGCTTTTGAGCCGTCAGCTTGGGTGCCTGACGCTCTTATGCCTTGTAGATTTTAGGTTGGCTTTTGAGCCGTCAGCTTGGGCGCTTGACGCTCTTATGCCTTGTAGATTATAAGTTGGCTTCTGAGCCGTCAGCTTGGGTGCCTGACGCTCTTATGCCTTGTAGATTTTAGGTTGGCTTTTGAGCCGTCAGCTTGGGCGCTTGACGCTCTTATGCCTTGTAGATTATAAGTTGGCTTCTGAGCTGTCAGCTTGGACGCTGAACGCTCTTACGCCTTGTAGATTTTAGACGTCGCTTTGGTATACCTGTTTGAAGATCCAAGCACAGTACAAGAGAGATTGAATAAACTTCTAAACCTTGCATCAATTTTAAGAAAGGAAAAAGGTGCCCATTGGGCCCTCGAGATACATTTAGGCAAATACAAGTAGGAGCTGCCGCTCTTTTCTTATTAGTAGTACTTTCGTAGGTGCTCGGCGTTCCATGGATGGGGTAGTGTCTGTCCTTCCAGCGTTTCCAAGTGGTAGGTGCCTCTTCGATGCCACGACCTGACTCGGTAGGGTCCTTCCCAGTTGGGGCCGAGCTTCCCTTGGGCAGGGTCTCTAGTAGCGCCCATGACTCTTCTTAGAATAAGGTCTCCGACTCGGAAGTCCCTGTGCTTGACCCGGGAGTTGTAGTGCTTGGCCATGCGATCTTGGTACCGCGCGAGTCTTTGTTCGGCTACTGCTCTGTCTTCGTCAATTAGGTCCAGCCGTAGGCGCAATGTCTCATCATTACTGCCTTCGTCGTGGGCGTTTACCCGGTAGGTCGAGAGTCCTACCTTGGCTGGGATGACTTCCTCGCTTCCGTAGGTTAGCCGGAATGGAGTTTCTCCCGTTGGGGTCCTTGCCGTCGTCCTGTATGCCCAAAGTACGCTGGGTAATTCCTCAGGCCATATCCCCTTTGCCCCCTCAAGCCGAGTCTTGATAATCTTCAGCAAGGATCGGTTCGTCACTTCGACTTGGCCATTGGCTTGGGGGTGGGCGGGGGAGGAGTAGTGGTTTTTTATCCCCAGCTGCGAGCAGAACTCTCGGAAGGGGCCGTTGTCGAATTGTTTGCCATTGTCCGAGACTAAGACCCTAGGGATCCCGAATTTGCATATGATGGATTTCCAGACAAAGTTCCGCACATTCTTCTCCGTGATGGTGGCCAGGGCCTCAGCTTCTACCCACTTTGTGAAATAATCTATGCCTACTACCACGAATTTCAGCTGCCGCATAGCCGTCGGGAACGGACCCATAATGTCTAGTCCCCATTGAGCAAAAGGCCACGGGGCTGTCGGACAATGTCTAGCTCCGCGGGCGGCTGTCGGACAATGTTGCTGAACCTTTGGCATTTGTCGCAGGCTTTGACGTAGGCTTGGGCGTCTTTCTGCATGGTAGGCCAGTAATACCCAGCCCGAATCAGCTTATGCGCCAGTGATCGGGATCCCGAGTGGTTTCCACACACTCCCTCGTGGACTTCCCTCATGACATAGTCAGCTTCTTCGGGGCTCAAACACCTCAAGTACGAGCGGCAGAAACCCCTTTTGTACAGGACGCCATCCATTAACACGAACCTTGCGGCCCTGACCTTCAGCTTTCTAGCGGCCTCTCTTTCGTCTGGCAAGGCGCCATCCTTTAGGTAGGAGACGAGCGGCGTGGTCCAATTGCTTTCGGAGCCTATTTCCTGCACACTGATAAGCTCTATTAGTGGCGTCATTTGCACAAAGGACAGCACATTGTCGGGGGGGTCATGTGTTCGGAAGAAGCGGCTTTGGCAAGACGGTCGGCTTGCTCATTCTCTTCTCTTGGTATTTGGATCACTTCGGCCCTTAGCTCATCCACTCTTCTCTTCGTTTGATCTAAATATCTTCTCATTCTGTCGCCTCTACACTCGTATTCTCCTCTTACTTGGTTAACGACGACCTGGGAGTCGCAGTAAGCTACCACTTTGGTGGCCCCTGCTGCTTTGGCGAGGTCCATCCCGGCTATCAGCGCTTCATATTCAGCCTCATTATTTGTGGTGGGGAAATCTAGGCGAATCATGCATTCGATCTGATCTCCCTCGGGGGAGCGAAGTACGACACCTATCCCCCCGGCCTGTCTGGTCGACGATCAGTCTGAGTGTAGAGTCCATGAATGGTGCTCATCTTCCCCCTGGTCCTCGCCACTTGTGAATTCGGCGATAAAGTCAGCGACAACCTGCCTCTTCACGGCGGTGCGCAGGCGGTACCTGATGTCGAACTCGGTCAACTCGATCGCCCATAAGGCCAGGCGACCTGCCGCTTCGAGGTTGTGCATTGCCCGCCGCAAGGGTTTGTCGGTTAGGACAACTATCGTGTGAGCTTGAAACTACGGTTTGAGCTTGCGGGCTGCGGTGATTAGGGCGAAGGCGAGCTTCTCCATATGCGGATATCTCCCTTCCGCTCCGCGGAACGCCCGGCTGGCGTAATACACAGGCTTCTGGACCTTGTCTTCTTCTCTAACCAAGGCCGCGTTGACTGCCGCCGGGGAGACGGCCAGGTAAAGGAAGAGCTCTTCCCCTGGTTGCGAGGGGCTTAGTAGTGGAGGCGAAGAGAGGTAAGCTTTCAGTTCCTCGAACGCCCTTTGGCACTCGCCCGTCCACTCGAACGACTTCTTCAGCGTGCGGAAAAAGGGTAGGCACTTATCTGTCGCCCTTGATACAAACCGGTTTAGGGCGGGTACTTTCCCATTCAAGCTTTGCACCTCCTTCGTGCTCTTTGGGGGCGCCATTTCCACTATGGCCCGGATCTTGTCAGGGTTGGCCTCGATCCCCCTTTGGGACACCATGAAGCTTAGGAACTTTCCCGCCGCCACTCCAAATGCACACTTTGCCGGATTGAGCTTCATGTTGTAGGAACGGAGCGTATCGAATGTCTCTTTTAGGTCCCCCAGGTGGTCTTCCTTCCTTCTGCTTTTTACCAACATGTCGTCGACGTATACTTGAACGTTCCTTCCTATTTGGTCGGTGAATATTTTGTTCATGAGTCTCTGATACGTGGCACCCGCATTTTTCAGTCCGAATGGCATTAACTTGTAACAGAAGAGACCTTGGCTGGTGACAAACGAGGTCTTCTCCTGATCAGCCACGTCCATCCGGATTTGATTGTACCCTGAGAAGGCATCCATGAAGCTCAGTAGCTGGTGTCGGGCGGTAAAGTCCACCAGTGTGTCGACTCGCGGGAGGGGGTAGCTATCTTTGGGGCATGCCTTGTTCAGGTCTGTGAAGTCCACACACATGCGCCACTTCCCGCTAGCCTTCTTGACCATCACCACGTTGGCCAACCAATCGGGATAGTACACTTCTCGGATGAATTCCGCATCTCGTAGCTTACCGACTTCTTCTGCTATCGCCCGGTCTCGTTCCAGGGCAAACACTCGTTTCTTCTGACGGACCGGCCGGAAAGTGGGTGACACGTTCAGCTTGTGCACCATGACTGACGAGTCAATCCCGGGCATGTCTTCGTGACTCCAGGCAAACACATCCTGGTTTTCTCGGAGGAAAGTCACGAGTGCCTGGCGGGCCGACGGGCTAGCGAGAGTGCTGACTCTGGTGGTTCTTTCTGGCCTGGACTCGTCGAGTGCTATTTCCTCGAGCTCTTCGGCGGGTTCTGCCCCCACCCGCTGCTCTATGTTCATTGCCGGCAGGTGATTGTCTGCCTCCACCATCGCCACGTAGCACTCTCGCGCGGTGACCTGGTCTCCCCATAATTCCCCCACTCCGTTCTCGGTGGGGAACTTGACCATCAGGTGGTAGGTCGACGTCACTGCCTTCCAAGCGTTAAGGGTGGGCCACCCTATGATAGCATTGTAGGCGGACGAACAGTCGACGACGAGGAAGGTGACGTCTCTAGTGACCTGCCGAGGATATTCTCCAATCGTGACTGGCAAGGTGATGGCACCGAGGGGGTGAACTCTCGTCCCCCCAAACCCGATGAGCGGGACGTTGGTAGGTGACAGGCGTTCCTTGCCGATCCGCATCTGTTGAAACGCAGGGTAATAAAGGATGTCCGCGGAACTACCATTGTCGATCAAGACCCTGTATGTGTTATAGTCTCCCAGCTGGATATTGACGACAAGGGCATCATCGTGCGGATGATGAAGACGTTGGACGTGTTCTTCTGTGAACTCAATAGTAGGGCTGCTGACACGCGGCCTCTTCTGAGCGTCGCCCGCTGCCTGGACGTTCTGTACTGCCCTGAGGTAGGCATTCCGAGCTTTCTTTGTCGATCCGGCGGTTGCCGAACTCCCGATGATCATCCTTATGTCTCCTATGGGTGGTCGAGGGCGCTCATTGTCCCGACAGGGGACCTGTTCCTGGCGAGGTGCTTCTGTCCTCTCTCGGCTGACGAACCTTTGCAACTTTTCCTGTCTGATCAGGGCCTCGATCTGCTGCTTCAAGTCTTAACAATCGGCGGTGTCGTGGCCGTGGTCTCGGTGGAAGCGGCAGTACATGTCTTTGGGTCGTCTATCGGGATTCCCCTTCATTTTTCCCGGGAACGTCAGGGACCCCTCGTCTTTGATTTCCATCAGGACTTGGTCGACCGGGGCCGTCAGCGGGGTGAAGCTTGCGAACCTACCGGCAGGGGGCTGCGGCCGTCTACTGTCTCGGCCCTCCGTCCGAGGTTTCTTTCGTCCCTTATCCTGTTTGACGTCCTCGTGCCTTTCCCGCCTTTTGGGAGGTCTCTCCCCCCGAGCCTGTAATGCGTCTTCCGCATTCATATACTTCGTTGCCCTGTAAAATACCTCCGACATCATCTTCGGGTCATTCTTGTATAGAGAGAACAAGAATTTTCCCTCCTTCAGTCCATTGGTGAACGCGGCGACCTGTATCTTATCGTCCGCTTCATCGATCGAAAGCGCCTCTCTGTTGAAGCAGGCTATATAGGACCTGAGTGTCTCATCCTCCCGCTGTCTGATGGTCATCAAACACGCAGTGGATTTCTTATACCTATGTCCTCCGATGAAGTGCGTAGCGAATTGAGCACTTAGCTCTCTGAAGGTACCGATAGAGCCGGGTGTCAGCCTGCCGAACCAAGTCCTTGCCGCCCCCTTTAGCGTCGCCGGGAATGCCCGGCACATAATTTCGTCCGGCACGCCATGCAGGTGCATCAGCGTTTTGAAGGACTCCAGGTGGTTTAGTGGATCTTTGGATCCGTCGTAGCTTTCTATCTGGGGCATGCGGAACTTTGGCGGCGTTGGGAACATGATGACGTGCGTGGTGAAGGGAGAGTCTGTACGGTGGACGAGGTCGTCGAGGTCACTGGATACTCGTCCCTTGAGGGCGTTCATCATGAAGTCCATACGCTCCCTCATCAACCGCAGCTCCTCGGTAGTGCTGGGCTGATCATTGTTAGCTGCCGACGGACGGCTTGTCCCCTGCCCTTCGGGTTGGGTCAAGGCGTTGCTCCCTTCCAGGCCTCCATGATCTCTCTCCCGAGCGCTGTCTTCCTCATTCTCTCCGTGGTTGCCTGCCGTCGCGTCCCTTCGTAATAGTTGTTCTTCCAAGTCATTATTGCGCTTTGTGAGGCGCTCCACCGCGGCTGCCAGAGTCTGGACTTGTCTCTCGAGGGCCGTGGTACGTTGTCCGTTGTCTTGATCGTTCATGGCGGTAACCCTTGAATGCGTGAGTACCATACAACTCTTTGTCCGGAAAGCACAGAACACAGCCTAAGTACGTGCTCGTTCCCCACAGACGGCGCCAACTGATGGTGCCGAAAATCACCCTCAGTGAGTCGCAGGGTCTTCGCGCATTTCAGGTAGGCCTGCACAAGTAGAAAGAACCTCAAAGGGAAGTACCGGTGTGGTACCGGCCAATGACCCTCCAACGGTCAAGTTAGTATTGCTCACAACTCCAGAATGCTAGAGTCGGGGTAGAAACATGCGTACCTTTTTTCATGAGGGTCGGGGGTATTTATAGTAGTGTAGAGTTGGGACTTTGGCGTGTCGGGGGAGATAACCTCTGATCGGAGCCATGCCCTAATGCGTGTTCTTTACGGAACCTTCCCTCTCTGGAGCCATTCCCTATGGCGTGGGGTGCAAGATATCTATCTCAGTGTTTGGCGTGCCTGACAAGGCATGTCAGTCCTTCTAGCATTCCCCCGTCACCCGTGCACCCCGTCGGCGCATGGATGACGGCGTCAGCGCCGGCTGGAGATACGGTCAGGTATGATGAATGGAGCAGCGCCGTCACCCCTACCGTGCCGTCACCCACCCGAAGGGCGACGGCACCTTCAAGGACGACGGCACCTTCAAGTGGTATTACCCCCATCAATTGGCATGACATAAATAATTAAATTGTTTAATTATATGAGACTATTTATTAATGAACTAATAGGGCATTATCTTAGTCCATGAGATGCACTGTATGTGATTTATGTGATTTAGTCACAGAAGATATAAATCGCAAGTTCTTTGTAAACTCAAAATTTTAGTTCGTAGTTGGTGATGAAATTGGGCATTTCATCTACGAAGACTATAACATATCAACTAAGATGATTTGTCTTGATCATGGAAATGGATATTTCTAGTTGCTATGTTGATATGTTTTAAGAGTTAAGACATATTGAACTGGACCGCTGTGAGATTTATTATTCTCGTAACGACTGTCGAATGAATAATAAATCTCACGACTTCTATTTACATCAACTCTAAATCCTGAGAGAATAATGGACCTGATCATGAGATGTAGGTTGCTTTGATATATCAGGAGTGAGATCTATAAGTTACGATTAAAACCTCAGTATGTTGAGCAGCTGCATTTAGCGTTGATGGAACATATATTCTCAAGATGGAATTCATAATCTCTTAACGGAGATATAAAATATTCCCTTGAGATAAGTTTAATGAGTTTGGTTATTCAGAGAGTTGGGCCCAACCACTTTAGTAAGGAGTTACTAAAGTATATCTTTATGAAATTGGATTTCATAAATATATGATAAATAACATTAAGGATTAAACCGGGTACTCAAGGATTAAGATGTAGTAATCTTCAAAGTGCCAGTCTATATTCATGACTTTGTATTACTACGAATATTTTAATGAAGGGGTTGCATGTATAATAAAGTCTTGGGACATAAATTATTAATAAGGCCTAGAGTGTAATTATATTCATATAGTGATATTGAATATATTTAATGATAACTTTGGACTTGTCAAGAGTTGACAAAAAAGCCCAAGGCTCATTAGAGCTAGAGTCTTATTTGTTCCCTTTTGGTCCCACTCCAAGCCACACACTAGAGCCCAATTGGAATGGCTCAAAAAGCTAGCCCAATTAGATAATCAGTTGTATATAAGGAGAGAAACATACAGAATTTCATAAGGTTCTTTGGAAGAGTCTTTTTCATAAGTGTTTTTCATCAAGATTACACAAGGAATGAAATGGTTTGTATGTGAGTATTGGACACTCCCTTGTTCTCTCCTTGGAAACTGAAGGGAAGAGCTTAGTCGCGAGATTCTCACGAAAATACATTTGAAGCGAATTTTGAATATTTTTAAATGTTTTTAAATGTATAAAGTGTAAGAAAATGTGTGATGAGATTACACATGGTTCTAACTAAAAGACCTAATGAGATCAAAGATATTAGTTAAATAGAACTCTTAGTCCTAAATAGATTAGGACTTGTCTTTTAAGAAATATTCTAATAAGATTGGAATTGTTGTGTGATTAGAAGTCCTTAATTTATTTTAATTAGAAGTTTTAATGAGATTAAAGCTTAATTAAAATGTATATATATTTTCTAATGAGATTAGAACTTTTTATTTAGTAAATTAAGGATAGAGTTCTATATAACTAATTTTGATTCATTAGTGTTTAAGGAATTCTAAATAGTTTAGGACTTCCATTTTAGTTAGCGATTCTAATTAGATTAGAGTCTTCAACAAGTGCAAGGATATTAGTTGTGATGGGATCACAATTATTTAAGAAAAACCCAAACAACGAGTGGGAGTGGTGAAATAACCGTTTTGTTAAGTTTATTGTAATGTGAATAGATACCTTGTCTTGACTTCGAGTCTTGCATTCCATGCGGAGGGTATTTACTTCACGGATTACAAGGCTAAACATCTTTGTGATTACGTAAATGTTCTTTACGCTATAGTGACGTGACTTAGTTACATCACATTGAATTTAAACAATTAAACACATTTGATGTGTAGGGTTAAAATTGTGATTAGATCACAATGATTTCAGGACAAGCCACTTGTTTTAAAATTTCTAGTGGGGGAGAGATACAAGGGTTGGATCTCACGGCCTCCATTATCGGTTCATAGTAGTGTGGGTAAGCACCTCGTCTTGGCGTATATGTCTCGCGATCCCAAAGGAGAGTGTTTATTTCATAGTACTACAAGATTGAACTTACCCATTTAAAGTAGTGTGAACAAGCACCTCGTCTTGGCGTATATGCCTCGCGATCCCAAAGGAGGGTGTTTTGTTTCATGGTACTATAAGTTTAAACACTATAAGGGAGATGAAATGTGGCTACACATGATTCTAGATAATGGTGTACACTAGACTAAGTGTAATGTAAACCTCCCAAAGGAGCTATGTCATTATTACTTAGAGGCCAAATGAAGAGCGGCAAATTATTTTTGTTTGGTAAGAGTCACTTGTTAGGTAATATACATGTTTGCATCGCATACAAAACATACGCAGCGGAAAATAAACGGATCTACCTCATTCGCAATTGATAACATGCACTATGTAGGTTTCAGAATATAAGAACAAGAGAGTGTACCTTGATGCGGTGAAATTCAAAATCGAATGAAGAAGTATTCAGGAAGACTTTCAATCTTTACTCCAATTCTACTTGATGTCCAAGATGTGTGGTCTCTCAATCAGTTCTATGTTTTCTAGAGAGAATATGAAAGAGTGTCTCTCTTCTTTATATTATCTTATTATATCTCACATACAAATCATTCCATTCTATATAAAAATTCTGTATGTATCTCTCCACATAACTGATTATCTAATTGAGTTAGCCTTTTGGGCCTTCCCAATTGGGCTTTAGTGTGTGGCTTGGAGTGAGACCAAAAGGTAACAAATAAGACACTAGCTCCAATGGGCCTTGGGCTTTTCTGTCAACTCTTGACAAGTCCAAAGTTACCATTAATTATATTTAATACCACTATATAAATATAATTGCACTTTAGGCCTCATTAATAAATTATATCCCAAGACTTTATTATACATGCAACCCCTTCATAAAATATTCGTAGTAATACAAAGTCATTAATATAGACTGCCACTTTGTAAATTACTACATCTTAATCCTTGAGTACCCGGTTTAATCCTTTTAAGTTATTCACCATATATTTATAAAATCCAATTTCATAAATATATACTTTAGTATTACTAAAGTGGTTAGGCCTAACTCTCTGAATAACTGAACCCATTAAACTTATCTCAAGGGAATATTTTATATCTCTGTTAAGAGACTATGAATTCCATTTTGAGAATATATGTTCCATCAACACTAAATGTGGCTGCCCAACATACTGAGGTTTTGACCGTTACTTTAGATCTCACTCCTGATATATCAAAGTAACCTACATTTCATGATCAAGTCCATTATTCTCTCAGGATTAAGAGTTCATGTGAGTACAAGTCGTGAGATTTATTATTCAATTGACAGTCGTTAGGAGAATAATAAATCTCACAGCTGTCCAGTTCAATATGTCTTAACTCTTAAAACATATCAACATATTAACTAGAAGTCACCACTTCCATGATCAAGACAAATCATCGTAGTTAATATGTTATAGTCTTCGCAGATGAAATGCCCAATTTCATCGCCGACTACGAACCAAAATTCTGAGTTTACAAAGAACTTGTGATCTATATCTTCTGTGACTAAATCACATAAATCACATACTATGCATCTCATGGACTGTTTGATAATGTCCGAATATTCATGTTACCATTATTTTAGATAAGAATAAAACAACTTTATTAAACACAATATTAAGTCATACATCATTTCTCACATAATGTCATACATAATATTATACATAGTATCATACAATAGGATTTAAGGGCACATATCCTAACATTACCATGGTAGCATTAATAATGAGAATAATTCTCGTCTAATCATAATGATTGGTATGACCTCGCTTCCAAGGAATATTGCTTGCGGGATTAGGTTGTCATTGCACCTAGTATAGTATTTTTGGGTTTCATACTATATGGTTATGGATGCAAAATATAATGTCCCTGTAATTATGTTCATAGTCTCAAAATAAAGTTGTCATAAATTTTGTTCTCTAACTACTATTTTAAATGAATCACATTAACTAAGAAATAATTTTGGACATGGTGCTTGAAGGAGCTGAAGTGCATGAATATGTTTAGATTCAGCATTGTCATAATTTCCTATGTATGATGCATTGATGGAAGATAGCTTACGATTTGATCATTGCCTCCATTGAAATGCTAAAATGTTACATTGGCTTCTATCTCAAGTGTGCTACAACATGAGATGCAAGAGTTAGTACTCGACTTAGACTTTATATTAAGTCTAAATGAGATGTTTGGTATTAATCATATTGAATGCTAAGAAAGGCTTGAGGAGTTCCAATACTATATCATTTTATGAAAATATTTTATTTTAAAATGAATTGGAATTCTTGGATGTTGAGATTAAATGTTAATCTCATATGGATATGATCCACAAGTCCTTGTTAGAATCATTTGATCAATTCAGATTATTTTCAAAATAAATTATTTTTATATTATCTGAATTGATGAGTGAGTTCTACACAACGGAAGACATCCTAGAAGCTAAAGATAGGATCAATATGATTTAATTCAAATTCTTAGCCTAAACCGAAAGGTAAAGGTGGAAAGAAGAGGAATTATAATACCAAACAGTTGGACAAGTAAGTTGTCGTAGTAGTTGCCAAAAGGAAATTAGACTTAAAAGCATGACTAAAAGGAAAGTGTGTCTGTTTTGGTAATGCTAAGCATTGTTCATGATTATTTTCTAGATGGAAATTTACATGTTTTACTTTTTAAAGAGAAAGTTTCCATCCTTTGGTATTGTATTTTTTGGCACTTAAGCCTGGATCTTATTAATCTAAATGATATTCAAGATTGGTGAAAGATGGGCTTTTAGAACCATTATTTTATTATATTCCCAGTCTATGAATTCTATTTAGAGGATAATAAGATCTAGAGCTCCTTTATTGAAAAGGAATAAAGTTCCAATGACTTCTTTAAGTCAACACATACATGAAGGATGAATAAGACTCTTTTAGAAATAGTAAAGTACATAATAAGTAATTTCCATTTACTTATTTCTTTTGGAGATGTACTCTGATAATTACTATACTTTTTCTAAAGTTGATTTCAAAAGTTTGTTCCGAGGACAATTGTCAAATTGTGGATTAGGTGAAAACCTAGTACTTCCACTTTTAGAGATGTCCAGCACTTGTGCTAGAAAGGAAGTCTAACAAATTGAAATCAAAAGGTAGAAAAATGTGTGTTTATGACGAGTATCCAAAAGGAATTGCAAAAGATTGTTTTGGTGGTCATAAAGAAAACAAGATATTTGTAAAGTACTATTACAAAGTTCTTGATGATGACTATGTGAATAATCTTAAACCAAAACGTATAATTTTTCTAGAAGAAAAATGTCAGAAGGCATTAGATACATTTAGAAATGAGATGGTTGTATTAGATACACCACAAGGCATTATTCTAGATGTATAGCTAATACATCGGTACAATATCGTAGTGGGAGGATTAGATAATCAGTCTTATTTGTTCCCTTTTGGTCCCACTCCAAGCCACGCACTAGAGCCCAATTGAAATGGCCCAAAAGGCTAGCCCAATTAGATAATCAGTTGTATATAAGGAGAGAAACATACAGAATTTCATAAGGGTTCTTTGGAAGAGGCTTTTTCATAAGTGTTTTTCATCAAGATTACACAAAGAATGAAATGGTTTGTATGTGAGTATTGGACACTCCCTTGTTCTCTCCTTGGAAACTGATTAAGAGACTACACATCTTGGGCATTAAGTGGAATTAGAGTGAAAATTAAAAGTCTTCCCAAGAACTTCTGATCTTTGGTTTTGAATTTCACCGCACCAAGGTACGCTTTCTTGTTTTTAAATTCTGAAATTTTCATAGTGCATGTTATCAATTGCGAATGAAGTAGATTCGTTAATTTTCCGCTGCGTATGTTTTGTATGTGATACGAACATGTATTTTTCCAACAGTGGAGACTTCTAATTGATATGTTGATATGTTTTAAGAGTTAAGACATATTGAACTGGACCACAGTGAGATTTATTATTTTCCTGAAGAATGTCAAATGAATGATAAATCTCATGAATCCTATTTGCATAAATTCTTAATCCTGAGAGAATAATGGACTTGATCATGAAGTGTAGGTTACTTTGATATATCAGGAGTGAGATTTAAAGTCACAATCAAAACCTCAGTATGTTAGGCAGCCACATTTAGTGTTGATGAAACATATATTCTCAAGATAGAATTCATTATCTCTTAACGGAGATATAAAATATTCATTTGAGATAAGTTTAATGGGTTTGGTTATTCAGAGTGTTAGGCCTAACCACTTTAGTAAGGATATACTAAAGTATATATTTATGGAATTGGATTTCATTAATATATGATGAATAACTTAAAAGGATTAAATCGGGTACTCAAGGATTAAGATGTAGCAATTAATAAAGTGGCAGTCTACGTTCATGACTTTGTATTAATAAAGTGACAATCTACGTTCATGACTTTGTATTACTACAAATATTTAATGAAAGGGTTGCATGTATAATAAAGTCTTGTGATATAATTTATTAATAATGCCTAGAGTGCAATTATATTTATATAGTGGTATTAAATATAATTAATGGTAACTTTGGGCTTGTCAAGAGTTGATGGAAAAACCCAAGGCCCATTAGAGCTAGTGTCTTATTGGTCCCTTTTGGTCCCACTCCAAGCAACACACTAAAGCCCAATTAGAAAAGCCCAATAGGCCAGCCCAATTAGATAATCAGTTAGTTATAAAGGGAGAAATATACGGAATTTTTTATAAGAGAAAAAAATACATCATTGTGAAGTGGTGTGTACATTTAATCTTTTTGGGCGTAAAGTGGAATTGGAGTGAAGATTAAAAGTGTTCCTAAGTACATTTAATCTTTTTTTTTGAATTTCACCGCACCAAGGTACGCTATTTCGTTCTTAAATTCTGAAATTTACATAGTGCATGTTATCAATCATGAATGAAATAGATCTATATTTGTTGCTTCCGCTGTGTGTTTTGTATGAGATACAAAACTAGATTTTCCAACAATTTTGTTTATAAAACCTAATCTGTATTTTGTTTAGAAAAATTTGATTTGTATTTTGTTTATAAAATCTGGTTTGTTTTTTTATGAAAAAAAAATATGTTCTATTGTTTTCAAAACAAAAATCTAGTCTGTTTTTTAATTAAAAAAAATTTGATTTGCATTTTTTATAAAAAAAATCTGACCTGCATTCTTCAAAATAAAAACCCATTTTTCTCTCATATTTAAAAAATCCCCAACCAAATTTGATATTTTGTTTAAAATTCATTCTTTTTCTTTTACAAAAACTCAAATTTAAATTTTCACCAACTGCATTCAACTCATTTGTCCAGTCTTTGGGAATTATCCATAAAACTACTGCACCATATTCATCTGCTTCTAATGGTAAAAAATAGAACTCTAATTGAGTTAACAAATGCCATGTTAATTGAATCTGGTGCACCTTTACATTTTTGGGGTGAAATTATTTTAACTGCATGTCATGTTTTGAATAGGGTGCCACATAAAAAATCACATAGCACACCTTTTGAGATGTGGAAAGGACATAAGCCAAATTTGGGATATTTAAGAGTATGGGGTTGTCTTGCTTATGTAAGACTTACTGACTCTAAAATACCTAAATTTGGTATAAGAGCTACTACTTGTGCTTTTCTTGGTTATGCAATTAATAGTATAGCCTATAGATTTTTTGATCTTGAAAACAAAATAATGTTTAAATCTGGTGATGCAATTTTTTATGAAGAAAAATTTCCTTTTAAATTGAAAAATAGTGGGGGTGAAGAAAATATTTTGTCACAACCTAGTTCTTCTACTTTAAAAAATCAAGAAAATTTTGAAATGGAACCTAGAAGGAGTAAAAGAGATAGAGTTGAAAAGGATTTTGGTCCTGATTATTATGTTTTTAACATTGAGGAAAATCCCCAAAATTTAAAAGAGGCTTTAACATCACTTGATGCAATATTTTAGAAAGAGGCTGTAAATGATGAGATGGAATCTCTAATTTCTAATAGAACTTGGAAATTAGTAGATCTTCCACCAGGTTGTAAGACCATAGGTTGTAAATGGGTCCTTAGAAAAAAGTTGAAACCAGATGGATCAATAGATAAGTTTAAAGCTAGACTTGTTGCAAAAGGCTTCAAACAAAAAGCTGATCTTAATTTCCTTTATACTTCTTCTCTAGTAATAAGAATTACATCTATTAGATTGTTAATTGCTATTGCTGCAATTTTTGATTTGAAAATTCATCAAATGGATGTAAAAACTACTTTTCTAAATGGGGACCTAGAGGAAGAGATTTATATGGATTAACCTGAAGGCTTTGTAGAGCCTGGACAAGAAAGCAAGGTATGTAAGCTAACTAAATCCCTATATGGCTTAAAACAAGCACCTAAGCAGTGGCATGAAAAGTTTGATTCCTGCATGATTGAGAATGGTTATAAATTAAATAAATGTGATAAATGTGTTATTCTAAATCATGGAATAATTTACATGTTATTATTAGCCTCTATGTGGATGATATGTTGATTTTTGGCTCAAACTTGCATGTTATAAATGAGACAAAAAATATGTTTAAAAGCCATTTTGATATGACAGATCTTGGTAAGGCCAGTTTTATTTTGGGCATGAAAATTACAAAAACATGTAATGGAATATTTTTTGATCAATCACACTATGTTGAGAAAATATTGAGAAAATATAATTTTCATGATCACAAAAGTGGAGCTACTCCTTTTGATTCTTGTGTTCATTTATTTCCTGTGAATAATGATGATGAGATTTTAAATCAAAAGGATTATGCTAGCATCATTGATAGTTTTCGTTATGCTACTAATTGTACTAGACTTGACATTGCATATGCAGTAGGAGTGCTAAATAGATTTACCAGCAAGCCTAGTAAAGATCATTGGCTAGCTATTGAGAGAGTCATGAGATATTTAATTGGTACCAAAAGCTATGGCTTATTTTATAAAAAGTACCCTACTGTGATTGCAGCTTTTAGTGATGCCGATTGGAATACTTTGTTAGGTGATTCTCTCTCTACCACTAGTTATATTTTTACCTTAGGTAGTGGTCCTATTTGTTGGAAATCTAAAAAGCAAAAAATAATTGCTAATTCGACGATGGAAGCTGAATTAATGGCATTAGCTTCAGCTAGTGAAGAGGCAAATTGGCTAAGAAATTTGTTATATGAAATTCCACTTTGGGAAAAGCCAATTCTGATGGAAATAACATGTTTGTATCGCATACAAAATATATGCAGCGGAAAATTAACGAATCTACTTCATTCGCAATTGATAACATGTGCTATGTAAATTTCAGAATATAAGAACAAGAGAGTGTACCTTAGTATGGTGAATTTCAAAACAAAGATCAGAAGTACTTAGGAACACTTTTAATCTTCACTCCAATTCTACTTGATGCCCAAGATGTGTGGTCTCTCAATCAGTTCTATGTGTTTGTCCTAGAGAGAATATGAAGGAGTCTCTTACACCAACATACAAACCATTTCATGAAGATGTCTCTCTACCAAAAATTCTTATATTTCTCCCTTAATAACTAATTATCTAATTGGGCTAGCCTTTTGGGCTTTTCCAATTAGGCTTTAGTGTGTGTCTTGGAATGGGACCAAAAGAGAACAAATAAGACACTAGCTCTGAAAGTTCAAATAGCGTATAAAAAACTATGAACATTTAGACCCTCAATTTACAAATTACCAATTCAAGCTTTAAATCAAACGATAAACATGCAGAAGATGAACTAAAGCTTAAAACAGAATTGATAAACAATCTAAGTCAAATAAAATCACATCCATAACAGAAATTAAATGACAAAGATAAAGGGAAGAACGATGCAAACACAAGGACAACACACGATGTGTTATCGAAGAGGAAACCGAAACCCTCGACGTAAAACCTCTCCGCTGCCCTCCAAGCGGTCAAATGATCCACTAAAGAATATGGTTGGGATACAAGGACAGTAATAGACCCTCCAAGCCTAATCTACCCAGTGTACCTAAGCCTTCCAAGCTTCTTGCTCTAACAAGGTTACGCCGAACCTATTTCTTCTTTAGCTTCCCGGATCCCGCTACTAGTCCATAGCATCAACCAATAAGAATTTGTCCCTTCCTAACTACTTCCCAAAGCACCAAAGAGCCTTCTCACAGATATGGGTATGGTGAGATAAGGTCTTGGGTAATGAACCTTTCAATAATCTAACAATTGAGAGGGTGAGAGTAGAGGAATTTGAAGAGTCACAAGGTAAAGATTGTGGATGTGTCAATCTTGTTTTTCTCTAGGGTTTTTCTCTTAAAATTCTCTCTGGAAGCTCTCCACATTTCGTGGGCATAAGGGGTATTTATACTAGGGTGAGAAAGGAATGCGAAGAGGCAGTTTTTTGAAAACAGAGCTGGCTGGCGGTTTGGCCTCGCGGCTTAACTGAGTCGCAAGTTTAAGCCGCGAACTAATTGAACTGCCAGACTGGAATTTTTGTCCTATAGTGCAACAGCTGGCACGACGGTTCAGCTTTTGGCGGCTTGCTAGTCGCGAGCTACCTGCAAGGTCCAGTCCCGAGTTCCTCTCTGCACGCTTCACTTGTGTGCAGCATCTGGCAGCTTGCCAGTCGTGAGACACCAGTGAGATCCAGTCACGAGTCCCTATTCTGCTGCACAGTCTTGAGCATTTCTTCACACTCTCTCACACACTACCCTTACATGATCCCCACCTAAATACAGGGTTTCTAAGTGCTGAAATACAAGCAAATTGGTACGGAATAAAGCTAAAAAATGGTTGATAAATTTCAACCTTACAAGCTCCAATGGGCCTTGGGCTTTTCTGTCGACTCTTGATAAGTCCAAAGTTACCATTAATTATATTTAATACCACTATATAAATATAATTGCACTCTAGGACTTATTAATAAATTATAATTTAAGACTTTATTATACATGCAACTCTTTCATAAAATATTCGTAGTAATAGAAAGTCATGAATACAAACTGCCACTTTGTAAGTTACTACATCTTAATCCTTGAGTACTCGGTTTAATCCTTTTAAAGTTATTCATCATATATTTATGAAATCCAATTTCATAAATATATACTTTAGTAATTTCTTGCCAAAGTGGTTAGGCCAAACTCTCTAAATAACTGAATCCATTAAACTTATCTCTAGGGAATATTTTGTATCTCCGTTAAGAGACTATGGATTCCATCTTGAGAATATATGTTCCATTAACACTATATGTGGTTGCCCAACATACTGAGGTTTTGACCGTTACTTTAGATCTCACTCCTGATATATCAAAGCAACCTACACTTTATGATCTGGTCCATTATTCTCTTAGGATTAAGAGTTTACGTGAATAGAAGTCATGAGATTTATTATTCAATTGACAGTCGTTAGGAGAATAATTAATCTCACAGCGGTCCAATTCAATATGTCTTAACTCTTAAAACATATCAACATATCAACATATCAACTAGAAGTCTCCACTTCTATGATCAAGACAAATCATCTTAGTTAATATGTTATAGTCTTCGCAGATGAAATGCACAATTTCATCACCAACTACAAACTATAATTCTGAGTTTACAAAGAACTTGTGATTTATATCTTCTGTGACTTTTCACATAAATCACATATTATGCATCTCATGGACTAAATGATAATGTCTAAATATTCATGTTACCATTATTTTAGATAATAATAAAATAAATTTATTAATCACAATATTAAGTCATACATAATGTCAAACATGATATCATACTTAATATAATACATAGCATCATACAATAGGATTTAAAAGAACTATTACTAACAATCTCCCACTTGCCCTAAAGACTATTGTGCACTAATCTAACACCCATTCCCTCCAAATATGACTAGAAGGTCCTTTGAGGCAAGGCTTTGGTAAAGGGATCCGCTAGATTATATGCACTTTCAATCTTTGCTACCACCACATCTCCACGAGCAACAATGTCTCGAATGATGTGGTACTTTCTCTCCATGTGCTTTCCTTTATTATGATTTCTTGGATCTTTGGATTGTGCAACCACTCCACTATTGTCACAAAACAATATGATGGGAACTTGCTCCATTCTCGTAACACCAAGATTAGAAAGGAATTTCTTGAGCCAAAAATGCTTCCTTTGCCGTCTCACAAGCAGCAACATATTCAGCTTCCATGATGGAGTCTGTAATACAAGATTGCTTAACACTCCTCTAACTTATGTCTCCACCTCCTAAGGTGAACACACAACCTGAAATAGACTTTCTGAAATCTAGATCTGATTGAAAATCTGAATCTGTATAGCCAATCGAAATCAAATCCTCACATCGGTAAACAAGCATATAATTTCTTATTCTCTGTAGATACTTGAGAATATGCTTTACCGCTTGCCAATGTTTTGGTCCTGGATTTGATTGATATCGGCTGACCATGCCAACTGAATAACAGATATCTGGTCTAGTACAAAGCATGACATACATGAGACTTCCCACTGCAGAAGCATAAGGAACTTGTCTCATCATATTTTCTTCCTCTTAAGTCTTAGGCCTTTGGTCATCAGATAGAGGAATTCCATGTCTGATAGGAAGTAATCTTTTCTTGGAGTTTTGCATGCTAAACCGTTCTAGAACCTAATCTATATATCTAACTTGCAATAAACCTAACATCTTATTCTTGCAATCTCGCCAAAGCTTAATCCCTAGAATAAAGTTAGCCTCACCCAAGTCCTTCATATCAAATTGACTAGACAACCAAACCTTTACTGATGACATTACCCCTACATCATTTCCAATGAGTAAAATATCATCAACATAAAGCACTAGAAACATTACTACTTTATCTTGACGTCTTTTGTACACATATGGTTCATCAAGATTTTGTTCAAAACCAAATGACTTGATTGCTTGATCAAATCTGATGTTCCATGACCTAGATGCTTGCTTAAGTCCATAAATGGACCTATTCAACTTGCATACCATATGCTCTGGGTTCTTTGCTATAAAACCTTCCAGTTGTATCATATAGATTTCCTCTTCAAGATTGCCATTAAGAAATGCAGTCTTGACATCCATTTGCCAAATATCATAATCATAATGAGCAACAATGGATAAGAGAATTCTGATAGATTTAAGCATTGTTATTGGCGAAAAGGTTTCCTTATAATCAGTACCTCCTTTTTGAGTATACTCTTTTGCTACTAGTCTTACTTTGAAGGTTTCAACCTTTCCATCTATCCCTCTCTTCCTCTTGTAAACCCATTTGCAACCAATAGGTTTAATGCCGTTAGGCGCCTTTATAAGATCCCAAACTTGATTGGAATACATGGAATCTAATTTAGATTTCATAGCTTGGACCTAATGATGTGCTTCTATATCATTCATTGCTTCTTCATATGTGTAAGGATTAGTTTCGGCTTCCTCTGAGATAGCTTCATAAGTCTCTCCAAGACCTATGAATCTTATAGGTGGCCTAACATTCCTCCCACTACGACGAGGCACCTGTGTACTAGACATCTCATAAGAAGTATCTTGTGGTGTATCCAATACAGTCACATCATCCCTAGTTTCAACCATTGGTTGTTCATTTACAGATTCATTCATTTTAGCCAATACAACTCTACTTCTAGGATTAAAATTATTCATATAGTCATTTTCCAAGAATTTAGCATTTGTACTAACAAAAACTTTGTTATCTTTAAGACTATAGAATAAATAATCCCTTTTGGATAACCCACCAGCAAACACACTTCCGATTTTGGTTCCAATTTATCAGGCTTCCCTTTTAAAACATGTGCTGCACAACCCCAAATGTGAAGATATTTCATGTTAGGCCTACGCCTACTCCACAATTCCATAGGTGTTTTGGGAACAGATTTTGATGGAACTAAATTCAAAAGATGTATTGTTGTATTTAAGGCATAACCCAAAAAAAAAAAAATCGGTAAAGTTGAGTAACTCATCATGGACCTAACCATTTCTAAAAGAGTCCTATTCCTTCTTTCTGCTACACCATTTTTTTGGGGAAATCCAGGTGCAGTCAATTGGGATATAATCCCATTTTCAATTAAGTAATCCTTGAAAACCCCAAGAAGGTATTTACCACCACGATCAGATTGAATGGCCTTTATGTGTTTACCTAATTGATTCTCAACCGCAGCCCTAAACTCTTTGAACTTTTCAAAGGCTTCGGACTTCCATTTCATTAGGTACACATAACCATATCTTGAGTAATCATCGGTAAAAATGATGAAGTACTCATAACCTCCTTTTGCTTGGGTTGACATAGGACCACATACATCTGTATGAACTAGTTCAAGCAACTCTTGGGCTCTTCTACCTTTTGCATTAAAAAGTCGTTTAGTCATTTTGCCTTCTAAACAAGATTTACAAACTGGAAAATCATCAAAGTCCAATGGCTCTAAGAGACTATCTTTGATCAGTCTTTGAATTCTGTTTGGATTAATATGACCTGAACGCAAGTGCCAAAGATATGCATCATTAGTAGACGGAAACTCTCTTTAATGATTTTACATGAGAGTCATTATCTAATTCAAAATTATGTAATTCACGCTTATCAGAAGTTAAAATATAAAGACCATCCACAATATTGCCAGAACAAATAAAAATTTTATCCTTCTTTATTACAACATTATCTTTAAGGATAACACAATATCTATGTTTACCCAAATAAGTTGCAGAAATTAAATTCCTACAAACATTAGGTACGCACACACATTCATCTAATATTAAAACTCTTGACTCAAAACATAAATTATAAACACCAACAGCTACAACTGGAATCCTGCTCCCATCAGTCAAAGTAAGAAACAATTCCCCTTCATTAAGCCTTCTAGTTTCCTGGAACCCCTACAAAGAATTGCAGATATGATTAGTACAACCTGAATCCACACACCAGGAATCCGTGAGATTTTGTACTAAACATATTTCAAGAAGGAATGAAATTTTCATACCCTTATTGGCAGCCTTGAACTTTGGACAATTCTTCTTCCAATGTCCTTTCTCACCACAATGAAAACATTTCCCTTTCAGCTTCTTTCCTTTGTCGGCAACTCCTAAAGCAATTTGTTTACCCTCTAGTTCTACATCCTGCATTTGATGCTGTAGAACATTTAAGATAGATGCTAGGATGTAGCCCTTGGCCATCTCATTAGATTTCTGCCAACGATCATATCGTTGTGTTTCCTCAAGAGGAGCATCTAATGAAGGAAAGCTAGGACATGGTTTAGTAAGCACATATTTGTGCTCTTCAGCAGTGAAAACTATGTCCAAATTTCTTTTTCAGTCAACATAGTTGGATCCAATCAGTTTGTTTTGATTAAGAATGGTCATAAGTGGGCTAAATGATGCCATATTCAAATCTGAAATAATAAACATGAATATAATAAGTAAACTGGACATTATCAATTTAGCATATAAACACATAATATGGAACCTTAATAAAACCATAATATAATATATGCAACTGCAAACCAATCCCGCAATTAATATTCCTCGGAAGCAAGGTTATACTAAGCACTATGATTAAGCGAGGATTATCCTTATTATTAATGCTATCATGGTAACTCTTACCAAATAAAAATAATTTGCCGCTTTACCTTCAGCCTCTAAGTAATAATGACATAGCTCCGAAGGGAGGTTAACATCATACTTAGTCTAGTGTACACCATTGCCTAGAATCAATGTGAGTCACCAAGTAACTCCACGGAAGCATGGTCGTTCTCAATGTAAAAACACACTTCATCTATCATTAAGACGTTTAACCTGTAGTACCATGAATTAAACACCCTCCAAAGGGAGCAAGGCATATACGCCAAGGCGAGGTACTTAATCACACTACTTTAAACCGACAATGGAGGCTGTGAGATGAAACCCTTGCATCTCTCTCCCACTAGATGTTTTAAATTAAAGGTTTTTATCTTTTAAACATGCATAAACTAATTACATACAGTCTTGCACTTTATACATGTGAAAACATTTAAAAAAAAAAAAAATACTGAATTCCCAGTTCTCGCGAGTATCTCATGACTAAGCGCTACCCGCGAAAACGTGTTAAGCAAAAAAAAAATAAAGAAAAAAGAAAAAGAAAAGAAAACACAAAAAATCATATAGAAACTTTCGCTACTGTCTCACGGGTATCTCGCGACTTTCGCTACTGCCTTGCGAGTGTCCTCGCGAGGGTCTCGCGGGTATCTTGCGACTGAACGCTTCCTGCGAAATTTTTTGTACTTCAGTAGCAATTTTTTGTGGGTAGCTTCGCAGGTAAACTTACTCTCGAAAAACTCGTGTTTTCAGTTTTTTCAAATTCAAATACTAACATTTTTCAACAGTTTTTCATAAACAAACAACCACCATATGAACATAACAGATGGAAATTGATATCAAAACTGAATTCTATTGATGCTATAGCCTTAAAGATTAATTTAACATACTTAAATTCAATATTTAAATAACATCATAACATCAATATCAGTTTTTATCAAATCATAGTTTCAACAACCATGCAAAAAATTAAATGCAAATATAATCTTCTATCATCATGAAACTATTATGTCTAATTCCAAAACTCACAAAACATGTTATACAGATTCGAAATGAAGACCGCTCTAATACCATTTGATGGAAATAACATGTTTATATCGCATACAAAATATACTTAGCGGAAAATTAACGGATCTACTTCATTCGCAATTGATAACATGTGCTATGTAAATTTCAGAATACAAGAACAAGAGAGTGTACTTTGGTATGGTGAATTTCAAAACAAAGATGTGTGGTCTTTCACTTGATGCCCAAGATGTGTGGTCTTTCACTTGGTATGGTGAATTTCAAAACAAAGTACTTAGGAACACTTTTAATCTTCATTCCAATTTCACTTGATGCCCAAAATGTGTGGTCTTTCAATCAGTTTTATGTGTTTGTTCTAGAGAGAATATGAAGGAGTCTCTTACACCAACATACAAACCATTTCATGAAGATGTCTCTTTACCAAAAATTCTGTATGTTTCTCCCTTAATAACTTATTATCTAATTGGGCTAGCCTTTTGGGCTTTTCCAATTAGGCTTTAGTGTGTGGCTTGGAGTGAGACAAAAAAGGAACAAATAAGACACTAGCTCCAATGGGCCTTGGACATTTATGTCAACTCTTGACAAGTCCAAAGTTACCATTTATTATATTTAATACCACTATATAAATATAATTGCACCATAGGCCTTATTAATAAATTATATTCTAAGACTTTATTATACATGCAACCCCTTCATAAAATATTCGTAGTAATACAAAGTCATAAATATAGACTGCCACTTTGTAACTTGAGTACCCGGTTTAATCTTTTTAAAGATATTCATCATATATTTATGAAATCCAATTTCATAAATATGTACTTTAGTAATTTCTTACCAAAGTGGTTAGGCCTAACTCTCTGAATAACTAAACCCATTAAACTTATTTCAAGGGAATATTTTGTATCTCCGTTAAGAACTTGTGATTTATATATTCTGTGACTTTTCACATAAATTACATATTATGTATCTTATGGACTAAATGATAATGTTTGAATATTCATGTTATCATTATTTTAGATAATAATAAAACAAATTTATCAATCACAATATTAAGTCATACATAATGTCAAACATGATGTCATACTTAATATAATACATAGCATCATACAATAGAATTTAAGGGCACTATTTCTAAAAAATTCCACCCATATTAATTCATTGTGATAGCATTGCTGCAATTAGTAGAGTTAAAAACCGTTATTACAATGGTAAATCCAGACCTATAAGAAGAAAGCACAGTACTGTGCGATTTTATTTGAGTAGTGGCATCATAACTGTGGATTATATTAAATCTAATGATAATCTTGCAGATCCATTTACTAAGGCTTTGGCAAAAGATAAGGTCTGGAATACATCGAGGGGGATGGGACTAAAGTCCATAAAATCATGAGCCATGTATGAGGATACCCAATCCAAGGACTAGAGATCTTGAGAATTGGGTTCAATGGGAAAAACGAATCATACTATGGTCATAAGAAATGCACTATTTATTTTTTTTAATTATTTATTTTGTAAATAATTTTTCATCCCTATGATGTAAGTGCATTTATCCTGTAATGTGGAGAGGTTAAGTAAAAACTCTTAGTGAAATTTGTAATTAGTATGAGTGGGGTGTCAGAATTACGGGAGCAACCTTGACAAAATTTCACCTATGTGAGTGTGGGGGTGGGGCCACTCCCTATGAGATTTGGATTTAATCTCAAATACATTTATGAAATTGGAATCAGCACATGGCCGTAAAGTGCTAGCTATAAAAACTCATGTCAACACCTGGGATGTTAGGTGTAAGCAGTGGCGCTTAATTTCCTTAAAGCAGTCTTAGTTCAAGTCGGAGACCACTACGACTCTGGAGTTGAGATCGTTGTTTTACTAAATGAAGGTTCAATGTAGAGCACACCTTCATGATGCATAGTGACCCGTCTTTGCCTGGTAATATCTCTTTAACTAAAAAATTTAATATTAAAATGAGTGGGGGATTGTTGGAGCATTTTAATATTAAATAATTGAAATAAATAATTGTTACAACATAAATGTAAAATTTTCGGAGTAAGTATGGAAGATGAGTAGTTAGTGAAAATATTTAATCCCACATTGAAAATGAGAGAGACTATTTTATTCTTTTTAATTGTGGTGATTAATGGGCTAATATGAATTGTCTCAGATATTGGGCTAGGTATGTGTGCAAGAGGGAGGTGAAGAGTGGAGGTATCAAATTTGGAAATGAATCAGCCTTGTTAGGTTCTAAAGATTAGGAACTAATGTATTTAGAACTTCAATTTGTATGTTGGCAAACCATGATCAAAACAATGTTGAGTCATGTGTTAGACTTGCTCAAAGTATGGGTTTAATTGTAAAGTTGGAATCGAGTTTTTATGCAGAAGTACTGTTCACTTTCTGTATGACTCGATCGATCGAAAATTAGACTCGATCGATCGAAAATCGTGCAGAACGTTTTTCTGCAGAAAATTCCAACTCAGCCCAAGCCCGTTTTAATGTATAGGGTTTTATGTTTGCCCTAAGTATAAAAGGGAAAACCCTAGCCACGTTTTTAGAGTTCTGTTTTGCTGTGTTTGTGAATCTTTCTTTGAGATCTAGGGGTGTTTACCTTCACATACACTTAGGGTTTACAAACTTGAGATTTATGTCAAGAGTTGTGTAGATCGTTACAGTTGCAGAATCAAGAGAACACAAAGATATACAAGCAGGTGCGCTTGTGGATTTGCTGAAGAATTCCGGAAAGAAGGAGTCCGTGGATCTCGGAGCTATCATGGGGTCATGGTAGTAAGTTTCCTACACTCGGGTAGCAATATGACGTTAGTGGTCTAAGTCTATTGTGTAAACTTCGATTCTTTTATAGTGGATTCAGTTTACCTTGAGGATAGTTAGGTCAAATCCTCCCCAGGTTTTTTACCGGTGTGGTTTCCTGGGTCATCAGATCTTTGTGTTGTTTATTTTTCCGCTGCTTTGTTATTTTTGCTTAATTGTGTTAACCTAGTTTTAATTAAATTACCTAAGTTAATAACTTGGCTAATTCACTAGGTTAATCTGTTGGGTTTAAGGGGTCTAAACGAACTGACAAGTGGTATCAGAGCGGGTAGCTTTTTTGTTTGATCCTTTGATCTTTGAGCAGATCCTTGACCCCTGTTGTCATGGAACACGGTCACTCTCTTGTTGTTCCACCTCACTTTGATGGAAACAACTATGCATGTTGGAAAGTAAGGATGAAAGCCTTCCTGAAATCCATAGATGAGAGAGTTTGGAATTCCGTTGAATACGGATGGGAGAAGCCCACTACTCCTGTGAGTGAGTGGCAAACTTCTCAGAAGGAGGCAGCCGCTTTTAATAGCAAAGCAATGAATGCTATTTTTAATGCTGTTTCCATGGAGGAATTTAAGAGAATCTCTAATGTTGAGGTTGCTCATACTGCTTGGAAAATCCTCCAGACTGTGCATGAGGGCACGAAGGCAGTTAAAATTAATAAGTTGCAGCAATTAACTTCTAGATTTGAAAGCATAAGAATGAATGATGATGAATCTTTTGATGAATTCTATGCTAAATTGAATGATATTGTTAATTCTGCTTATAATTTGGGTGAAATCTATGATCAACCTAAAATTGTTAGGAAGATTCTTAGATCTTTGACTGAAGATTTTAGACCCAAAGTGACTGCCATCACTGAGAGTAAAGATGTGGACTCCATCCCTGTGGATGAGCTTGTAGGATCTCTTCAGTCCTATGAGTTAGACCTCCCCAAGACTAACAAATCCAAATCAATGGCTCTAAAGTCTGTTGATGATGTTGATGATGGTGGATTTGATGATGATCTCTCTGCTACAGAGATTGCCTATCTTGCCAAGAACTTTAGAAACTTTCTGAGAAATAGTAACAGAAGGGCAAGAGGCAAGAACACTGTTGAACCTAAAAATTTTAGGAAAAATGAACCCACTAAGGTTAATAACTTTGAGAAACCTAAGGAGAAAGTAGGTCAATCTTCTAATAATTCTTTGGGACAACAATGTTATGGTTGTCAAGGGTATGGTCATTTAAAGTCTGAATGTCCTACTTATTTGAAGTCTAAGAGTAAGGCTATGGCTGTAACCCTTAGTGATGACGAAGTTTCCGACAATGAATCCGCCAGTGATGAGGATGGAAACTTCATTGCTTTCACTGCTACCACTGTAGTCAATGAAAGCATATCTGTTGAAGAGAACCCTTCTGATGGGGAACTCTCTGAGGATGCAGATTTACAGGAAGCCTACAATAAACTTTGCAAAGTTGCTGCAAAGGATGCCATGAATGTTGAGTTAGGCTTGAAGAAAATTGCATCTCTTGAACTTGAAAAGAAAAATTTACTTGTTAAATTGTTTGATGCAAATGAGCTTTTGAATAATGTGAAAACTGAGAACATGCTCTTACTTGATAAAGTAAAATGTTTGGAACTTGATTTATCTGTTGCTAAAGAACAAACTAATAGGTCTGCAAGCTCCAAACTTGATCACATGTTGAGTATTCAAAAGTCTCCTTCTGATAAAACTGGTTTAGGTTATGAGGAAAGTATTTCTGTGCTTAAACCTTCTTCCACTAAATTTGTTCCTTCTTCTGAACCTCCTAAGAGTGAGATTGTTAAACCCTCGGTGAGTGAACCTGTCAAACCTGTTAATGTTCCTCCACCTAGAAAGATTAGGGTTGATCTTCATGCTTCTCATTCTAGATCGTCTACTTCTACTAAGGGCAAATTGCATGATAAGCCTGCATGGGTTTGTCATTTTTGTGGAAAACCTGGACACATACGTCCAAATTGTTTTAAGTTGCAAGCTGCGAAGCGAGCAAATAAAACTGAAGTACCTGTGCCTCAAGCACATGATCCTATGGTACTTATTGGTGAATTGGTAAAGGCGTTAAACCTTTATTCCAATCCTGGAGTTGCTCAGAATTCTGATGTGAATCATAACTCCAATGCAAGAGTTGCATCTAAGAAGTCTTGGATGCAAAAGGCTCAATCTAATTGAGTCTATCTGACATGGTCCTTGTGCTTCATTGCTCAATCTTTTGTGACCTTTGTTTCTAGGATTTGCATTGCATTACATTCATGCATTTCATTCTAGGATGTTTGTTTCTTTGTTTAAAAAAAAAAAAAAAAATTTTTTGCAAATTGTGTTTTGCTATTTTTCCTTGAATTTGTAGACAAGGTTGGTCAATCAAAACTACATATCATAAGTATGTACCTTGTTTAGCTTTGATGCACTTATTTTTATTGCACTTTACTAGCTAAAGTCTTGTTGTGCATGTTGTGTGAAGATGCTATATTTGTTGATCACATGATCTTGATCTTGAAGTCTTATGTCTTTGATTGTTGGACTTGAACTTATTGAGAAAGGCATAAATAACCATCTCACCACTGTTTATTAGCCAATCATGAACACCTTAGTGCATATCATAAGATTTTGTGCTCGAGAAAGTGTAGCACATGCACAAAAAGAAAATAAGGTGTAGCCTCTCATTAAAATTGGTGTGTACATTATTGGACTATAATAATATCACAAATTCTAAATAAAATTGGCGTGTTCATTATCCCGGCTATTATTAAGTTTCTAATCAATAAATTTGAATAATGAGGCAAATCAAGAAACTTACATGATTGCAAGCTCTTATTCTAGGAGATGTGAGAGTTATATGATGTAACTCTTTAAGGGATAGTCTCTTTCAAATTCATGTGATGGATTTTGTAGAAATTGTGATTGATCTCTGTGTGTATATCACCTCACATATTTCTCAAACTTATGCTAGTTGCACACACTACACAAGTTATTCTTTGCTAGAATTGCGTACATGATAATGTGTGTGTTTTTGGCCTGACCAACCATGTTTGAGAATTTTGGGAATTTGATGCAAAACATGTTTGCTTGTTTGTTGTTTGTTTTTGGGTATATTGAGGGAAAATTATGCTTTGAAAAATCTGGAATGGATACATGCGTTTTTTTTGGAAAACATCTCATCTCATACTCATGCATTTGATTTTTCAAATCTGTTACTTTGAGGAGTTTTTGGTCTAAAACGTTTGGTTTTTCAAAAATATGTTTTTTCCAGAATTTCGATCGATCGAAACTGATTTTCGACCGATCGAAAATGTTTTAAATTACTCACAAATCTTTTTGGTTGGTTCGATCGATCCAAGCTGTTTTTGGATCAATCGAATAAGTTTTCGACCGATCGAATGTAATATTCGATCGATCGAAAATCGGTCCGGCTGTTTTTTAAAAGAAGTTTTTCAAGTGACTTTTCACTGTTTCAAAACTTTTCAAATTTTCTTTTGTTTCCTACCAACCGGTCAAAGAGTTTTTGGTGATTTTTGTCGTTTTCCTCCGAATCTTTTGCATAATCTCTCTCTCCCAAGTGTGGTAAGTCCCTTATACCCTTCCTTTTGCATTTATTTTCTATTTTCATGCATTTTTTTCATGCATATTTGGGTAATTTTGGCATTTAGGAATTTTCTATTTTTGGGGTTGTTTTTGAATGATTCTTTCTCAAAATCTTTATGGGTTTTTGTGGGGACACCTTGTCTAAACACATCATGTGGTTTAATTGGATTATTTTGGTGGTTTGAAGGAAATTTGAAATTCTAGGGCTTGAAATTGAGTAAATTTGGGGTTTTTGTTCAATTGGATTGAAATTGATGAAATTGGCTTGTTGGATTGATTAATTTGATCATTATATTGAGTTAATTGAATATTGTGTTGATCAATTTATCAATTTGCTGTGTTTTGAAAATTAGGTTTTTTCAAATTGGGGATTTTTGATGAATATCGAATGCTCAAGCCATTTTTGTTAATTTGGATCAAAATTGAACATGTCACTGCATTAGTACATGCATCATGTTATGTTCATGCTCATGCATCATATAGAATTTTTATATTCTATTTTTTTGCTGTGCTAACTTGCAGTCTGCCCTTGGTATTGTTTTTGCTCTTTTCTTTTTGTGTCTGTCTTTTCCTTAGCACTATGCCTAGGAAAACTAGAGCCCATAGGACTTCTGATCCTTCTCCTTCCTTTGACACTGAGAGGTTCCCTAGTGAGTCAAACCAAGTCACTTATGAGACTTTGAACCTTAGGCGTCAGATTTGGGCTGAGCGTAGGGTTATCTTAGATGAGCTGGATCCTGAGGTGCGTCGTAATTTTGTGCGTCGGGGTTGGTTACCTTTGCTCGAGTATGAGCATTCTCCTCCTCCTGCCACCTTGATTAGAGAATTCTATTCGAATCTCTCTATTCATGTCTATGATAACGACACTTTGGTTAAGGTGTGGTTACGTGGTGTGGAGTATCGCATTACCCCTTCGGTAGTGTCTGATGCTCTTGGGGTGCCCATTGTGGACCATCCCGTTTTTCCTTACGAGGAGTCGCCTCCCCTTGATGACGTCCTGTAGGGTTCTGATCCTCGGATCACTTCTGCTGAGCTGTCTGAGCTGCACTATCTTTTCTTTAGGATAGCGTGTCATTCATTGTGGCCTATTTCGCATGTCCACACCATTCCTCTTGAGAGGTGTGTCTTTTTGTATGCTTTGGTCACTGATGCTCCTATCAGTTTTCCGCATCTGTTCCTTCGTTCTTTGAACGAGGTTCATCGGTCTAGTTCTACGGCTCATACTTTGTTTTTTCCTGTTTTTATTCATCGGATTCTCCTTTTTCTTGGTTTTGGTGAGTATCCTGCTTCTGAGCCTGTTCATGTTGTCGCTCCTATTGGTGCTACCTTTTTGAGGCAAAGGGCTGCTCAACTTCGAGCTAGCTCTAAGCGTGCTAGGGTAGAGCCATCCGATGTCACTCCACCCCCTTCTTCTTCTACAGATACTCATGCAGCTGGGACTTCTTCTGATCCTGCTGTTGCTGCTGATGCTGCTGATGTTCCTCCACCGTTTGATGAGGTTTCTGACCTTCGTCGGACGCTTGACACTGTCGTGACCGTTCAGGCGGCTCATGGTCAGCTTTTGGGGGACATCCTTGATGAGCTACGTGCGTTGCGAGCGGATTTGGCGAGCTTTCGTCGATCTCCTCCTCCACCTTTTGATGATGAGTGAGTGCCCTTTGGCAATTCGTCACAAAAAGGGGGAGTACATAGTTCATTGTATCTAGGAGATTTTTGTGTATCTAGGAGATTTTTGTGGAGATTTACATTTTAGGGGGAGTTTTTGTTTACTTGGTAGTGATACTGCGGAGATTGTGGAGTTATTAGATTGTATCTAGATGCTTCACTGTGTATTCTCATTTTTTAGCTCTTGTTTAGGAGATTTATTTTGTTGAGATACATTTGCGAGATTTATTTTGTTGAGATACATTTGCTGTATTTGTTTCTTATTTCACTATGCTACTACTCTGCTTATTGATTTATATTGATGATGTTATTCATGATATATGTCTTTATTTTGTGTCATATGAAATTAAGAAATTTTTTATTTATGTATTTCTTGTTTTTTTTCCACACATGCGTTTATGTGTTTGTTAAGTGTTACAGGAATATACAGGTTGCTTTCAGTCGAGCTGCTGTCTACTTTGCAACTGTTAGATAGTAGTTTAGGTTGAATTGTTGAGTGGCTATTTTATTGTAATGGGCTATTTCAATTTGTAACTTTGAACTTTTTGTTAAGTCTGTGTTTTGTCACGGATTGCCAAAGGGGGAGTTTGTTAGGTTCTAAAGATTAGGAACTAATGTATTTAGAACTTCAATTTGTATGTTGGCAAACCATGATCAAAACAATGTTGAGTCATGTGTTAGACTTGCTCAAAGTATGGGTTTAATTGTAAAGTTGGAATCGAGTTTTTATGCAGAAGTACTGTTCACTTTCTGTATGACTCGATCGATCGAAAATTAGACTCGATCGATCGAAAATCGTGCAGAACGTTTTTCTGCAGAAAATTCCAACTCAGCCCAAGCCCGTTTTAATGTATAGGGTTTTATGTTTGCCCTAAGTATAAAAGGGAAAACCCTAGCCACGTTTTTAGAGTTCTGTTTTGCTGTGTTTGTGAATCTTTCTTTGAGATCTAGAGGTGTTTACCTTCACATACACTTAGGGTTTACAAACTTGAGATTTATGTCAAGAGTTGTGTAGATCGTTACAGTTGTAGAATCAAGAGAACATAAAGATATACAAGCAGGTGCGCTTGTGGATTTGCTGAAGAATTCCGGAAAGAAGGAGTCCGTGGATCTCGGAGCTATCATGGGGTCATGGTAGTAAGTTTCCTACACTCGGGTAGCAATATGACGTTAGTGGTCTAAGTCTATTGTGTAAACTTCGATTCTTTCATAGTGGATTCAGTTTACCTTGAGGATAGCTAGGTCAAATCCTCCCCAGGTTTTTACCGGTGTGGTTTCCTGGGTCATCAGATCTTTGTGTTGTTTATTTTTCCGCTGCTTTGTTATTTTTGCTTAATTGTGTTAACCTAGTTTTAATTAAATTACCTAAGTTAATAACTTGGCTAATTCACTAGGTTAATCTGTTGGGTTTAAGGGGTCTAAACGAACTGACAAGCCTCTTGGATCCTCCTACTTGACAGTCCATTTAGAATAATTACTATATCTGTTGGTGAGTAAATGGCCTGAATTAATACTCCATTTTTACTATGGAAAATAAAGAGTCATTAACCCACTTAATGGACTATCAGTTTGAGCCTTTTCAGAAACTCCTTATTTCACAATTAATTGTGTAACTCAAGCCCATCAGATTAATATCCAACAATTAATCTTGTAACACCCACTACATCAGAATTATGGACTTAATTAATCAGAATAAATTGGTAGTAATTTCGTGAGGCCCATTGAGCCTATAAATAGATTCTTGCAGACTCAATCCAAGTTACTGAAACATACACAGCAATATACACTAAAAAAATAGAGAGATTCTTGGCAAGGAAGGACGTTCTTTCTGGTGGAGTTTTGAGCTTGAACACTTTTTGCAGAAGCTGTTCTAGCCATACAACATTTGTTGAGCTGTTGTATCCTAGAGGAGACAAGTCAGAGAAGGTCTGCACCGGTTACAAAGTTTAGCCAACCAAAGGCTTGAATCTCCTTAAAGAGAGCGAGTGCCGCTCCTCAATCCAAATAGTGTTGTGTATTTTCTCTTCATATTAATGATATTCAGAAGTATTATTATTCAGTTTCTCTTTGTGTTATTTCCATTATTATTGTGTTTGCACCAATACAAGATATAAATTTTACTCTAATCTGGTCTAAATGTATATATGTATGAAATTTTCGCATGGAGACTTGAACTTTAATCCTTGCCCCCCACACCCTACAAACACTTATAACTTGTAGAGTGACTATCGCGCCAAGGGTGCGCAGTAGTGGCTTATTATAATGTTATATAATCTAGATAAGCCCCTTCACTTATAATGCTATATATAATTAGCTTATTATAATGCTATAATTACTATTTACTCGGTTCCCTTATTGTTGCTATATTTACGAGTGGAGATTAAGAGCTCGAGTTTAAAATTTTTATATAGAAAAAAGGGAAAAATTTTCTTATTGAAGAAATATGTAAATCTTAAAGGAAAACTCAAAACTTTAAGACATCTAGACAGAGAACACGAGCAAATTCTATAAAATGAAAAATTTTATTCTGAAATGTCAAGTTGATGGGAATTTGAAAAATGCTAGCTGGAGCTACAAACTTTTTTATCATTTCTATCACCTTTTAAACTTTATATTTTCTTTTCTTTTTTTATTTTTTTAATTATTTTTATTCTTTTACTAAGCATCAGAACCAAAATATCAACCTATGCTATAAACTAAGAAAGTACTTGGTTATTGGCTTCTTCAAAACGGCCCTTGCTGTGGTGCTAATTAGACCTTTCATGTTTACCAATGACTGCAACGTCTGGGATATACTTCCCCCAAAACCAGTGTGCCTTCCACACTCTAATCATCTCTTCTATATTTACGTTCTTCGTCTCGGGCAAGAAGAAGGATATGAAAATAGTCATGATGATAACAAATCCAGCAAAGAAAAAAAAGAGACCAAACTTCATGTGGCAAAGCATAGTAAGGAAAACTTGAGCAATGGCAAACGTAAATAACATGTTGACAGATACGTTGATGGCTTGGCCCGCCGATCGGATCTCTAGAGGGCAGATTTCACTAGGTACCAACCAACCCAATGGCCCCCAAGACCATGCGAATGCTGCTACATAAGTGCAAATTAAAAATAAGAGAATATCGGCTTGAACCTTTGACAAGTTTCCGTCACCGTCGACCCCAAAATAAGTAGCTATCATAGCTCCAATTGCAGCCTACAATGTAGCAAACATCTTACCGTGTCAAAAAATAGAAAAGAGGGGTTAAAAATAAAAAAGAACTAACAAATTTCATAATCATTTTCAAAACTAATGACGTGACAAATCATGATTGAAATCCACACAATTAGGGCGGAAGCCATGATTTTTTATTTTATTTTATTTGGGAGTCATATCATAAAAATAGAAAATTGACTTTTCAAAATAAGAAACATACTAAACTTTAAAACTAAATTTAGATTTTAGTCATTTTTTTCTCTAATTGCTTTTTTTTTTTTTTGGTTAAAAATTCAATAATTGGAGGAGGGAGATTTGAACACTAGATATATCTATTGAAAATACAAAAACGTGTCGATCGAGCTATAAAGTTATAACTTGCTTCGTATTAGTTGTAACATGCATATTTCAAAGTTTACCTGGGATATAATCATTTGTATGCCACCTTCAAGGAACAAAATCCTTCTTCCAAACTTGTCAACCGTGAAGATGGAAACAAACGTAGCAAGAACATTTATAGTACCAGTTATAACAGCAGACATGAGTGAAGCATTGTCACCAAAGCCTAGGGTCTTGAAGAGAACAGGTGCATAAAAATTGATCACATTAATGCCAGTGAGTTGTTGGAAAAATGGGATGAGAACGGAAATGACAAGTTGAGGTCTATATCTTGGCTGCACGATGTTCTTCCACGGATGATCTACTTTCTTTGCAGCCTCAGTTGCATCAATAAGGTCTTGAAACTCCTCGTCCACATTGTCAGTGCCACGAATTTTTCGTAACATTTGCTTTGCCTTCTCAGTGTGGCCTCTCTCTAGTATGGAATTGGGAGTGTCTGGAAGGAAAAGAGATCCTATAGTCATCAATATTGCAGGGACAGCCGCAAGACCTAAAGAAAGTCTCCAACCCCATCCACCCTTGATCCGCGCTGTTCCATAGTTAATAAGATTGGCCGCTAGAATCCCTATTGTAACGGCCATTTGGAAACCAATGTTGAGTGCTCCTCTAAACTTTGCTGGAGCCATCTCTGATAGATACACTGGAACCGCCTGCATTCAATAGGCAATTAATTAAACATAGACATAACTTAAGTTCCTAGATCATGTTCTTAGCACTTGCCTATGAAAACATCTTATAAGCACCAAGAAAGAGATCAAAACACATCAACCTATTTGTTAGGTTTAAACAAATCAACTCATTTTGCTGAGCTTTTAATATTTAATCTAAGTTTTTTACTCTATAAGGGGTGGAAAAAAATCCGAGTTCTTATCTTTTATAGAATTAAAAAAAAAAATCTGATATCAAATGAAATTAAACTTTTAAGTTCAATTGAATTACCATATTCATCCTTAAAGTTTTTTTAAATTATTATTGTTATTTTTTTTTGTCATTTTTGCCCTTAAACTTTCACAATATTCCTATCAAGTTGGTCCTGCCATCCATTGTTGTCCACAAAACTACCAATAAATCTAGTAAAACGATTTTGCATCACATATTGTGATTCCTATAGTTTTTGGACAGGAATGAAGAAAATGACTGTGAATGTTTAAGCGCTTAACTGGGAAAATAAAAAATAAACTCTAAAAACGAAAAAGAAAACCCACCTAAACTAAAGTTAATGGTGTAATTTGGATTTTCACATAGAAAGAATTGATTAGTCTTTATACGCAGTTGCTCTTTTAAACATAAATAGATTCCCAACTTTGATCTAGTAAGACCAAAATAAACACTAAGCCTTTAGCCCTTTGAAGAGAGAGTCAAGTAAATATGGACTATAATTCATACCTGATTGCCAAATCCAACACCAACACCAAGCAATAAGCGACCAATGATCAGCATTTCAATGTTCACAGCTGCACCGTTTAGGATAGAACCGAATAAGAAAACCAAACCTCCAATAAACATGGACATTTTCCGGCCAAATCTCCTAGTAACAATAGAAGCAAAGAAGGAAGCTACTAATGCTGCGATGTAAAGGGAAGATGTGAATAATGTTAGTAGCTGGCTATCAAACTTGCAGTATTCGTTTCCACTACCGGCTTTTTTCATTTTTTTGTAAACCGATGGGAAAAACTTTCTCAAGAACGGCTCCATTGAAGTCACCCCTCCTGCAAACATTTCCAAGAAACTTTCTAACATGAAAAAAATTAAAAAATAAAATTTCAAATATCTTTTTCATGTATGTATGTTTTCATGTTTAGATAATTTTATATCAATGTTAAGTTGTGGTCTTACTTGTGCTTGATATGTTAGTCCAGTTCAAATAATTTAAATCCAATTTTGGACGATACTACAAATTATATTACACGTCTTATATATTGTTGTGTCAATTTTTAAATACAAAACATAAATTAAAAAATATATATATATATATTTAATATATTGTTGATGTAACACTAATTATCTTGATTATCGTATCACTCCAAAAGTCTTTTGTAATAAAATTAAAATTATTTTTAACATTTTCTTAATCTAAATATGTAAAAGTGCTATTCGGTAGGTCTCCATATAAGAGTGCTATTTGCCTATTATTATGTTTGATTTTCTTCCCTCATTGGAACAAATCAAAATAAATAGAAATTGAAACCCTCCCCCCCCCCCAACAAAAAATAAATAAATAAATAAATAAATTGCTACAGACTCTATATGCATTTTTTGTGGGACAAGATCTTCTCCCATTGAATCCTTTGATTCCCTCAAATTTTTATTTAAATGCACAATATATGACATATAAAAATAAAATAAATATCATATGTTACATATCTGTTGAAAATGGGAGTGAATTGGAGGATTACAGAAGTATAAAGAGGAGTGACAGAGCAGCTTAGTTTTTAACCTGAGATTCCAATATCGTAACCAAAGATGAGGCCACCCATGGCAGCGACCGCACAAGTGAAAATTACAAAGCCAGTGATACCACCCTCATAGCTCTTCCCACTTGAAGCATCAACAAAAGCTCCTCCTGCCATCTTTCTAGACAATCACTAATTTGGATAAGAACCAAGAAGACCAGACTCTCAAAAGTATCTCTCTTTACAAGCCTATAAGGATCTCTCAAAAGTATCCCTACCTTCGTATTTATACTATCAAAACTACCAAAAATGGGTAACAAACTCACTGATGAAATTTATTTTCCTCCTTGTCTTTTACCATAGCTTTGACACCGTTTAAATGTCCTGCCATATTAAGCTATCCAAATGGGTGTGAAACCTGAAAAAATGGCTTTATACAAATTTTGCGAAGCGTAAGGCATTGAATGTTTGGGTATGGTGTTTGCACAGAGTCTTAAGATTAGGAGTGTAATAAACATTTATTGGTCTTTCTCCTGTAGGTCTAAATTTAGGCAATGTTGACGTATGATGGGAAATTTAGTAACACACTACCAAAACATATCAAACCATAATACAAACTACCAAAAACAACTTAACTCATCCATCCAAATGGCTAAGAAATTTTTAATAATCTGTACATACTATACTATAAAATTGAAGCCTTCTGACTTTTTTTGACCTCCCCATATTTTACCACATCAGATTTGCTAGCGCCACAATATTACCATCAGCATTTTTTATTTATAATTTTTAAATATGATTATTTTTTTCTATTAAACATATACCCGAGACTCCTTTTACACATGCTCCTCTCTTAACCCTATACTCTGCCCCTCTTTACTATCAGTTTTCTCTTCACAACCTAGACCACCATCAGTCCTCTCCCACAACTCAACGGCTCCCCCTTCTCCAGCACCGTCTTCAGCTCCACCTTTGTCGGCGCCCCATTTCTTACTCACGATAGTTTCTCCCCCTCTCTCACCCTCAGTTCTTCTCTCCCACAACCCTGTCGGCACCTTAGTTTCTGTGTTAGGATATGTGCCCTTAAATCCTATTGTATGATGCTATGTATGATATTATGTATAACATTATGTGAGAAATGATGTATGACTTAATATTGTGTTTAATAAAGTTATTTTATTCTTATCTAAAGTAATGGTAACATGAATATTCGGACATTATCAAATAGTTCATGAGATGCATAGTATGTGATTTATGTGATTTAGTCACAGAAGATATAGATCACAAGTTCTTTGTAAACTCAGAATTTTGGTTCGTAGTCGGTGATGAAATTGGGCATTTCATCTGCGAAGACTATAACATATTAACTACAATGATTTGTCTTGATCATGGAAGTGGTGACTTCTAGTTAATATTTTGATATGTTTTAAGAGTTAAGACATATTGAACTGGACCGCTATGAGATTTATTATTCTCCTAACGACTGTCAATTGAATAATAAATCTCACGACTTGTATTCACATGAACTCTTAATCCTGAGAAAATAATGGACCTGATCATGAAATGTAGGTTGCTTTGATATATCAGGAGTGAGATCTATAGTAACGGTCAAAACCTCAGTATGTTGGGCAGCCACATTTAGTGTTGATGGAACATATATTCTCAAGATGGAATTCATAGTCTCTTAACGGAAATATAAAATATTCCCTTGAGATAAGTTTAATGGGTACAGTTATTCAGAGAGTTAGGCCTAACCACTTTAGTAAGACTAAAGTATATATTTATGAAATTGGATTTTATAAATATATGGTGAATAACTCAAAAGGATTAAACCGGGTACTCAAGAATTAAGATGTAGTAATTTACAAAGTGGCAGTCTATATTCATGACTTTGTATTACTACGAATATTTTATGAAGGGGTTGCATGTATAATAAAGTCTTGGGATGTAATTTATTAATAAGACCTAGAGTGCAATTATATTTATATAGTGGTATTAAATATAATTAATGGTAAATTTGGACTTGTCAAGAGTTGACAGAAAAGCCCAAGGCCCATTGAAGCTAGTGTCTTATTTGTTCCCTTTTGGTCCCACTCCAAGCCACACACTAAAGCCCAATTGGGAAGGCCCAAAAGGCTAGCCCAATTAGATAATCAGTTATATGGAGAGAAACATACAGAATTTTATATAGAATAAAATGGTTTGTATGTTTAATGAATAATCAGAATACGATATAAGGAAGAGAGACACTCTTTCATATATTCTCTCTAGAAAACATAGAACTGATTGAGAGACCACACATCTTGGGCATCAAGTGGAATTGGAATGAAGATTGAAAGTCTTCCCGAGTACTTCTTCATTCGGTTTTGAATTTCACCGCATCAAGGTACACTCTCTTGTTCTAATATTCTGAAACCTACATAGTGCATGTTATCAATTGCGAATGAAGTAGATCCGTTTATTTTCCGCTGCGTATGTTTTGTATGCGATGCAAACATGATGATTTCCTAACATTCTGCCGATGGGTTTGTCATTGAATTTCTACCCCTATCGAATTTTTATTTTTATTTTTTGGTAGCTAATTTGAGTTTGGGGTGGGTTTCTAGAGAAATTCGAGTTTGGGTTTGAGAATATCTACTTATTCATGGCTGTATTTTGATTGAAATTAGATGTTAAGAATATAAAGTGAGAAAGAAAGACTGAATAGTCTATATATTGATGTGTATATAACAATGTACAATAGAGATCCTTATATAGGCTAGGTATGTGTGCAGTACAAGTAATATGAGTAAATTATAAGTACAGTATACTAGGCCAAGCCCAATGGGCTAATCCAGTCTAAGCTATACACTAACATCCCCCCTTAAACTCGAGGTGGCAAGGAGGAAGCCAACTGGAGTTTGGATATAAGATCTCGAAGACGACCAGGCGGGTGAGACTTGGTGAAGATATCAGCAGGCTGGTCAGCAGAGGAGATGGAGAACAACTTGAGATTGCCTTTCTTGAGATGCTGGCAAGTGATGTGGAAGTCGATCTCAATATGCTTGGTGCGTTCATGGAAGACATCATTATGAGCAATGTAGATAGCACTACGATTGTCACAATAAAGAGGAGTGGCAGTGGGCTGTGGAGCATCCATGTCAGCCAAGAGCCAGCGAAGCCAGACGAGCTCGCAGGTGGTGTCAGCAAGGGCACGATACTCAGCTTCAGTATTGGAACGAGAAACCACATCCTGCTTCTTACTACGCTAGGAGACAAGAGAAGTACCCAGCAGGAAACAGAAACCTGTGATAGAGCATCGATCAGTCGGATCACCTGTCCAGTCTGCATCTGAATAGGCATAAAGCTCGAGAGAAGACCGAGAGGAGTAGTGGAGACCATGATAAAGTGTGCCTTTGACATATCGGAGAATCCGAAGAACGACAGCATAGTGAACAGAACGAGGGGCGTCCATGAACTTACTAACCATACCCACAGCATGGGAAATATCAGGATGAGTAACAGTGAGATAGATCAGACTACCAACCAACTGATGATAGCGAGTAGCATCGAATAGAGGTTCACCATCCAAGGGTGCGAGCTTGGCATTGTATTCCAAAGGAGTGGAAACAGTTTTATTGTCGGTGATACCAGCTTTGGAGAGAAGATCAGAAGCATATTTAGCTTGAGAGAGATAGTATCCATTAGAGGACGAGGTAACCTCAAGCCCAGGAAAATAGCTAAGAGTGCCTAGATCTTTCATCTCAAAATGCTGACTAAGGAAGTGCTGAAGAGAGCGGATACCTGCAGAATCATCTCCAATAATAATCATATCATCAACATAAAGAAGAATAAGAGTGATACCAGCAGAGGATCTTTGGACAAAGAGGGCAGTGTCATGAGGACTCGAAGTGAAACCCTGCTGAGCAACAACTGAGCTAAACTTTTCAAACCAAGCTCAAGGTGCCTATTTGAGGCCATAAAGAGCACGACGAAGGTGACAAACTTGATTGCCTGAGTGTGGATAGCCAGGGGGTGGCTGCATGTAAACTTCTTCGTGGAGATCTCCATTGAGGAAAGCATTCTTCACATCCATTTGATAAAGAGGCCAGTGACGAACAGCAGCCACAGCAATGAGACATCTGACAGATGTAAGGCGAGCAACAAGAGCAAATGTCTCCTCATAGTCAATGCCATACTCCTGAGTAAAGCCCTTGGCAACTAGGCAAGCCTTGTACCGTTCAACAGATTCATCAGCCTTGGTCTTGATCTTGTAAACCCACCGGCAACCTACTATAGACTGACCAGGAGGCAAATCAACCATATCCCAAGTGTGATTCTTATAAAGGGCATCTAGTTCTTCTTTCATAGCTTGCCGCCAAAGAGGGTCAGTATGGGCCTCACAATAGGTGTGAGGTTCATAAAGGGTGGCAAGAGCAAAATAGTAGTGATAATCAGTGAGATAAGGGGGAGGAATGCTTACCCGAGTGGAACGACGAAGTTCAGGACCAACAGGAGACTCAGGAGAGGGTGGTGCCACAGGATCCATGACAGGTGGGTCATATGCCGGAGACAGAACCGTAGATGAGTCGTCTGGAGAGGCAGCCGATGTTGAAGAATCCTCCATAAGTTCAGGATAGAAAGGGAGGAAAAGATCAGTAAAAATGGGAGACTCTGAGGAAGAGGGTGCAGGAAACTGCTAAAGACTTGTGAAAGGACGGTGTTCCCAAAACTCAACATGACGGGAGACACGAAGGCGATGAGAAATGGGATCATAGCAGCGAAACCCCTTTTGAGATACACCATAACCAAGGAAACAACAGAGACGAGCACGAGGCTGGAGCTTTGTTCGTTTATGAGGAGGAAGAGAGACAAAGCAAGTACAACCAAAAACCCGAAGAGAGGAGTAGTCAGGAGTTTGACCATAGAGAAGCTCAAATGGTGATTGTTCTGTGTAGTTGGTGAGGGAATACGATTAATGGTGTACACAGTAGTGAGTGCGGCCTCACCCCAAAAGCACTCAGGAAGAGAGGCAGAAATGAGAAGGGTGCGGACAACATCAAGAATGTGACAATGTTTTTGTTCTGCACGACCATTTTGTTGAGAGGTGTAAGGACAAGACCACTGAGGAAGGTACCATGACTATCTAAAAAGGACAGGAAAGATTTATCATTATATTCTTGAGCATTATCTGATTGAAAGACTTTGATGGTGCAATTGAATTGTGTTTCAATCATTTTATGAAATGTTTGGAAAATAGACACAAGTTCAGACCTATGGTGAAGCAGATAAATCCAAGTATAACGAGAAAAATCATCCACAAATATGACAAAATAGTTAGATCCCCCCTTAGTGGGAATAGGTGCAGGACCCCATATATCAGAATGTATAAGATCAAAAGGTGCAGAAGAAAAGGAGTCACTATTATTAAAGGGCAATTTTGTTTGTTTGCCAAAATGACAGGAAGTACAATCAAAATTTTGAAACTGAACTGAACCTAAATGACCTTGAGAAGCTAATAACTGAAGACGAGATAAGGATAGATGACCAAGATGAGCATGCCATAGATCAGGTGAGGGGGTGACAGTGGTAGCAGCAGCAGAAACAACTTGTGAAGGAATCTTCAAGTCATGAATATATAAATTGAGTGTGATTGGGTTATATTTTACTCCGACAATAAACTATTGTTTAATACTATGGCTTAGTTTCTTCAAATATGTATTCAGTCTCTAATTTCATAATTTAGGTTTGTATTTTACTAAAAAATAAATATATAAATTGATGGTTTTATAACAAGTCTCGTTAGTCCATAAGGGCCGTCCAAACCCAACAATGTCTAGGATAGTCTTTAGAAGGGAGAAAATAGAAAGATGCGTCACAAACATAAAAATGAGTCATCCAAGGAAATGCTGGTCGTCCAAAGGGATATTGGTCGATCAACCAACACTTAGTGAATTTCAAAGTATTTTCTACAACCACAAAACGATCAGACCATGAACCACTATTTTGAGACGTGGGGTGAATTCCTTGAAATTTGCTCCACTCTCCCTACTAGGCCCCCACATCTCCCATGATGTTAGTAGAGCCTAACAAGTAAACCCACTCCAAAACTCTCTATAAAAAGACCCATTTTCACCTGCCTAAGGAATGTTCTACTATTCATCCACTCACAATACTTGAGTGCTAGAGAGAAAATTGATAGAGGATCCTTGGCCAGTTTACCCTAGTCACCTTTGATAGTCTATTTAATTCTTTTTCAAGTCATCCAACTGCCGTTGAAACCTGAAGCATTCTACCTACTGATTTCACACATCATTAGTTGGCGTCGTCCATGTGGAGAAAAGTATTCTAAGTGTTAGTCACTTTGCTTTCTAAGACAAAAGATTGCATGGTTTTGATTAGATTAATGGCTACAAGTCCAGAGCATCCAGAGAGTGGGAATGCTTCTAGCCACCCAAACCGTGCACTAGCCTCGCCACTAACATCTATCCAACAATAGTTGTAGTCCATGGCAGTCGCAATTGCGTACTTAACGCAGTAGAACCAAGAACTCACTAGGAAAATCCATGGAAAGAAGCATCGTTAATATCGATGTGCAGAAGGGGAGGAACTTGGGCAGAACTTGGAGCAGAGAATGGCACTGAATGAGGAGATCATTCTAGAGGCACTACTACTCAGAGGGTGCCACCCTTGGAGAAGGAGATCCACTAGATGAAGTAGGCCATGGAGGAAATGAGAGACTCCATGAGGAGTATGAATCATGTAGAAGATCTCATCCATATAACTGACTCTCCCTTTACTGCATCTATCATCAGTTATCCCTTACCCTCCAAGTTCAAAATGCCTACCTTAGATTCATATGATGGAACGCGAGATCCATGTAATCACATCGCTACGTTCAAGATGACAATGTACCTCCAGTGCGTTCCAAACGAGATCATGTGCAGAGTCTTTCCTAGCATGCTGAAAGGCCCAACCAGGGTGTGGTTTGGTAAGCTACCACCAAACTCTATAAGTTTGTTCTTGCAGTTAAGAAAGTTTTTTGTTAACAAATTTGTCAGAGGCTAGAGGCACAAATGCTCCTCATCCAGCCTATTGAACATTAAGCAAGGAAAGAACAAGAGTCTACAAGCTTTCATTAGCCGTTTCAACAAGGAAGCCCTATTGGTGGACAAGATGGACTTCAAAATCCTTTTGGTAGCCTTTTACAACAAAGTTACCTCTAATTTTTTTCATTTATAAGCTGTGTAAATAAGAACCAAAGACAATGGCCGAGTTGATACATTCAGCCCAAAGCTTCATGAACTCTAAAGATGTGATCATTACTAAACGGAAAAAGAAGGCTGAATGAGCAAAGGCTGGATACATGCATCATCCAAAACAAGGCCCTCGTCCAAGGAAGGCTAATGTGGGAGAAAAGAGAGACTGAGATGGCAGGAAGGCTGGATCGTCCAAAGGACGATACTCAAGCTATACACCTCTGAACACTTCACTCAACCAAATGAAGGGCAAATGTCGTTTTCACCGAGACTGTGGGCATGACACTAATGAATGCTACGATTTGAAACAGCAGGTTGAGGTTCTTATTAAATGAGGGATGTTGAAGAACTTTATTGGATAAGAGCGCAAAGACGAGAGGCTATCACAGAAAGGGAAAGCAGAAGAACTAGTTCGTCCACCACTTAGAGAAATAAGGGTTATCATGTGAGGAACATCAAACGGGAGCTCGTCCAGAGCCAAAAGGACCTACATTCAAGTATTTTAAAATGTTCAACTTACCGGTCGTCCACCAAGGACATCGAGAATGGACGAACCAGCCATAACTTTGATGGACGAAGAAGCAAGGGTATTACATCATCCTCACGATGATGCAATTTTTATCACTTTGACAATTGCAAATTACACAATGAGAAGAGTGCTGGTAGACAATGGGAGTTCAGTAAATATCCTCTACTACTCAGCCTTTCAGCAGATAAGGATTAATAAGGAATTGCTTCATCTAGAAAATGTTCCCCTGATTGGATTTGGAGGAATAAAGGTTCTACTAGTAGGCACCATCTTCCTACTAGTTATGGTTGGTTCTTATTTACAACATATCACCAAGGAAGTGAACTTCCTAGTCGTTGACTGCTCGTCCTCATACAATGCCATTATAGGACGATCGACTTTGAATAATTGGAAAGCTGCAACGTCTAGATCAGGTCCTAACCACACGTTAGGTAATATACATGTTTGTATCGCATACAAAACATACGCAGCGGAAAATAAACGGATCTACTTCATTCGCAATTGATAACATGTACTAGGTGGGTTTCAGAATATAAGAACAAGAGAGTGTACCTTGATGCGGTGAAATTCAAAACCGAATGAAGAAGTACTCGGGAAGACTTTCAATCTTCACTCCAATTCCACTTGATGCCCAAGATGTGTAGTCTCTCAATCAATTCTATGTTTTCTAGAGAGAATATGAAATAGTGTTTCTCTTCCTTATTTTCATCATCTTATTTTTTATTAAACATACAAACCATTTTATTCTATATAAAATTATGTATGTTTCTCTTCACATAGCTGATTATCTAATTGGGCAAGCCTTTTGGGCCTTCCCAATTGGGCTTTAGTGTGTGGCTTGGAGTGGGACCAAAAGGGAACAAATAAGACACTAGCTCTAATGGGCCTTGGGCTTTTCTGTCAACTCTTGACAAGTCCAAAGTTACCATTAATTATATTTAATACCACTATATAAATATAATTACACTCTAAGCCTCATTAATAAATTATATCCCAAGACTTTATTATACATGCAACCCCTTCATAAAATATTCGTAGTAATACAAAGTCATGAATATAGACTGCCACTTTATAAATTACTACATCTTAATCCTTGAGTACTCGGTTTAATCCTTTTGAGTTATTCACCATATATTTATAAAATCCAATTTCATAAATATATACTTTAGTCTTACTAAAGTGGTTAGGCCTAACTCTCTGAATAACTGTACCTATTAAACTTATCTCAAGGGAATATTTTATATCTCCGTTAAGAGACTATGAATTCCATCTTGAGAATATATGTTCCATCAACACTAAATGTGGCTGCCCAACATACTGAGGTTTTGATCGTTACTTTAGATCTCACTCCTGATATATCAAAGCAACCTACATTTCATGATCAGGTCCATTATTCTCTCAGGATTAAGAGTTCATGTGAATACAAGTCGTAAGATTTATTATTCAATTGACAGTCGTTAGGAGAATAATAAATCTCACAGCGGTCCAGTTCAATATGTCTTAACTCTTAAAACATATCAACATATTAACTAGAAGTCACCACTTCCATGATCAAGACAAATCATCGTAGTTAATATGTTATAATCTTCGCAGATGAAATGCCCAATTTCATCACCGATTATGAACCAAAATTCTGAGTTTACAAAGAACTTGTGATCTATATCTTCTGTGACTAAATCACATAAATCACATACTATGCATCTCATGGACTATTTGATAATGTCCGAATATTCATGTTACCATTATTTTAGATAAGAATAAAACAACTTTATTAAACACAATATTAAGTCATACATCATTTCTCACATAATGTCATACATAATATCATACATAGCATCATACAATAGGATTTAAGGGCACATATCCTAACACCACATTGCCAAAGCACAAGAAAGAAAGGTAAAGTGACAAAAGGGCTACAATAACACATGGAAAGACAAACATAGCCTTGGTCTAAGAACACAAACATGGAACAGAGCACATTTGACCAAAGAGGAGAGTGTTCGCCCCTGAACGAGATAATTCCATTAAGGAGGAATAAAGGTTCTACTAGTAGGAACCATCTTCCTACCAATTATGGTTGGTTCTTATCCATAACATATCACCAAGGAAGTGAACTTCCTAGTCATTGATTTCTCGTCCTCATACAGTGCCATCACAGGATGACTGACTCTGAATAATTGGAGAGCTGGAACGTCTAGATCGGGTCCTAACCACATGGCCAAAACACAAAAGAAAGGTAAAGCGACAAACAGGCTACAATAACACATGGAAAGACAAATATAACCTAGGTCTGAGCACACAAACATGGCACGGAGCACACAAGCTCATGGAAGATGGCATAAAGCAAGTAGAGTAGAGATCTAAACACCCAAGCATGTAAGAACATAGATCCGGACATATAATGTGATGCCCCAATTTGATTGATTGATTGTGTGATGTGTGTAGGTGTGTGATGAGTCCCACATCGGATATTTACTGGGTAGATCTGGGCTTTATTAACAACTACAAGGAGCTTTAATTGTGACTAGTCCTTTTGAGGTATAGCGCAGATATGGCTAGCGCTTTTCCTTAGGTCGTTACATTATGGTATCAGAGCCAGGTTAGTAACCCCATGTGGGCTCGGAGACACTACCCCACAAAGTGGACCCTAACGAGGACGTTAGGGATTTAAGTGGGGGAGATTGTGATGCCCCAATTTGATTGATTGATTGTGTGATGTGTGTGGGTGTGTGATGAGTCCCACATCGGATATTTACTGGGTAGATCTGGGCTTTATTAACAACTACAAGGAGCTTCAATAGTGACTAGTCCTTTTGAGGTATAGCGCAGATGTGGCTAGCGCTTTTCCTTGGGTCGTTACATATGATACCATAAATATGTAACGACCCAAGGAAAAGCGCTAGCCACATCTGCGCTATACCTCAAAAGGACTAGTCACTATTGAAGCTCCTTGTAGTTGTTAATAAAGCCCAGATCTACCCAGTAAATATCCGATGTGGGACTCATCACACACCCACACACATCACACAATCAATCAATCAAATTGGGGCATCACAATATTGGGTCGTTATATATGGTATCAAAGCCGACTCGGTAACCCCGTGTGGGCTCAGAGACACTACCCCACAAAGTGGGCCCGAACGAGGACGTTAGGGATTTAAGTGGGGGAGATTGTGATGCCCCAATTTGATTGATTGATTGTGTGATGTGTGTGGGTGTGTGATGAGTCCCACATCGGGTATTTACTGGGTAGATCTGGGCTTTATTAACAACTACAAAGAGCCTCAATAGTGACTAGTCCTTTTGAGGTATAGCGCAGATGTGGCTAGCGCTTTTCCTTGGGTCGTTACATATAAGCATGTGAAAACCTAAATCCAAGCATGCAAGCATGTAAAAATGTAGATCTAGGCATAGGCATGGCAACGCGTGTGTGAACAAGTGAAAGCTAGCACATAAACATGGAAGAACATGAATCCAAGCATAAAAGCATGTATAAATGCGGATCTAAGCATAAAACATGGCAAAAAGAATAAAAGCACATAGATTTGAGCAAAGCATAACCATAGACATGGTATTAAGCACATGAGCACATAACCCTAACATCAACGCAAAGCAAAGAGAGGAACGAAACAAAGGAAACATGGAATAAAACCCTAAGCATGTAGATCTAAACATATAAGCATGTAAGCGAGCATAAAAGAACACGGATCTAAGCTAAGAACATGCTAGAAACAAGGTAAAGTAAGAAACATGTCAAAGAAAGCAACAAAGCATATTATCATCGCAAAAGAGCAAAAACATGCTAGGAAAAAGATTTAGGAGATTAGGTGTGTGGATGATATCTAAAAAGCTACATCCACACCCCTAAACGCCAAATCCAAAGTGTAGAACCAAGGAAAGGAAGATCGAGTGCAAAAGTAATACCTTGTGTTCTTGGTGAAAAGGGAAGAATCAAGAGACTTTGATGTGTTCTTTGGAGTGTTTTTGGATGTTCTTTGGTGTTTGGGACAGAGGAAAAAGCGTAGACAGCAACTAGGCAGAAGGGAAATTTTAGAAAAATGTGTTTCTTCCCTATATGGGGTGTGCCTGGGCAATTTATAGCCTCGGGTGTGAAAATCGAGGCGGTGGCCATTGTAAGGCCATCGACGGCTTTTCAATGGCCGTCGGCCTTAATCCTCATTTGATCGGACTGATCTTGACTCCTTTGGATAGATCTTGAATTTTAGTTTCTTGAAAGATATGGAAATAAAAAATCCAACAATTGAATCAAAAGTTATGGCTCTCAGAAGTTTGTGGTGCATCGATCAGTGCGTCATTCTGGTATACATGACATCTCGGCCGTTCTAAGTCTGATTTCAACCCATGAATAGTCATTGGAACGAGAATTCGATAATCTTTGCAGTGGCATTGGTTTGAATCTATTCCAGCAACCGGATCCAAATTAGGGTTTTTGGACCCACCCGAGATTGACTTCGGGTCAAACTATGCCAAACTCAATCAAAGTTGCTAAAAATCTCCAAGAAGCTTGGATTTGAAGTAAAAATGTGAAAAATATCATTTTTTGAGAGTTCAGACCATGTTTGACCTTCGGTTAAACCTAGGGCTGACTAGGGGCATTTTCGTCATCTTAGAGGAAACAATCACTTCGGTTAGTCCAGTGCCCAAACAGGTTGCGCCACGTCATTTTGGATGTTCTCGTGGCCCCATGGGGAGAAAATAATATTTTGGATTTTTCGAAGTCTGGCACACAAATCAAGGGCGGACAAAATACGGTATCAACAAAGCGTTTGAAGATCTCAAGACATATCTCACAACTCCTTTGTTGAACCCGTCCAAGGTGGGTGAAGAATTGTACCTCTACTAAGCCATTTCTCCTCACGTAGTGAGCTCAGCCTTAGTGAGAGAAGAAGGGAAGGCACAGAAACCCGTCTACTACACCAGCAAGGCATTAAGAGGAATTAAAGGACAATATCCACCAATAAAAAAGTTAGCCTTTTCATTGGTGACAATATCCACCAATTCACTCCATTTCATGACCAGCATGATAAAGACAAGGGGGCAAAAGCATGGATCGTACATGTGGATGGTTCGTCCACCTAACATGTTGGAGCAGTCGAAGTAATCTTGCAGTCACCAAAGGGAGATTGTTTAGAATATGAAGTCTATCTACAGTTCTAAACAACCAACAATGAAGCTGAGTATGTAGCCCTCTTCCTGAGCTTAGATTTGGCTTAGGCATTAGGCACTGAGTTAGTAATCGTCCAAGGAGATTCACAGCTAGTCATAGGGTAAGTGAATGGAACGTGTGAAGCTAAGGAAGAGCGAATGAAGAAGTACTTAAACAAGGCCAAGCATTGCATCAAATGCTTCGCAATGGCAAAATTCCATTAGATCCCACGGTAAGGGAACACGGATGCTGATAGCCTAGCTAAAGTAGCCTTGGTGGACGACTTGATTGACGATCAAATTAAAATCTAGTACATTCGGAGCATAAACATTCTTGAGGTACAATAGATAGACGGGGAAGTCAAATCGTGTCCTATCTCAAGGATGGACTACTCCCTGAGCATAAAGAAAAAGCTTGTAAGTTAAGGGTCAGAGCAGCAAAATTTGTCATTATGGACGAAGCGTTGTATAAAAGGAGTCTCCCAACCCTACCTAAAGTTCTTCTACGTCATGAGAGACATACATGAAGGAGCATGTGGAAATCACTCGAGAGCAAGGTCCCTTGTCTATAAGATTTTTGGCATAGGTTACTATTGGCCATCAATGCAAGCAGACGCCAAGTCCTATGTCAAACCATGTGAGAAATGTCAGCGCTTCAGCAATGTACCTAGATGACCATCGAAGTATTTTACTCCGATGATAGCCCTTTAGCCCTTAATAGGGACTTGACATCCTTGGTCATTTTCCAATAAGAACCAAAAAAAAATGAAGTTCCTAGTGGTAGGAATTGATTACTTTACCAAATGGGTGGAAGAAGAGCCCTTGGCAAGGATTACTGAGCAAAACGTCAGAAGCTTCGTCTGGAGGAATATCATCTGCCGCTTTGGGATTTCAATGCTGCTTGTTTTAGAAAATGGATGGTAGTTTGAAAACACACCTTTTATAGAATTTGTGAACAGCTAGGAATAAGGAATCACAACTCCTCACCCTCCTACCCATAGGCAAACGGGCAGGTAGAAGTTACAAACCAATCATTGCTCAAGATAATCAAGGCTCGACTTGGGGGGCAAATGAGATATGGCCCGACAAGCTACCTAGTGTCCTTTGGGCATACAGGATGATAATAAGGACTCCCATGGGAGAAACTCCCTTTAAGATGGCATATGAAAATGATGCAGTAATACCTGCAGAGATTGGACTGACCAGCTTCGGGCTAGCCCACTACCAGGACAAGGAGAACGAGAAGTAGCTTATTCTAAGCCTTGATCTCATGGATGAGGTAAAGATGGACATAGAACAAAAGGTGGCTTATTACAGAACTTGATGACCAAGCATCATGATGCGATGGTCAATAGCTATCAAGTTCAACAGCCATACACTCTCTAAAGTGTCACAGACATATGATATGAATACAAAGAACATATCAAACACACAAACAATATAAACACAAAGACTCACATGTACAAATAGAAATTCAATGCATGAAATGATCAAGATTGAGAACCCCTTCTCACCCAATTGGGACGACCTCTATGGGAAAGTGTGCCACGAGGAGTTGAGTTAAGGTTAGAGTTACCATGTGAGTTGCTATTATTGAAAAGGTGAGTATCTATTGATGAGAGAACGTCCACCACTTGTTTTAATAGACCATCATTTTCAGAAAAGTTTGAGCTTGCATAGGGTGGATCATTTTTCTTCAAGGCATGAAGCTTGAAGCAATTTGGTCTAGTATGTTCCTTATCACCATAGTGATGACACAAGTAAGGAGTTTGAGGATCTCTTAGCTTCTTTGGAAGAGACTTGGTCACCGCCTTTCCTTTCCCGATGAGTGTACTAGCTATCTCCTTACCTTTAGGAGTTTTTAAAACTAACTCTTTTTTCTTCTTCTCATTTAAAGTGTCATCATTCTTCTCTTTGTCCTCACTAATCTTGGCGGAGACAAACTTTACATATTTAAATCCATTCGTTGACCTCTCCCCGATATATCTCAATCAGGCTTTTAGAGAGGAAGGCCTTTGAGACTCTAGCATGGAGTCTAGCTTCTTTCTGGATATTCTATCCACTTTCGCATTAGCTTCGAACACTTAATGCTCTAAAAACTTGATTTTAGAGTATGCACTTTCTAATTCAACTTTTAGTTCTTCCACCTTGCACATACAGATCTCCAGTTCTTTTGAGGTGGCTTCCTTCTCCTTTTCATCCTTTTTCATTATTCTTATGGCATTGTCCGCTGTTTGAGTATATTTGCCACTCACCTTAAGTAAAGTATTGTAGTTTTTCTAACACCTCTTTGCCATCCTCTTTTTCATTATCCGAGAATTGATAATGGGAGATTCTTTTTCAGGGACCACCTCATCCTCAGTAGGGACGGCCTTAAGATCATCACCATCCTTTTCATTTATCTCCTTAAGATGTGATATAGCATTAACACTAGAGATGGCCATGAATGCTGTATAGTTTCCATTTTGATTTGCATCATCATCGAATTTACATAACGAGCTTTCTAAGTCACTAAAAGTGGCACTTATAACATTTTCCTTTCCTCTAAGGTAATTGGGATATTCTCTCTTTAAACGGCCAACTCCATTACACTCGTAGCATGTGGTAATGGAGTTTGAAGATCCTTCACTAGACTTCTTCCACTTGTAGTCTTTTTTCCCATCATCCCTCTGAAATTCTCGTCTTGAATCGAATGACTTTTAGGAATGGATTTCCATCGTGTATTCTCGAGTTTTTATTGAACTTTTGAATTTTTTTTAAAACTTTTTGTGAGGTAAGCCACTTCCTTTTCAATGTCAGCCTCATCGAAGTTTGAACTTTTCAATTCTTCAACCTATTTCAGAGCAATGGACTTTCTAGACTTATGTGAAGGCAATCCTATTTCATAGGTTTGAAGCAATGTTATGAATTCCATTCCTTTTTGGCCAGAACAAATGGAATATCTCATACTAGTCGGCAATCTGGAATGAGATACTCCCTTGTTGCACCTCAGAGAAATTTTTGGCCTATTCTAGTGCATTTCAACCAATTTTGGTTGAAATCAAAGATTCGGCGGGCATGCATTTTGGGCTTTTTTCCCTCTTCAAAGAAAAATCAACTGCCACTGGATCTTCTATAGAGGAGATCAAAAAGAAAGGAAAAAAAAAGAAAGTAAAAAGAATGAGATGAAGGCATGAAGCAAAGACAAAGTGAAAGAGAAAATACAAAAGAAGAAGAAGAAAAAGAGGAGAAAAGAGACTGAAGAGAGCACCTGAGCCACTGAATAATGAAGAGACGTTGGAACTTTGGAAATGAGAAGAGGAAGAGAGAGTGGTCAGGTGAGATGAGAAGTAAACAATGTAGGCCGCGTGAATGGGCTGGGAAATTGGAAAAGTTGGTGGAAGGAAAATTCTTGGAAGTTCCTTCTATATTGATGGTGAACTAAAAAATTGAACCAACTCCAATTCGTCCATAAAAGTCGTCCAGATTAGAAAGGTTATCCTAACGTAAGAAGGTTGTCCCTAGTAGGATGATCATCTATAGCATGAAGGTTACCCTTCAAGACAGCTCTTAGATGACCCCCAGCACTTGGAAAATTTCCAGAAACAAATTTATCTACAAAAGCTTGTAAAACGGACCATGTCCTACCATTTTGAAACATGAGCAAGATCCTATTTCATCGCTATAACTTCCAAATGAGTACTTAACTTCTAATGGCAGTTGTAGAAGATAAAATTTAGCATTCTAACTTCTATAGCAGTTGTGGAAGTTAAGTCTGAACCTTCTAACTTTCACAAATATTGGGGAAGTTACTAAACAAGTTACTACTCCAAAGCTCATTATATAAGGATTCATCCATATCAAATGAGAGTAAGTTCCCACTAGTCCCAAAGTTGGAATTCTTGAGTTCTAGAGAGAAAAAACTAACTTAAGCATCAGAGGGTTCTTGGCCGGTTTAACCCGGTCACCAATGATCTTGTATCTTATTCTTTTAGGCCTTCCAAGTAACCGCTAGTCCATTGAAGCCCAGAGTATTTAGCATAATGATTTTCTTTGCATCAACAGTTAGCATTGCCTGTGGGGAAGGTTAAACTTGCATTATGCAATTTATCTTCTCTGACAAAAGGCTGCATGGTTTGAACAAGATTAATGTCCACTAGTCCAGCCCACCAAGAGAGTAGGAACACTTCTAGTCATTCTAACCGTGATCGTCAATCAGCACCTATCATGCAACCGCCTTCCATACAACAAGTACAATCCATGGCAGCTGCCGTGGTAGAATTAATCCATCAAAACCAAGAGTTGACTGTGGAGATTACTCTAAAGAGATAGCGTCACGAAAGATATGTGGAAGGACAAGCCCAGAGTCAAGAAGTTAGAGAAGGAGTAAACATTGAGCATGAGAACCAGTCAAAGAGTACTGCTTCGCGAAGAGTACAACACTTAGAGAGGGAGATGGATCAAATGCAGAAGGCCATGGAGGAGATGAGGAAGAACATTAGAAGGGTGAATCCCATAGATGATTTATTTCATTGAACTGATTCCCTTTTCGTGGCTTTCATCAACAGTCGTCCCCTGCCTTCTAAGTTCAAGATGCCTTCCTTGGACTCATATGATGGAACGCATGACCCGTGTGATCATATCGCAACCTTCAAGACTACAATGCATCTTTAAGGGGTTCCAGATGAGATTATGTGTAGGGCCTTCCCTACCACCCTTAAAGGGCCGGCATGAGTGTGGTTCAGCAAGATACATCCAAACACTGTGAGTTCTTTTGAAGAATTGAGTAAGTTATTTGTCAACAACTTTATCAGAGGATAAAGGCATAAGCGCTCCTCGTCTAGCCTGTTGACCATAGAGTAAGGGGAAAATGAAAGCTTACGGTCCTTCATTTCTCACTTTAACAGGGAAGACTTAACGGTAGATGAGATGGATGACAAGTTGTTATTGGCAACCTTCCACAATGGAGTTAGTTCCAATTTGGTCATTCACAAACTTTATGATCAAGAGCCAAAAACCATGGTTGAACTCATCCATTCAGCCCAAAGCTTCATGAATGCAAAGGATGCAATCATTCCTAAGAAAGGAAGAGAGCTGAATGAATGGAAGCAGATCTCCAGCGCCATCCTGAATAGGGTCCTTGTCCAAAGAAGGCCGAGATAGGATAAAAGAAAGATCGAGACAACAAGAAGGCAAGTTCGTCTTCAGCAAGGAGTCAACACTATACTCCTTTGAACATTTCACTTGAACAAGTGCTTATGCAAATCAAGGATGACCCGTCCTTGTAGTGGCTGGAAAAAATGAAAGGAGATCCCAACAAGCGCAATAGGAACAAGTATTGCCGCTTCCACAGAGATCACGGGCATGACACGAACGAGTGTTTTAACTTGAAACAGTAGATAGAGAATCTCATTAGGCAAGGAAAATTGAGAAACTTTCTTAGACGAGATCACAAGGAGCATAAGTTGAAGGGAAAGGTAGAAGAGTCGTCGCAGCCCCCACTTGGAGAAATAAGAGTTATTATAGGAGGGACCTCAGCAGGGCAATCTTTCAAGTCAAGGAAGATGTACCTAAAGGTGGTACAAAACGTCCAACTCTCTGGACGACCCCCAAGGACGAGGGGGGAAGATAAGCAAGCCATTACATTCACGGATGAGGACGCTGAGAGGTTCACCACCCATATGACAATGCGATCGTCATCACTTTGCTCATTGCTAATTATATGACTAGAAGGATGTTGATAGACAATAGGAGTTTGGTGGACATCTTATATTACCCTTCCTTCTAAAGAATGAGGCCTAGACAAGATTAACTTCTTCTAGTAAATTCGCCCTCAGTAGGATTTGGGGGGATAAAAGTGCAACCCATGAGCACCATTACATTACTTGTTCGTCTTCGTACAATGCCATCATTGGAAGACCGACCTTAAACAGCTGGACGGCTATAACATCCACCTACCACCTATCTGTCAAATTCCCAATGGATCATAGAGTAGGGCAAGTGCAAGGAGACCAATTAGCCACTAGAGAATGCTACCTAGCTATGTTGGCTATGGACAAGCATGTGCAAACGATGAATATAGAGGAGAGAAGGGTTACTGTGGAGCCCACTGAAGTGCTGGAAGACATTTCTCTGGATGAGAATAACCTTGAAAGATAAAGAAGGGTTGGAGCAAGCATTGAGAAGAAGATGAAGCAGGACCTTATCCAATTCTTAAAGAAGAGCGTTGATGTGTTCACGTGGAGTCATGAAAACATGCTAGGTATTGACCCAAGTGTCATTACCCATCGTCTAAACGTGTATCCTTCCTCTAAGCCCGTACGTCATAAGAAAAGAGTTTTTGCTCTTGAATGAGAAAATGCCATTAAAGAAGAAGTCCAGAAGTTAACCACAGCAAAAATTTATCCGGGAAGTTTATTACCCGGACTGGTTGGCTAATGTGGTGATAGTCAAGAAGGCTAATAGCAAATGGAGGATGTGCGTGGACTTCACCGATTTGAACAAGGCTTGCCCCAAAGATAGCTATCCATTGCCACGTATTAACCAGCTGGTGGACTCAATTGCGGGTCATAAATTGCTAAGTTTCATGGACACCTTCTCAAGCTACGATCAAATAAGAATGGATGAGGTGGATCAAGAGAAGACATCCTTCATTACCAGTCAATGTTTGTTTTTCTACAAGGTGATGCCCTTCGGTTTGAAGAACGCAAGGGAAACTTATCAAAGACTGGTTAACCATATGTTTCGTCCACAGATTGGACAAAATGTGGAAGTTTATGTAGATGATATGTTGATGTGATGCCTAATTTGATTGATTGTGTGATGTGTATGGGTGTGTGATGAGTCTCATATCGGGTATATATTGGGTAGATTTGGGCTTTATTAACAACTGCAAGAAGTCTCAATTGTGACTAGTCCTATTGAGGTATAGCGCAGATATGGCTAGCACTTTTCCATGGGTCGTTACATATGGTATTAGAGCCGGCCTGGTAACCCTGTGTGGGTTCGGAGACACTACCCCACAAAGTGGACCCTAACGAGGACGTTAGGAATTTAAGTGGGGGAGATTGTGATACCCCAATTTGATTGATTGATTGTGTGATGTGTGTGGATGTGTGATGAGTCCCACATTGGGTATTTACTGGGTAGATCTAGGCTTTATTAACAACTACAAGGAGCCTCAATTGTAACTAGTCCTTTTGAGGTATAGCGCAAATGTGGCTAGCACTTTCCTTGGGTCGTTACATATGGTATCAGAGCCAGCCCGGTAACCCCGTGTGGGCTTGGAGACACTACCCTACAAAGTGGGCCCTAACGAGGATGTTAGGGATTTAAGTGGGGGAGCTTATGATGCCCCAATTTGATTGATTGTGTGATGCGTGTGGGTGAGTGATGAGTCCCACGTCGGGTATTTACTGGGTAGATCTGGGCTTTATTAACAACTATAGGGAGCCTCAACTATGACTAGTCCTTTTAAGGTATAGCGTAGATGTGGCTAGCACTTTTCCTTGGATCGTTACATAAACGATCGTTGCTGAATTGAATCCGCGTGAGATTAAAGGAGCACGGTTGAATTGACTTACGAAAAGATAGATAGGTTTAAACGATCATGGCCGAATTGAATTCTCATGAGACTAAATGATTAGGGTTGAATTGACACACGAAAAGATTGATAGGATTAATCAATCATTGCCGAATCGAATCCACTTGAGATTAAACGAGGACAATTGAATTGAATTTTGAAAAGATGGATAGGATTAAACTATCATGGCCGAATTGAATCCATGTAAGATTAAACGAGCACGATCATATTAAATCACAAAAAGATTGATAGGATTAAACGATCATTGACATATTGAATCTGTGTAAGATTAAACTAGCATGGTTGAGTTGAATCTCAGAAAGATAGAAGGGATTTAACGATCACGGCCGAATTGAATTCGCATGAGAGTAAATAAGCACGGTTGAATTGACTCATGAAAAGATTGATAGGATTAAACCATTGTCGCCAAATTGAACCCACTTAAGATTAAACGAGCATAATCAAATTGAATCTTGTAAAGATGGATAGGATTAAACTATTGCGGCCGAATTGAATCGTGAGAGATTAAACGAGCATGGTTGAATTAAATCACAAAAATATTGATTGGATTAAACGATCAATGCCGAATTGAATCCGCGTAAGATTAAACGATCGTGGTTGAGTTGAATCTAGAAATGATTGATAGGATTAAATGATTATGGCCGAATTGAATTCACGTGAGATTAAAAAAGCACGGTTGAATTGACTCACGAAAAGATTGATAGGATTAAACTATGTTGGCCGAATTGAATTCGCTAGAGACTAAACGAGTACAATCGAACTGAATCTCTTAAAGAAGGATAGGATTAAACTATTATGGCCGAATTGGATCCGTGCGAGATTAAATGAGCACGGTCGAATTAAAACACGAAAAGATGAAAGGATTAAATGATCATTGTTGAATTGAATCCGCGTAACATTAAATGATCGTGGTCGAGTTGAATCTCGAAAAGATTGATAGGATTAAACGATCACGGATGAATTTAATTTGCGTGAGATTAAACTAGCACGGTTGAATTGACTAACGAAAACATTGATAGGATTAATCGATCAGGTCCAAATTGAATCTGCTTGAGATTAAACGAGCACAATCGAATTGAATTTCAAAAAGATGGATAGGATTAAACAATCATGGCCGAATTGAATCCGTGTGAGACTAAATGAGCATGGTCATATTAAATCACAAAAAGATTGATAGGCTTAAACGATCATTGCTGAATTGAATCCACGTAAGATTAAACTTGCGTCGTTGAGTTAAATCTCAAAAAGATTGAAAGGAATAAAAGATCACGGCCGAATTGAATTCGCGTGAGATTAAATGAGCACGGTTGAATTGACTCACGAAAGATTGATAGGATTAAACTATCATGGCCGAATTGAATCCGCTAGAAACTAAACGAACACAATCGAACGGAATCATGTAAAGATGGATAGGATTAAACTATTGTGGCTGAATTGAATCCGTACGAGATTAAACGAGCGCGATCGAGTTAAACCACGAAAAGATTGATAGGATCAAACGATGAATTGAATCCACGTAAGATTAAACGATCGTGGTCGAGCTGAATCTTGAAAAGATTGATAGGATTAAACGATCATGGCCAAATTGAATTCAAGTGAGATTAAACTAGCATGGATGAATTGACTCACGAAAAGATTGATAGGATTAAACGATCACGGCCGAATTGAATCTGCTTGAGATTAAACGAGCACAATCGAATTGAATCTTGAAAAGGAAGATAGGACTAAACTATCATGGCAGAATTGAATCCGTGTGCAATTAAAGGAGCACAGTCGAATTAAATCAAGAATAGATTGATTAGATTAATTGAGTTCTGTAGAGTTGAATCTCAAAAATATTGATAGGATTAAACGATCACGGCCGAATTGAATCCATGTGAAATTAAATGAGCACGGATGAATTGACCTATGAAAAGATTGATAGGATTAAACTATCATGGCCGAATTGAATCCGCTAGAAACTAAACGAACACAATCGAACGAAATCACGTAAAGATGGATAGGATTAAACTATTGAGGCTGAATTGAATCCGTGCGAGATTAAACGAGCGCGATTGAGTTAAACCACGAAAAGATTGATAGGATCAAACGATGAATTGAATCCACGTAAGATTAAACGTTCGTGGTCAAGTTGAATCTCGAAAAGATTGATAGGATTAAACGATCATGGCCGAATTGAATTCAAGTGAGATTAAACTAGCATGGATGAATTGACTCACGAAAAGATTGATAGGATTAAACGATCACGGCTGAATTGAATCTGCTTGAGATTAAACGAGCACAATCGAATTGAATCTTGAAAAGGAAGATAGGACTAAACTATCATGGCAGAATTGAATCCGTGTGCAATTAAAGGAGCACGGTCGAATTAAATCAAGAATAGATTGATTAGATTAATTGAGTTCAGTAGAGTTGAATCTCAAAAATATTGATAGGATTAAACGATCACGGCCGAATTGAATCTATGTGAAATTAAACGAGCACGGATGAATTGACCCACGAAATGATTGATAGGATTAAACTATCATGGCTGAATTGAATCTGCTTAAGATTAAACATGCACAATCGATCTGAATCTAGAAAAGATAGATAGGATTAAACTATCATGGCCGAATTGAGTCCGTGTCAGATTAAAAGAGCACGGTCGAATAAAATCAAGAAAAGATTGATAGGAATAAATGATCAGTGCCGAATTGAATCCGTGAAAGAATAAACAAGTGTGGTCGAGTTAAATCTCAAAAAGATCGATAGGATTAAACGATCACGGCTGAATTGAATTCGCATCAAATTAAACGAGCATGGTTGAATTGACTCACAAAAAGATTGATTGGATTAAACTGTCATGGCCGAATTGAAACCGCTTGAGATTAAAAGAGGACAATCGAAAAAAATCTCGTAAATATGGATAGGATTAAACTATTGTGGCCGAATTGAATCCTTGCAAGATTCACGAAAAGATTGATAGGATTAAACGATCATTGCTGAATTGAATCCGCGTAAGATTAAACGATCATGGTCGAATTGAATCTCAAAAAATTTGGTAGGATTAAACGATCATTTCCGAATTGAATCTGTGTGATACTAAATGAGCACAGTCGAGTTGAATTTTGAAAAATGGATTGGATTAAACGATCACGGCCGAATTGAACCCTCAGGAGATTAGACGAGCACAGTTAAACTAAATGTAGAAATAATTGATTGGATTAAACGATCATTGATGAATTGAATCCGCATGAGACTAAACGAGCACGGTTTAATTGATTCACGAAAAGATTGATAGGATTAAACTGTCAAGGCTGAATTGAATCCGCTTGAGATTAAACGAGCACAATCCAACAGAATCTTGTAAATATGGATAAGATTAAACTATTGTGGCTGAATTGAATTCGTGCAAGATTAAACGAGCGCGGTTGAATTAAATCATGAAAATATTGAAAGGATTTAATGATCATTGCTGAATTGAATCCGCGTAAGATTAAACGATCGTGGTCAAATTGAATCTCAAAAGATTGATAGGATTAAACGATCATTTCCGAATTGAATCCAGCGTGATATTAAATGAGCACGGTCAAGTTCTATTTAGAAAAATGGATCGGATTAAACGATCACGGCTGAATTGAACCCGCGTGAGATTAGACGAGCACGGTTAAATTGATTTAGAAAAGACTAATTGGATTAAACGATCACTGCTAAACTGAATCTGCATGAGATTAAATGAGCACGATTGAATTGACTGACGAGAAGATTGATAGGATTAAACTGTCATGGTCAGATTGAATCTACTTGAGATTAAACGAGCACAATCCAACACGAATCTTGTAAATATGGATAAGATTAAACTATTATGGCCGAATTGAATTCGGGCAAGATTAAACGAGAGCAGTCGAATTAAATAACGAAAAGATTGAAAGGATTAAACGATCATTGCTGAATTGAATCCGCGTAAGATCAAACGATCGTGGTCAAATTGAATCTCAAAAGTTTGATAGGATTAAATGATCATTGCCGAATTGAATCCTCGTGATACCAAATGAGCACGGTCGAGTTGAATTTTGAAAAATGGATTGGATTAAACGATCACGGTTGAATTGAACCCACGTGAGATTAGATGAGCTCGGTTAAATTGAATGTAGAAAAGATTAATTGGATTAAACGATCATTGCTGAACTGAATCCGCATGAGATTAAATAAGCACGGTTGAATTGACTCACGAGAAGATAAATAGGCTTACATGATCGTGGCTGAATTGAATTCTTGTAAGACTAAATGATCATGGTTGAATTGACACACGAAAAGATTGATAGGATTAATCGATTATGGCTGAATTGAATCCGCTTGAGATTAAACGAGCACAATCGAATTGAATTTCGAAAAGATGGATAGGATTAAACTATCATGGCTGAATTGAATCCATTTGAGATTACACGAGCACGGTCATATTAAATCACAAGAAGATTGATAAGATTAAATGATCATTGTGGTATTGAATCCGCGTAAGATTAAACTAGCGTGGTCGGGTTGAATCTCAAAAAGATTGATAGGATTAAACAATCAAGGCCGAATTGAATTCTCGTGAGAGTAAACTAGCACGGTTGATAGGATTAAACTATCGTCGCTGAATTGAATCTGTGCGAGATTAAACGTCCGCGGTCGAATTAAATCACAAAAAGATTGAAAGGATTAAAAGATCATTGTTGAATTGAATCCGCGTAAGATTAAATGATCGTGGCCAAATTGAATCTCAAAAGATTGATAGGATTAAACAATCATTTCCGAATTGAATACAGCGTGATATTAAATAAGCACGGTTGAGTTGAATTTTGAAAATGGATTGGATTAAATGATTACGGCCGAATTGAACCCGCGCGAGATTAGACGAGCGCGATTAGACTGAATGTAGAAAAGATTGATTGGATTAAATAATCATTGTTGAATTGAATCTGCATGAGATTAAACGAGCGCGGTTGAATTGACTCACAGAAAGATAGATAGGCTTAAACGATCGTGGCCGAATTGAATTCTCGTGAGACTAAATGATTAGGGTTGAATTGACACACGAAAAGACTGATAGGATTAATCGATTATGGCCGAATTGAATCTGCTTAAGATTAAATGAGCACAATCGAATTGAATTTCAAAAAGATGGATAGGATTAAAGTTTTATGGCCGAATTGAGTCCGTGTGAGATCAAACGAGTGCGGTTGAATTAAATCAAGAAAAGATTGATAAGATTAATCGAGTGTGGTCGAGTTGAATCTCAAAAATATTGATAGGATTAAACGATCATGGCCGAATTGAATCCGTGTGAAATTAAAGGAGCACGGTTGAATTGACTCACGAAAAGATTAATAGGATTAAACTATCATGGCCGAATTGAATCCGCTTGAGATTAAACGTGCACAATCAATCTGAATCTCGAAAAGATAGATAAGACTAAACTATCATGGCCGAATTGATTCCGTGTGAGATTAAAAGAGCACGGTCTAATTAAATCAAGAAAAGATTGATAGGAATAAACAATCAGTGCCGAATTGAATCCGTGAAAGATTAAACGAGTGTGGTCGAGTAGAATCCCAAAAAGATTGATAGGATTAAATGATCACGGCCGAATTGAATTCGCATTAGATTAAACGAGCACGGTTGAATGACTCACAAAAAGATTGATTGGATTAAACTATCATGGCCGAATTGAAACTGCTAGAGATTAAGCGAGCACAATCGAAAAAAATCTCGTAAATAGCAGCACAACTGAATTAACAGCCCAATACAACATCATTGCCCAATACAACATCATTGCCCAACACAACATCATTGCCCAACACAACATCATTGCACGACTGAAAACAGCCCAATACAACATCATTGCCCAACACAACAAATTCAACCTAAGTATTATCTATCAATTGCAAGTGTAGATAGCAGCACGACTGAATTAACCTGTATATTCCAGTAACATTTAACAAACACATAAACTAATGTTTGGAAAATACAAGTAACATAAAATAACTTCTTGATTTCACATAACACAAAATAAAGACATAAAATCATGAATAACCTCATAAATATAAATTAATAATCAATGTGAAACAAGAAACATATACAAATACATCATAGTATCTTCCCCTATCATGAACAACCCAAAACAAAAGCAAAACTACATTATTAGCCAAAAATGTAGATACATAATGAAGCACCTAGATACAATCTAAAGCTCCATAGTTCCAAAACAAAAAAATCTCCCCCTAACAAAAAAATCTCCACTATAATTGTACTCCCCCTTTTAGTGACAAATTGCCAAAGGGCACTCACTCATCATCAAAAGGAGGTGGCGGAGGCAATCGTCTAATACTCTCTAAATCTGTTTGCAATGCACGAAGTTCATTAAGCATGTCCACCAAAAGCTGACCATGAGCTGCCTAAATGGTCATGACAGTCTCCAACATACGATGAATCTTTGAATCATCCAAAGTAGAAGGTGGAGGAATAGCAGCAGTAGCAGCAAGATCATCAGACGCCTTAGCAGTAGTATCACCTGTGGTAGAAGGAGAAAGAGGAGGTGCACCATCAGAAGACTTAACTTTAGGGCGTTTAGAGCTTGCTCTCATCTAAGTAGCCCTCTCTACCTAAGAAAGGTGCCACCGATGGGAGCAATGATATGAATGGGCTTAGATGCTAGAAACTGCTCTAATCCTAAATGCAAAAGAATCCGATGAATAAAAATTGGAAAGAAAAGAGCATGAGCAATAGAACTACTCCTACGAACCTCAATCAAGGAACGAATGAAAAGATGAGGAAAACTCATAGGAGCGTCTGTAACAAGGGCATACAAAAATGCACATCTCTCCAAAGGAATAGTGTACAGGTGAAAGATAAGCCAAATGGAATGGCAAGAAATCCGAAAAAAGAGATAATGGGCCTCAGTCAACTCGTTAGAGGTGATCCGAGGATTGGAACCCTACTGGATTGTAGTACTATTAAAAAATGACATAATGTCAACTAGGGAAGGAGACTCATCATACAGATAAATAGAATGTTGGACCAGTGGCACCCCAAGAGCTTCAGTCACTACTGAAGGAGTAATGGTGGACTCTTCACCCTGTTTCCAACTCTTGACTTAAGTATTGGAATCATAGGTGTGGATAGAGAGGTTCAAGTAGAACTCTCTTATCAAGGTAGCCGGAGGAGGATAATCCACATCCAACAATGGCAACTAGCCATGACGATCAAAGTCTCTCCTAATCTCACCATCTAACTCATCTAGCAAAACCTTTCTCTCAACCCAAAAATTCCTACGAATATTCAACTTCTCATATGTTTCCTAGTTTTTATCACTCGGAAACCTCTCACTATCAAAGGTAGGAGCAGAAGAGGAGGAGGACACTCTATGAGCTCTAGTCTTCCTAACCACAATGCTAAGGATTGAATAGGATAGACACAAAAGAGACAGAGAGAAAAAACACAAAAAACCAACGGCAGACTGCAAGTTAGCACAAAAATATATAGAAAATAACAATCTATATGATGCATGAACAATTTCAACACATGATGCATGCTCTAATGCAATGAGAATGAGTTCAATTTGACTTTAAAATCACAAAATTGGCTTGAGTATAGAGTTTATATATATATATATATATACAAAAAAAAAAAAACAATGTTTAAAAACCCACCTTCAAAAAACCAACAAATTGACCAAATTGATCATTACACAAGATAGATATCATAAAATAATGATCAAACCAATCAATTTAATAGGCCAATTTCATTAAATTAAGCTCAATTGAACAAACCCCCAAATCCTGTAGTTTCAAGCCCTAGAAATTTCAATTTTTCCCAATTCAACAAATGGATCAAATTAAAAACCCTAGAACAGTGTAATAACATCCTATAACAAAAACCCAATGATCAATTTCCAAAGAAAAGATTGAAAACATCAAAATCCCCAAAATTTCATAAGTTCGACATTCTCCCTTAAATGCATGAAATAATGCATGAAACATGAAAATAATTGAAAAAGGAAGGGCAAAAAGGTCTTACTGGCTTTAGAAGACAAAATCCTTGCAAAAAGTTAGAGGGAAAACGACACAAATTTTATCTGGAACCTTGACCAATTGAATGGAGAGAGAAAACCTTTTTAAAAAAGTTGAAAAAGTGAAGAACATGTGAAAAGCTAAAGTTAAAAAAAAAAAAACTCTCCATACGATTTTCGATTGATCGAAAATTAGATTCAATTAATCGAAAATTACATTCAATTGATCTAGAACCAATCGAGCAGTGATCGAAACAGTCAGATTCAAACCAAAAATTTAATCGCATTTTCGATTGGTCGAGAAACAAGTTCGATCGATCGAAAATCATGAAAAAACAAATTTTTGAAAAGCAGAATAGTTTTGTGCAGAAACACCTCAAAGCATAGTATTTTATGAATAGAATGCATGAGTATGATATGAAATGATTTTCAAAAGCACTTGATATGAACCCAGATTTCCCATAATTAAGATTTTCAATCAATTTTCCTTAAATTCTCAAACTTCAAACACATTTTGCATTAAAACCAAGAAATTCTCAATCTTGTATGGCCACAACAAAATCACACACAATAACATGTACGAAGTTTAGCAAAGAGTAACTTATGTAGTGTGTGCAACTAGCAAAAGCTTGAGAGACATGTGAGGTGATATTTGAATAGTAAGCAATCACAATTACTACAAAATTCATCATATACAATTGAAGGATCATATACAACTGAAGGAGACTATCACCTAAAGAGTGACATCTTATAACTCTCACATCTCCTAGAATAAAAGCTTGCAATCATGTAAGTTTCTTGAGTTGCCTCATAATGTGCACACCAATTTTATTTAATTAGAAACTTATTACAATAGCTAGGATAATGTACGCACCAATTTTATTTGAATGTGAAGTTATTATAGCCCAATAATGTACACACCAATTATAGCATTTAAACCAAGGCTACACCTTATGTTCTTTTCGTGCATGTGCTATACGATATGCACTAAGGTGTTCATGATTGGCTAGTAAACAGTGGTGAGATGATTATTTATGCCTTTCTCAATAAGTTCAAGTCTGACAATCAAAGGCATGTGATTTCAAGATCAAGATCATGTGATCAAAAACTATAAACATCTTCCCACACAACATGCACTACAATGCTCAAACTAGTAAAGTGTAATAAATAAGCTCATCCAAGCTAAACAAGGTACATAAACATGTTATGTAAAGATAAATGGCCAACCTTGATATCAAATCCAAGAAAAATAATGCAAATCCTTTTTTTATTAAAAAAATAACAAAAAAAGTCCTAGAATGAAATGCGTGAATGTTATTTAATAAGTTCCATAGGATCTTGTGCTTAAGACACGGGTACTGTTAGCTTATTTGCTCGCTTAACAGCTTGCAACTTGAAACAGTTTGGATGAATGTACCTAGACTTTCCACAAAAATGACAAACCCACGTAGGCTTATCATGCAACTTTCCCTTTGGAGGATTAGATGCCTTAGGTTTAGACTCTTGAAGACCAACCCTAATCTTTATAGGAGGTGTGACTTCTACAAGTTTAGCATCCTCACTCACAGAGGGTTTAGAAGCAGGAACAAAGTTTGTGGAATGGGGTTCAAGCACATAGATGCTTTCTACAAAACCTAGAACAGTTTTGTCAGAGGGAGACTTCTGAACACTCAACATGCGATCAAGTTTGGAGCTTGCAGACCTATTAGTTTGTTCTCTAGCAACAGATAATTTAAGTTCCAAATTCTTAACTTTATCAAGCAAAAGCATGTTCTCAATCTTCACATTATTCAGCAGTTTCATAAGCAAATTTTTCTTATCAAGTTCAAGAGATGCAATTTTTTTTAAGCCTAGATCAACACTCATAGCATCCTTTGCAGCAACTTTGCAAAGTTTATTGTAGGCTTCTTGCAAATCTGCATCCTCAGAGAGTTCCTCATCAGAAGGATTCTCTTCAACAACAACACTTTCATCCATTACAGTAGTAGTAGTGAAAGTAATGAAGTTTCCATCCTCATCACTTCCAGACTCATTATCAAGTCTAGGTTAACACAAATATATCATATCATTGTAAAGTGCGGAAAATAAAGAACACAACGATATGATAATTCAGGAAAACCAAATCGGTAAAAAACTTGGGGAGGATTTAACCTAGCTATCTTGAAGGTAAAACGAATCCATTATGAAAGAATTGAAATTTACATAATAGCGACTTAGACCACTAACATCCTATTGGTACCTCGAGGAGGAAACTTACTGTTGGAAAAATACATGTTTGTATCACATACAAAACATATGCAGTAGAAAATTAACGGATGTACTTCACTCGCAATTGATAAAATGTACTATGTAAGTTCCAGAATTTAAGAACAAGAAAGCGTACCTTGGTGCGGTGAAATTCAAAACAGAATATCAGAAGCATTTGAGAACACTTTTAATCTCTACTCTAATTCTACTTGATGCCCAAGAAGTGTGGTTTCTCAATCAATTTCCATGGAGAGAATATGAGAGTGTCCAACACTCACATACAAACCATTTCATGTTCTCATGTGATCATAATGAAAACCACTCAGAAAACTAACTTAGAAATTCTGTATGTTTCTCTCCATAAATATAACTGATTATCTAATTGGACTAGTCTTTTGGGCCATTTCAATTGAGCTCTAGTGTGTGGCTTGGAGTGCGACTAAAAGGAAACAAATAAGACTCTAGCTCCAATGGGCCTTGGGCTTTTCTGTCAACTCTTGACAAGTCCAAAGTTACCATTAATTATATTCAATGCCACTACATGAATATAATTGCACTCTAGGCATTATTAATAAATTATATCCCAAGACTTTATTATACATGCAACCACTTCATTAAAATATTCGTAATAATACAAAGTCATGAATATAGACTACTACTTTGAAGATTACTACATTTTAATCCTTGAGTACCTAGTTTAATCCTTTATGTTATTCATCATATATTTATGATTTCCAATTCCATAAATATATAGTTTAGTAAATCCTTACTAAAGTGGTTGGGCCCAACACTATGAATAACCAAACCCATTAAACTTATCTCAAGGGAATATTTTATATCTCCGTTAAGAGATTATGAATTCCATCTTGAGAATATATGTTCCATCAACACTAAATGCGGCTGCCCAGCATACTGAGGTTTTGATCGTGACTCATAGATCTCACTCCTGATATATCAAAGCAACCAACATCTCATGATCAAGTCCATTATTCTCTCAGGATTTAGACTTGAAGTAAATAGAAGTCAGTAGATTTATTATTTATTTGACAGTCATTAGGAGGATAATAAATCTCACAGTAGTCTAGTTCAATATGTCTTAACTCTTAAAACATATCAACATACCAACTAGAAATATCCATTTTCATGATCAAGACAAATCATCTTAGTTGATATGTTATAATCTTCGCAGATAAAATGCCCAATTTCATCTCCGACTACGAACTACAATTCTGAGTTTACAAAGAACGTGTGATCTATATTTTCTGTGACTAAATCACATAAATCACATACTATGCATCTTATGGACTAAGATAATGTCCTATTAGTTCATTTAGAGATAGTCTCATATAATTAAACAATTTAATTATTTATAACATGCCAATAAATTGGATTTTAGGGCATAAACCCCAACAATCTCCCACTTGCCCTCAAAGACAATTTACTATATATCCGAAACTTATCTCCCTTTAGAGTAATACATAGTCACTCTAAGGCAAGGTTTGGAAACAAGTTTCAGCCAGATTTATTGTATAAATTATCTTTTCTACTACTACTTCTCATGTACTCATATTTCTCTAATGAGATAATACTTACGTTTAATGTGTATCTTCACCACCTAAGATGAACACATATCTTGAGGTCCAACTTCATGAATCACAATCAAACTATAAATCAGCATTTGTACATCCAGTAATCATTAAAACCTCGATTTTGTGGACAAGCATATAATCCCTCATTCTCCTAAGATATTTGAGTATGCACTTTAGTCCCACTAAATTAAGTGATCTTTGATTCAATTGATATTTGCTTACCATGCCCATCATAAAATAGATATTTGGCATAGTATTTAGCATAGCATAAAGACTTACTATCGATTTGATATAAGGAACCGTCTTAATATGCTATTCTTTTTATATGTCTTAGGACCATAGTCCTTTATAAAGGAACTTCAAACTTAAAAGGAAAGAACCCTTTCTTGAAGTATTACATGCTATACATGGCTAGAATCTAATCTATTTAAGCAGTTTGAGATAGACCCAACATCCTAACTTCTGAATTTTAACAAAGTTTAATTCTTAGGATGTGACTAGTCTTTTCCAAGTACTTTATATCAAACTGGATTAGACAACAAAAAAACCATTAATGACAGTAACTCTACATTAGTCTAAATGATTAGAATGTCATCAACATACAATAAGAAATTTATTATTCTATATAGCTTTTACACACATAAGGCCTTTTGAAACTTGATCAAAATCAAACAATTTGATTTCTTGATCAAAGATGATATTTTATGATTCAGATGCTTGCTTTAATCCTCAAATGGAATTTAAGCAACTTGCATATTAAACACTATTGTTTCTTTGCTATGTACAAGTCTAGTTACATCTTATAGATGTTTTCATCAAGATTGCTACTAAAAGAAGCTTTCTTGATATCCATTGCCATATTTCATCCAAATGAAATATAATAGATAAGAGAATCTAGATAGAGTCAAACTTAACTATTGGTGAAGAAAAAAAAAATCTTTTCATAGTCGAACCATTTCTTTCTGAATAAATCTGTTCACCGCTAGTCTTGACTTTGAAGGTTTGTACCTTCAAATCTATCAATCTCATTTTCTTGTAGACCTATTTGAGAACAATAGGCTTAATGCTTAATGCCATTAGGCGCCTTTACAAGTTCTAAACTTTAAATAGAATCCAATTCTATCCACATAACCTTGATCCAGTAATCCATATTCATATCATCTATTGCCTTTACGTAGGACCGAGGATCAAATTCATATCCTTGTGAAATGACTTCAAAAGTTTATGCCAAAAGTATGAATTTATTTGGTAATTGATAATTCTCCCACTACGACATTGTACCGGTGTACTGTTGGGGTTTATGCCCTAAAATCCAATTTATTGACATGTCATAAATGATTAAATTGTTTAATTATATGAGACTATTTATTAATGAACTAATGGAACATTATCTTAGTCCATAATAGTATGTGATTTATGTGATATAGTCACAGAAGATAAAAATCACAAGTTCTTTGTAAATTCAGAATTTGAGTTCATAGTCGGTAATGAAATTGGGCATTTCATCTGCGAAGACTATAACATATCAATTAAGATGATTTGTCTTGATCATGGAAGTGGAGACTTCTAGTTGATATATTGATATGTTTTAAGGAGTTAAGACATATTGAATTAGATCGCTGTGAGATTTATTATTCTCCTAACGACTGTTAAATGAATAATAAATCTTACGACTTCTATTTACATCAACTCTAAATCCTGAGAGAATAATGGACCTGATCATGAGATGTAGGTTGCTTTGATATATTAGGAGTGAGATCTATAAGTTATGATCAAAACTTCAGTATGTTGGGCAGCCGCATTTAGTGTTGATGGAACATATATTCTCAAGATGGAATTCATAATCTCTTAACGGAGATATAAAATATTCTCTTGAGATAAGTTTAATGGGATTGGTAATTCAGAGTGTTGGGCTCAACCACTTTAGTAAGGAGTTATTAAAGTATATATTTATGAAATTGGATTTCATAAATATATGATGAATAACGTAAAGTATTAAACCGGGTACTCAAGGATTAAGATGTAGTAATCTTCAAAGTGGCAGTCCATATTCATGACTTTGTATTATTACGAATATTTTAATGAAGGGGTTGCATGTATAATAAAGTCTTGGGATCTAATTTATTAATAAGACCTAGAGTGCAATTATATTTATATAGTGGTATTAAATATAATTAATGGTAACTTTGGGCTTGTCAAGAGTTGATAGAAAAGCCCAAGGCCCATTGGAGCTAGTGTCTTATTGGTCCCTTTTGGTCCCACTCCAAGCCATACACTAAAGTCCAATTGAAAAGGCTCAATAGGCCAGCCCAATTCGATAATCAGTTAGTTATAAAGGGAGAAACATACAGAATTTTTTATAAGAGAAAAAGATACATCATTGTGAAGTGGTGTGTATGTGTGAGTGAATCCACTCAATTATTCTCCCTTGGAAACTGATTGAGAGACCACTCTTCTTGGGCATAAAGTTGAATTGGAGTGAAGATTAAAAGTGGTCCTGAGTTCTTCTAATCTTTTGTTTTGAATTTCACCGCACCAAGGTACGCTATTTCGTTCTTAAATTCTGAAATTTACATAGTGCATGTTATCAATCATGAATGAAATAAATCCATATTTGTTGCTTCCACTGTGTGTTTTGTATGAGATACAAAACCAGATTTACCAACAATTAGTATCAGAGCCAATTTTTCATATCATGCTTGTATAATATGTGATTGAATTTTAGAATAAAAGAAAAATGGTTTCTTGATAATCATGTTTATAGTATTTTTGATTTCATAATTTAGTTTTGGAGATTGACTTTGCGTTGATGTGAGGTGAATTCCTTTTAATATGGAATTCTGTCTTCAAAACAATGTATGACCGTGTATATACATTTTTTTTTTTTTTGGAATATTAATGGCAGTTGAGAATTGTAACACCCCAAACCCTTAAGAAGGATTTAGATGCATAACCTATCTTAGAAATAATCAACAATGATATAATGGAACAGAGCGTAATATTTATCCTCAAATAAACTTCTTGAATATCATCAGATTTCCTTAACAATCCATAAAAAAAAAAAACAAAACAACAATAATATTCTTTTGATGTAAAATCTCCAAATAACATCTCAAAATAGTTTCAAAATAATAATCTCATTGTCCTGAAACAATTTTGCTAAAACAATTCTGCAACTATCAAGCTCCAAACGAAGTCGTCAATCTAAGGCTCCACTGATCTACCCCCAAAAGACACTCCATAATTCTAATCTGAAAGGATGGAAAAAGGGGTGAGCTAAAGGCTCAATAAGAGACTACAAACATGAGGATGTCTTCCAAAACAAAACGATAATATCATTGACAAAATATAGTCATCACGATACAATTAAAATTAGTTTAAACTGTAATATAATATATTCTATAAAGCTGTTAAAATAAAACACTTCACTATAACACTGTAAACATTAATAAAATAATGACCACATTTATATGCCAATATGCACCAAATAGGTAGAAACAATTTTATTTTGAAAATAAGCAATTTTTCACCTAAAAGAACAGTAGTAAATAAACAGTAATTCAATATGAAAAATATTAGTCAAACACAGACAAAAGCTGCTAAACACTCGGTGGGTGATTTCCCATGGGAACAATAACACTAACCTCAAAGAGGCAACACTAGCTCCGAAGAGCAACAATAACACTGCACCACACCACACTAACAGTACTTCGGCCGAAGACCAACACTTAACCCTGTGTTGGCAAAGGTTGCAGACTGTCTAGTTGATCATTTGAAACACTCTTGACATATACAGTTTCACAATAATATACAATAAATAATAGAGTTTGAGTATGTATAAAGCACTAACAATGGTATAAGTCTTTGAAACTTCACTTTTGCAATTATGTGTATGTATATATATATAAATATATTTTTACCACAATTATATATATATATATATATAAAAATATATACGTCTTGAGAGACGTCATGTGTTGAAGTCTACTTACCTCTAGTGGCTAAACCAAGCTTCACTTCAATTGCTCGAAACAACGTCAACTAGAACCTAAATAATAATTAAACAATTCAATAAGGGCAGGTTCTTTAATAACCACAAAGTCCTCTTGATAAAACAATTCCTCAACCACTATGAAGATTTGGCAAGATAAAATTTAACGTGTCTTTCTAATATAACTCCAACCCTATTCTAGATTAAAATAATAGTATAGCATTCCCTAACCTAACATCTAATATTTATATAAGAACACGTTACCACAAGCAACCCTATAACCTATGTGCCTATACACACCATATATCTTATCAATGCATTCAAAGAAGACAAAAGAATGATACATTAATTAAGATTTTGCATGTAACCCTATAATATATATATATATATATATATATATTATGACAATCATCACACCTTTTATATATATATAATATAGTATGTTGCTTCAATCCGTATATATACAAAAAGGATGATTCATCCAATCCATATATATAAAGGCTTATATATATAATACAAGGATTGTTCCCAAGCAGTGCAACCATTCTTCCTTTAATATATGATATATATATATTACATGCAAGCATTAATATATAAGTCTTCACATGTCCAATCCGTGCAAGCCTTAATGTTCAAATGCCTTGTAGCCAAGCGGTGCAATGGCTTAATCACGCACATGGAGCAATGCACATATAACCGTCCTTTAATATATATACAATTATCAATCCGTATATATAATATACAGATTCAATAAAGCAATGCTTATGTTGCCAAAGCAATGCAACAACTAACATTCACGCACATGGAAGTTACATCCAAGGCGCTGCATTTGATATTAATATTCGGCAATCCAATTTATACATTATTATCATTGAAATTCCAGCAAACACAATTGAAATTCCAGCAAACACAATTGAAATTCCAGCAAACACAATTGAAATTCCAGCAACCATCATTGAATTTCCAGCAAACTTAATACTAACCCTAACACTAACATGTCAATGATGAAATCCCAGCAAAAAAAAAGAAAAAAAAAAAAAAAAGGCTTTCCTAGAATGATGCTTACCTCAAAACCAAGATGAAGTTGCTGGCTGCCCTGAAGTGCACAGCCTCCTATTCTTTTGTTTTTGAGAAACCCTAATTTTCTTTCATAATAAGCTGTTGCACTTGGGCTGAAAATTCAGAAGCCTATTTCAGGTTAAGGCTAATTTCACTTGGGCTGAAAATTTAGAAGCCCACTACAACTAAAATAAACTTCCTAGACCCACCTATATTCCCACTAAACTCATTAATATTATTTTTATTATTGTTATCATTATAAAATAAATCACAATATAAAATTAATTATCTCCTCCAAAATAATTAAGCAATTTATCAAATCTACTCTCTAGAAGTAATTAAATTAAATTTAAATGAGATGGGTGTTACATTCTCCCCCTCTTATAAAATTTTCGTCCTCGAAAATTCAAAACATAGCTCACTGCAGAAAAAGCTGGGGATATTTGGATTGCATTTCGTCTTTACGCTCCCATGAAGCTTCTTCCATGGAGTGGTTCCTCCATAATACTTTGACCAAATGTATAGTCTTATTACGTAGCACTTGCTCTTTACGATCTAAAATCTGAATCGGGACTTCCTCGTAGGATAAGTTCTCTTTGACTTGAAGTGGCTCATAACTCAAGATATGAGAAGGATCGGGGACATACCTTCTCAACATGGATACATGGAAAACGTTATGTAACCTTGACAAGGTCGGTGGTAAAGCAAGCCGGTAAGCAACAGAACCAACTCTCTCCAAAACTTCAAAGGGCCCCACGTACCTAGGGCTTAACTTACCCTTCTTGCCAAACCTCATAACTCCTTTCATAGGTGACACTCGAATGAAAACCATGTCTTCAACTTCAAATTCCACTTCTCTTCTCCGTGGATCAGCATAACTTTTCTGTCTACTATGAGCTGCACGCAACCTTTCCCGAATTACATCAATCTTTTCACTGGTCCTTTGAACAATCTCAGGACCCAAGATTCTCCTCTCTCCAACCTCATCCCAACAAACTGGGGATCTACACTTTCTCCCATACAAAGCCTCATAAGGTGCCATCTTAATACTGGAGTGATAACTATTGTTATAAGCAAACTCCACCAAAGTCAAATAGTTATTCCAACTACCCTTGAAATCCAAGACACAAGCTCTCAACATGTCTTCCAAAGTTTGGATAGTTCTCTCAGACTGTCCATCCGTTTGAGGGTGGCAAGCAGTACTAAAGTTCAACTTAGTACCCAAGGCTTTTTGCAAACTATCCCAAAACCCTGAAGTGAACCTCGAATCTCTATCAGATACAATAGAAGCTGGCACTCCATGCAACCTCACAATCTCATTTATATAAAGTTCAGCCAGTTTGTCAAGAGAGTAGTTCATTCTAATTGGAATGAAGTGGGCAGATTTAGTCAACCTATCCACCACCACCCAAATAGCATCATGATTCTTAGGTGATCTCGGTAATCCACACACAAAGTCCATGGTGATATTCTCCCACTTCCTCTCAGGAATAGGTAAAGGTTGTAATAACCCTGATGGCCTCTGATGTTCCACTTTGACTTGCTGGCAAATCAAGCATTGTTCCACAAATTGAGCAATTTCTCTTTTCATGTTAATCCACCAATAAACTTCTCGAAGGTCATGATACATCTTGGTACTACCCGGATGCATTGTATAAGGCGAACGATGTGCTTCCTCCAATATCTCTCTTTTAATCAATGAATCATTAGGCACACAAAGCCTATTACCAAACCTCAAAACACCATCATCAGAGATACTAAAATCAAATCTACTTCCACCACGTACTTGTTCCATGATCTTAAACAATTGAGGGTCACCACTCTGAGCAGCTTTGATCTTATCAATTAGGGTGGGTTGTACACTTAAACTTGCCAGGTAGGATCGGGAGTCTCCAGTCACTATGTCTACTCCAAGTTTCTGAAGATCAACAATAATATGCTTCTGAGTAGTTAATAAAGCAGCTGAAAAGCTATACGACTTTCGACTAAGTGCATCAGCCACAACATTGGCTTTACCAGGATGGTAATTTATGGAACAATCATAGTCTTTAATTAATTCCAGCCATCTCCTTTGCCTCAAATTTAATTCTTTCTGAGTGTATATGTACTTCAAACTTTTATGGTCAGTGTATATTTCACATCTCTCACCATACAAATAATGCCTCCAAATCTTCAATGCAAAAACCACTGCTGCCAATTCCAAATCATGAGTTGGATAATTCTGTTCATAATTCTTTAGTTGTCGAGAGGCATAAGCAACCACCTTCCCATGTTGCATCAGAACACAACCAAGACCCTTACGAGATGCGTCACTATATATCACAAAACCACCCGAACCAGATGGAATAGTCAATACTGGTGCAGAAACCAACCGTTGCTTCAACTCCTGGAAACTTCTTTCACATTCCTCTGTCCAGTCAAACTTTGCATGTTTTCGAGTTAATCGAGTCAGAGGAGTTGCAATACTGGAAAATCCTTCCACAAATCTTCTATAATAACCTGCAAGGCCCAAAAAACTTCTTACCTCACTTACATTAGTAGGGGCAGCCCAATTAACTACAGCTTCGATCTTACTAGGGTCCACTGTAATTCCATCTCTAGAGATCACATGTCCTAAGAACACCACTTGATTCAACCAGAACTCACACTTCTTTAATTTAGCATACAACTTCTTGTCTCTTAAAATCTGCAACACCATTCTCAAGTGTTCCTCATGCTCTTCTTGGCTTTTAGAGTAAACCAAGATGTCATCAATGAAAACAATGACAAACCGATCCAAATACTCATGAAATACCCTATTCATCAAATCCATAAAAACAGCAGGAGCATTAGTTAGACCAAAAGGCATCACTAAGAACTCATAATGACCATACCTGGTTCGAAAAGCTGTCTTTGGTATGTCATCCTTCTTAACTCTCAACTGATGATAACCAGATCTCAAGTCAATTTTAGAGAAGACTTGAGCGCCCTGAAGCTGATCAAACAAATCATCAATTCGTGGCAAAGGGTATTTGTTTCTGACGGTTACCTTGTTCAACTCCCTATAGTCAATGCACAACCGCATACTACCATCCTTCTTCTTAACAAACAACACCGGAGCACCCCAAGGAGAAGCACTAGGCCGAATAAAGCCTTTATCAAGCAAGTCTTGCAATTGCTCCTTCAACTCATTGAGCTCCGTAGGGGCCATTCTATAAGGTGCTTTGGAAATTGGGCCGGTACCAGGTACTAGGTCAATAGAGAACTCAACCTCTCTGTCAGGAGGTAGTCCAGGTAAGTCCTCAGAGAACACATCTGGGAACTCTTTCACCACTGGGATGTCTTCAACTTTTAACTCTATTTTATCACCCTTCAAAGCACAAACAAGGAACCCTTCACATCCTTTCCTTAGCAATCGCCTTGCCTGCATCACTGACACCAATACAGGTGGTTTCACCACACGATCTCCCTCGAAGAAGAATTCTGGCTCCCCAGGAATTCTAAATACTACCTTCTTCCCAAAACACTCTATGGAAGCATGAAAAGTAGATAACCAATCCATCCCTAGAATCACATCAAACTCAAATATATCAAGCAACATAAGATCTGCTTTTAATTCCCTCCCAGAGACTAAAACATTACAAGACTTGTACACTTTATGGGTAATCATTTGTTGTCCAGAAGGTGTAGCAACACACAATTCATAATTTAAACTCTCAGGTTCTATGTTTAGCCTTTGTGCAAGTCTACGTGAGATGAAAGAATGGGTTGAACCAGAATCCAATAACACTTGTGCATGCTGACTGGAAACAAGAAGTGTACCTGAAACCACTGATGGGGAGGCCTCGGCGTCCTGTTTAGTCAAAGCAAAAACTCGACCCTGAACCTTAGGTCTCTGTTGGCTCCCATTTGGATTGGTAGTTTGTTCAGCTCGCATATCTGGACAATCCTTGATGAAGTGTCCAGTCTTGCCACATTTAAAACACGCCCTTGACTCCAAATAACATGTTCCACTATGAGCCTTTCCACATCTTGGACAAGTTTTGTATGCCTTCTTATTTGAATTAGGCACCCCTTGCTTCTTGAATGAACTTCCACTAGACTTCCCCTTAAGAAAATGACTCTGGGTTGGCTTCCTCTCTTAATCATTGGCCCTTGAGAGACGATTACAATTTCTCTCTGCTATGAGAGCTCGATCCACCACTTCTGCGTTTGTTTCCAATTTGAACATGGAAACCGGTCCCTGAATTTCCTCCCTTAAACCTCTTTCAAAATGCCTGGCCTTCCTTGCTTCCGTGTCAACCATGTGTGGAGCAAAGCGGGATAATTCAGCAAATTTCCGCTCATACTCATACACTGATTGAGTACCTTGTGCTATGCGAATGAACTCAGCTTCCTTTTGCACCATCAAACTATCAGGAAAATACCTCTTACGGAAGAGCTCAACAAAAAGCTGCCAAGTTATGACTTCTCTTCCATGTGTCCTCTCCGTGGACTCCCACCATTCCAATGCATCACCTTTCAGTACAAAAACAGCAAGGACAACTCGTTGCTCATCACTAACTTCCATTGCTCTAAAGAGCCTTTCTATCTCCTTAAGCCAGTTGTCAGCCTCAATTGGATCCTTTGTGCCCTTGAAAGCAGGAGGATCAAGCTTCCTAAACTTCTCCAAGGCACTAGTCGGATTGGTGGCTCCCACTTGATGTTGCACTATATTGGTTAAGCCCCTAATGGCTTCAATAATAGCCTGGAGATTAGTAGGTCCCCCAGCATTCGGTTGACTGTCCCCTGGGTTCCTCCTTGGTGGAGCCATATCTCTAAGCAATACAGTAAGATATCATAAGTAACTATTTCAAATATTTCCGAGGGTCAAAACCAAACACATAGATAGTACAACAATCATTCCTACACACTTTAGAATAATAAACAAAACAAAACAAAATATAAAATCACTATGAAAAGTCAACTAATTCTAACACTAAAATTCCTTGTAATCACACTCTTGTTCCACAATAGTCTTAAGATCAAACCTATAAGTCTACAGAATCATAAACCTATGCTCTGATACCATAACTATAACACCCCAAACCCTTAAGAAGGATTTAGATGCATAACCTGTCTTAGAAATAATCAACAATGATATAATGGAACAGAGCGTAATATTTATCCTCAAATAAACTTCTTGAATATCATCAGATTTCCTTAACAATCCATAAAAAAAAAAAACAAAACAACAATAATATTCTTTTGATGTAAAATCTCCAAATAACATCTCAAAATAGTTCCAAAATAATAATCTCATTGTCCTGAAACAATTTTGCTAAAACAATTCTGCAACTATCAAGCTCCAAACGAAGTCGTCAATCTAAGGCTCCACTGATCTACCCCCAAAAGACACTCCATAACTCTAATCTGAAAGGATGGAAAAAGGGGTGAGCTAAAGGCTCAATAAGAGACTACAAACATGAGGATGTCTTCCAAAACAAAACGATAATATCATTGACAAAATATAGTCATCACGATACAATTAAAATTAGTTTAAACTGTAATATAATATATTCTATAAAGCTGTTAAAATAAAACACTTCACTATAACACTGTAAACATTAATAAAATAATGACCACATTTATATGCCAATATGCACCAAATAGGTAGAAACAATTTTATTTTGAAAATAAGCAATTTTTCACCTAAAAGAACAGTAGTAAATAAACAGTAATTCAATATGAAAAATATTAGTCAAACACAGACAAAAGCTGCTAAACACTCGGTGGGTGATTTCCCATGGGAACAATAACACTAACCTCAAAGAGGCAACACTAGCTCCGAAGAGCAACAATAACACTGCACCACACCACACTAACACTACTTCGGCCGAAGACCAACACTTAACCCTGTGTTGGCAAAGGTTGCAGACTGTCTAGTTGACCATTTGAAACACTCTTGACATATACAGTTTCACAATAATATACAATAAATAATAGAGTTTGAGTATGTATAAAGCACTAACAATGGTATAAGTCTTTGAAACTTCACTTTTGCAATTATGTGTATGTATATATATATAAATATATTTTTACCACAATTATATATATATATATATAAATATATACGTCTTGAGAGACGTCATGTGTTGAAGTCTACTTACCTCTAGTGGCTAAACCAAGCTTCACTTCAATTGCTCGAAACAACGTCAACTAGAACCTAAATAATAATTAAACAATTCAATAAGGGCAGGTTCTTTAATAACCACAAAGTCCTCTTGATAAAACAATTCCTCAACCACTATGAAGATTTGGCAAGATAAAATTTAACGTGTCTTTCTAATATAACTCCAACCCTATTCTAGATTAAAATAATAGTATAGCATTCCCTAACCTAACATCTAATATTTATATAAGAACATGTTACCACAAGCAACCCTATAACCTATGTGCCTATACACACCATATATCTTATCAATGCATTCAAAGAAGACAAAAGAATGATACATTAATTAAGATTTTGCATGTAACCCTATAATATATATATATATATATATATATTATGACAATCATCACACCTTTTATATATATATAATATAGTATATTGCTTCAATCCGTATATATACAAAAAGGATGATTCATCCAATCCATATATATAAAGGCTTATATATATAATACAAGGATTGTTCCCAAGCAGTGCAACCATTCTTCCTTTAATATATGATATATATATATATCATGCAAGCATTAATATATAAGTCTTCACATGTCCAATCCGTGCAAGCCTTAATGTTCAAATGCCTTGTAGCCAAGCGGTGCAATGGCTTAATCACGCACATGGAGCAATGCACATATAACCGTCCTTTAATATATATACAATTATCAATCCGTATATATAATATACAGATTCAATAAAGCAATGCTTATGTTGCCAAAGCAATGCAACAACTAACATTCACGCACATGGAAGTTACATCCAAGGCGCTGCATTTGATATTAATATTCGGCAATCCAATTTATACATTATTATCATTGAAATTCCAGCAAACACAATTGAAATTCCAGCAAACACAATTGAAATTCCAGCAAACACAATTGAAATTCCAGCAACCATCATTGAATTTCCAGCAAACTTAATACTAACCCTAACACTAACATGTCAATGATGAAATCCCAGCAAAATAAAAGAAAAAAAAAAAAAAAAAAAGGCTTTCCTAGAATGATGCTTACCTCAAAACCAAGATGAAGTTGCTGGCTGCCCTGAAGTGCACAACCTCCTATTCTTTTGTTTTTGAGAAACCCTAATTTTCTTTCATAATAAGCTGTTGCACTTGGGCTGAAAATTCAGAAGCCTATTTCAGGTTAAGGCTAATTTCACTTGGGCTGAAAATTTAGAAGCCCACTACAACTAAAATAAACTTCCTAGACCCACCTATATTCCCACTAAACTCATTAATATTATTTTTATTATTGTTATCATTATAAAATAAATCACAATATAAAATTAATTATCTCCTCCAAAATAATTAAGCAATTTATCAAATCTACTCTCTAGAAGTAATTAAATTAAATTTAAATGAGATGGGTGTTACAAGAATCGTTATTGCCAATGGACAATAACTACTTTGATTCGGATTGCCTAATATATATATATATATATTTATATAAATAAGGTTTGAATGGACAAATACTTTGATTCGGATTGCCTAATATATATACATATATATATATATATATATATATAAGGTTTGAATGGACCAATGCATTGATTCGGATTGCCTTATTTATATATATATATATATATATATATATAAGTTTTGAATGGACCAATGCACTGATTCGGATTGCCTTCTTGAATATCTAATACTATATATATTAGCATAAGCCTTTAAGGAGGCGCTGCCACGTTAGGAAAAATGACCCCTTAAAAAACTGACACGTGCACAGCATTTAAGTATAACCAGCCACACGTTGCAATGCTTCACCTCCCAAATAACCGGTTAGAAAAAGGATAAATTAAACAACCGGTTAAAAAAAAACCGTTAAAATAAAATAAAAAAGCCTCTCTATAAATAAAAAAATTTAATCAGTGAAAGTACAATTAGGCTTGCGATATAGAGACAGAGAAGGAGAAAAAGAAAAAGAAAAAAAAGCTTGCGATACGAAGATGAGGAGGAAGCAGAGTTCGTATGCCCGGGGGACTGTAACCATCATTTTCCCACCACCGTTCGTCCCTTGCCGGACTTAGACTACCGAAACCGGCACCGGTAACCTAAAGGTGGACGCAGGATTTGAGATACGGACATAGAGAGAGAGAAAACTACCACCGGTAAGTTTTTTTTTTTTTTTTCTTAGATCTGGGTATGAAATAAGAATTGGTTTTGAGAAATTTGGTTGGATTGATTTGTATTTAGGTATTTGGGTTACATTAGGTTTTGATTTGATTTTTTTGGTTCGATTAAGTTTCTCAGTATACTAAAAACTCTTGGGAGTATTTGGATTCAATTAATTTTGTGTTTGATTTTGCTTTAATTTTAGGGTATTTATAATTGGCCTTGGAAAATCAAGGTTTAGAGGCCAAAAGTCCGAGAACGGTAGAGTCGGTTAGACACAGGGTGCAGAGAGATCTATATATTGGAGATTTTTTTGGAAGAAAAGGAAGAATAATTGTTAGACTGTTAAGTAAATGCGCCATGGATTGAGAGAGGTGCCACCACAAGTTTTGTCATTACCGTAAGCCTCCACCCACTATTAGACTACCGGAATTACTACCGGTAAAGTTCTGTTTTAAACTAAAAAATTAAGGGTTTTTGGTTTTTATTTGTAGAATCAATTGGGGGTTAATTATGATTTAGATTAGTATTTTGGGTAAGGTTTGGTTTTGATTATGGGATTTTGGTTAGAAGAAGTTTTGTTTTTAGGGTATTTGGCTTGGCTCAATGTTTTGGGTATTTAGAATTGATTTTGAATAATTAGGTCACATAAAATGCAGATTTGCTTTGTTACTCAAAGCGCAAACCTTTGAGTAATCAATACTACACTAAAGTTTTATTTTAAATTTTAAAGTTTTTGTATTTGTTGTTTCTGAATGGTCCCTTTTTTAAAGCCATTGGAACTATGTAGATTAATCTTGAACCACTGTGAGTATTGTTAAGAATGTACTTTCATTTGAAATTGCAATTGAAAAGAGAGAAATAAATTAGAGAAGAAGATAACTATTTGAAGTGGTAATTCTGGATCTAACTCTATCCAAGTTGCATTGGCAAGTGTATCTGCTGTATAGATATAGTTGTATTCCTAACTTTTTGTAGAGAAACTTAGTACAAATTATGTTTGCTATGATTGATTGCACCATTTTCATTTAACAGCTCCTTATGGTGATTGTTAGGAAACGTGATCTAGGACATTAGGTGAACTGCCCTGTTTCTTAAATTCTTCTCCTACTGCTTTCTTTCTCTGCCACATATCTCTGCTTTGTTCATTATATGTATGCACATTTTAAAAGCGAAAGGCTACACCAGTTTTGGGAATCTTAATACACCGTTAAGACCGATGTAAAGTAAAGCTGATGGGCTGTCTTGACTGTTAGTTTTCATGCCAACGCCAGCCTTAGACAGCCAGAACCATAGGCAAACACACCATTAGATCGTCGAAACCTCCACCAGGAAAGGTTTTTTTTTTTACTCTTTTTAGATTTGGATTAAAATATGACTTAGTTTTCGACATTTTGATGGATTTGTATAGGTTTAGGTATATGTGTTAAATTCAGTTTTGTTCTGGATTTTGGTTTTCTTGGTTGCTACTGTTATGGTTCCATGGTTCCACGGTTGGTACTGCTTTGTTCACTATATGGCAGCCTTGAAATCTTCTTTTTTTTTCTAATTTTGTGGGATGTTGTTGTTCTTTTATCTTCTCCTTTATTTTATTTTATTTTTTTCCTTATATCTGCATAAGGGATTTGATGATCTGTGTATGTAATTACATTTTTTGAATTTTATAGGCCTTGATGTTTGAATGAAAATGAGCTTAATAATCTCATATTGAATTCATTATATCATTTTTTATTTTATTTTATAAACTGAGCAAGCAGCTATTCTTTGATGATAACTTGATATTATACAACCAAGTGATATGAATGCTCTTAGGGTGTGTGTGTGTGTTTGTATCTATATCTATCACACACATTGAATCCCTATGTTTACTTGAAATTAAAAGTTACTGTTTGGCTCATATATGCAACACTATTCATTCTAAATAAAGAAATGGATTACTTTACTTTAACTTGGTTGATTCAAGCAAAATTTAAAAATTGACCATCCTTATGTTT